>CAWUFW010001931.1:2132500-2514989 GCA_963921515.1 Calotriton arnoldi
TTCTTCATGTGAGTCACCGGTCTGTTCCAGGGCATTGACTCTCTGACCCAGCTTGCTGATTTCCTTCTTAATGCCTTGAACATCTGCCGCTATGTCACGCTTTAGGGCAGCTGGGCCTTCTCTTAGGGCACCAAACAGGTTTTCCAGGAATGTCCGTGTGACTAGTGCGTCTTCCTCATGAGGCCCTGAGTCGGATGGCGAGGCGAGCAGAGGAGCGAGCGAGGAGGAGTCCCCACTATGGCCAGGCCTCTTTGTTGAAGGTTTAGTGAACTTGCCTTTGAGGGTAGGGTCTTTTTTGCCATCGCGGTTGGAAGACATAACGAACCAGTAGGGTGTTGCCTAGCTAAGTGAGGAGGAGCCTCGGTTCTTGACACAGCTGCCTCTGCTGGCACCATAGTTTCACTGAGTTTCTCAAAGGGGCAGATTGCAGAGCGCAGAGGAGAAGATGAACAGCTCCAATCCTCCAGTGCAGTAATGTCCCTTTAGCACAGTCATCAAGTGGTGAGACAGCATTAATTGGCCTATAGACAGTAACCCTGAATACCTTTGCTTCGAAGCCCAGGATTTGCGTCAGATTGTAGAATGGGGTTCCTCCCGATAAGGTAGGCCCCTATGCTGGCGAAGGGCTGGATAGACACCCCACAATGTTTCAAAGAAGAGCAGGCCATCATTTAATGAAGTGAGACCGGTAGTCAGTGTCCCGTTGTGTGGATCCAAAGAATTGCAGCTGCCCCCAAATTCACCTCAATTTTAAACGAGATCGCAATGCCCCAAAACTATGCAAACTCTCATGGAGTTTTAAAATCAAGCATGGTGGTGAGGTAGCACAAATCCATTCCGCAGCCAAAGGTCTTTGCTTACTCACCAGCAGGTACATCGAGCATGGATGTATTGGGGGGGCATAGACGTCTTAACGAAGATAAGTGTTGCTGCCCTGGAACCCCCCCAACAGTGCATGATGAGCGTGTGAAGCTTTCATGAGGGGGGTGCCTATGCCGGCAACTCTGTGTGTGCCAGGACCCGCAATCAGAGGAGTACCTTGTGGAGGCGGATGCGATGTCCTGGAAGGGCCCTCAGGGCCTACGGCTCTTGGGAGAGCTGGCAAGATGCAGTTCCAGCCAATGCTAACCTTCACAGGTTCACACCCTCAGGCGCTCCAGCACATGGATCGTCCGCTGTGTTTGGGGCTGCACTTGCTGATACTCAGCGCTGACACCTGTGTGGCTGCTACTCTTTCTGTGCCCCTCGGTCACCAATGCCTGAGCCTGCAGTCGCATCTGCACAGCGGAGTGCAGAGGAGCCGCACCATTACCTTGGTGTGCGGTGCACCGGTAGTGTGCTCTATTTGCTGCAAGAAATGGGGGGTAAGTCAGCCTCTCGAACGTGGCACTTCTGCAGACAGATCGCAGCATGATCTGCCTGCCAATACGGAGAGGCTGCGGCGGCCGCCATGTTGAGGCTGCAGCTGATGGGACTTGTCAGCTCATCTTTGAAATCAGGAGGGTGGCAAAGGGAACAGAGTTGTGTCTCTGTCAGTCACCGACAGGTCCTCGCCGGTTGGCAGTCGATGTGGGGGGAGGGCCCGTGGAATGCCACGTCCACCCTGTTAAATATGCAAGCAGTGGAGCTCTGAAGGAAGACTGCTACTAAGGTGCCAATTTGGACACGCCCCCTTGATTCATTTTATATGTTTATATATGGTTAATATAATACCATTGGTTTTATTTAGAATTATGTTGATTTTCCGGTGTTCAGTATTTTGATTTTTGTGATTTTTTTTATGGTTATTTGGATTTAATGTGTAGGTGATATTTGTTATTTCTTTATTTTTCTCTATGATAGTGTTGTACTTTAGTTATTTATGTTGTTACTGTTTAAGTATAGGGTCGCAAAAATTATGGGCCATATTATCAAGAACGGCGATAATATTATCGCCGCTTTATCGGCAGGAAACTGCCGCTAAAGCGGCGATAAGGGGCTTGATAATATGCCCTATAGAATTACAATAGAAGCCCAGGTTTGATGTCCTTCACACCAGAACCTGGGCTTCTATTGGAATTCTATAGGGCATATTATCAAGCCCCTTATCGCCGCTTTAGCGGCAGTTTCCTGCCGCTAAAGCGGCGATAATGTTATCGCCGTTCTTGATAATATGGCCCTATGTTTTCAATTATTTGGGTGATATTTGTGTATGTCAGCACTGTTTTCTTGATATAGTGTCATACAAATGAATCAGCGACCAGCAGCAATTGGAAAAGTCTTATGCCACGCTTCCTACATTTAGGAAGCTGGCTTTAACAGTCTCTGCACTCAACCATATATGTGCTTATCTGCTCATCCGCCTACTATCCATGGACTTGCTCACATTCGTCCAGACATTCACTCTTCAATCTACTGACTTTCACAGTCAATCGTTCATCCATGTGGTCACCCATTCCTACACCCAATTGCTCAACCACTCATCCGTCCATTCACTCAGTTACTCACTTGTCCACACAACTATAACTACAAATACATGAAAAAAGTGTTTTGTTAAAAATGCCAAACCTATTTGCTACGTAAATTCTTGTTTCCCTTTCATTTCTTTTATACAATTGTGGCCTTGGTAATGCATGCCTTTATTGCGCCAACTCAGAATTAGTGTTACTTTGGTTTGCGGTACATCCAGAGGCGGGGAAGTACCAGGGATTGCAAATTCCAGGAGTCAGTATTTTCACAGCGATTGTTGCAAGCTTTCCCCTGCGTTTCGCAAAAAGATTTCGGTTTCTTTGAGCAGTCGAAAACACCAGGTGAAACGCCACAACTCCCGTTGGAATGAATAGACCACTCATGAACGACACCTAACAATGGGAGAAAAACATATGTAACCCAGTGCTAAAGAGCACATTAGTGAAAATATCACTACTCAGGGAATGTATGTTACAGCCCACATCTGTTATTACCTATTCACCATCTTTAACTTCATCTTTATTATTTTTTTTGCAAAATCTTTCCGTTCAACCCGATATAACTAACCAGGGGGCATATTAGCAACAACAGGCGAAAATTATCGCTAACCGCGCTTAGCGCGTATTTTATTAACGCCGCCTATCGCTGGATATTATCGTGGAGATAACATGCTATTAGCAAGGTTTATCTCCAATGCGATAAAATATCCAGCGATAGCGGTCGAAATGCGTGAATATCGCTGGAAATCCAGCGATATTCACGCATTAACGCCATGGTGGACTTAGGCTGACAATCCACCTCCTATTCTACAAACAGGTAAGTCATGTTTTTAGCAGGTGTTAAATTCTAGCGATATTCGCGCTTAGCGCAAATTTTTTTATCGCTTCGCCTGCGTTGCTATTAGGGGGAAGTTGTGTTAGCGACTGTTTTCAGTCGCTTTTAGTTGGGAACGCCTACCTTGCATGTCATTAGCAATAATTATCGCTGGCATGCAAGGCGATGGGAAAACGGGCCGCTATCGCCAGAAAGCTGTCGCTAACGCCTGTTAGCGACAGCTTGCTGATAGGGCGATAAAAAAATCGCCGCATTGGCGGCAAAAAGTGCTGCTAAAGCGGCGATAAGGCCCTTGCTAATATGCCCCCAAGTACGTTCAGTCCATAAATAAATAAACAGCTTCACGTCACTTTCAGTGTTTCAGTGAGTAATCGATTACATACACGACGCTCTGACAGATTTCTTGCGGTGTTCAAAATGCTACATTTGTAACTAATTAGAAATCTTCAAGGCACAGTACACAACATGTGGAGTAAAGCAAAAGAAAGCTCACTCCCATAAATCATAGTACTTCTCAGAGCTAGACAGGGTCTCAAGAAAAAATGTCACAGACCATTAAGGACTGGTCAGCCATAGTTGCAAGAGTAAATAGAAGCTGCTCCTCCCGTTACCTGGTTGAGCAGCCAATCAGTGAAAAATTAATTACATGTCAGACTCTCAATTCATCATGTTAAGAAACATCTGTTGACCCTCGACCAGGACCCAGCGCACAGAGAGCAAAGGTTACAGTTATCCCTGCTGGAGAATATTTTTTGTGCCACTGTACCGCTGATAGTCTTAAGAGTTCCGAAAGACAATGTACACAATAGAACCTATTGATGGAGATAACATGTTTATTAGTGATCTTGCGCGAAGGCCTGGATGGGAAAGTAGCTGGCAAGTGAATTACCGTAATTATGCTAATGTGCAATGCTTGATGCTGAGAGATGCAGAAGGAAGGAGTGGGCAAGGGTTTCTTGGCTGTGATGAGGAAGGGAATGTGTTAAATATCTGTCTGATGAGAAATTCTACAGGCTGGGAAATACAATGTATTTATTTATTTATTTTTATCATTTATAGAGCGCATGAATCACCCCAGTCGGGGTATCTCCGCGCTATGGTAGCCCTTGGGTGCAGCCAGAGTAGGTGGATCAGAACAGTGAAGTTTTCAACATTTTTCTGAATGACCGGTAGTTGGTGCAGAGACGGATGTCCCTGGGTAGTTGGTTCCAGAGTTGGGGGGCTAGGTAAGTAAAGGATTTGACTCCTAATCTGGTTTGTTTTATTCGTGGTACGACGAGAAGATCTTTGAACCCTGACCGGAGGGCTCGGGGGGGGGGTGTAATCGACCAACTTGTCCGACAGGTATCTGGGTCCCATTTTATTTAAGGCTTTAAACACCAAGCAGCAAACCTTGAATTTGATTCTTTTGCGTATGGGCAGCCAGTGCAGTTTGCGGAGTAGGGGAAGAGAAGCTGTTCTGTGGGGAGCACTGGTCACTAAGCGGGCAGCCGTATTTTGGACTACTTGCAGTCTGTTCAGGGAGGTTTCTTTGGCTGAGATCAGCAGGGCATTACAGTAGTCCAGGCGGCTCAGGACCAGTGCTTGTACCAGGGTTTTATGTGTGGAGGATGGGAGAAGGGGGAAGACTCTGCGAAGCAGTCTTAACGCATGGAAACAGGCCCTAGTGGTTGCAGTAGCATGCTCCTCCAGGCTTAGTTTGTGGTCGATTAGGACCCCTAGGTTCTTAACCACTTGTTTTGGGGACGGGGCTGGGCCCAGTTCATCGGGCCACCAGTTGGGTGACCATCTAGCTACTGCATCTTTGAATAACATAATTTCAGTTTTTTCTGCATTCAATTTAAGTAAGTTGTTGCTCATCCATTCAGTGATGGTTTTCATGCCCTCCGAGAAGGTGGCCTCGATGTTTGTGGTGCTTTTGTCGAAGGAGAAGAGTAGTTGTGTGTCGTCAGCGTAGGATATTGGTAGGAACCCAAAATTTCTCAGAAGTGATGCGAGTGGGGTGACATAAATGTTAAATAAGGTTGGGCTTAAACATGAGCCCTGGGGTACGCCCTTAGAAACCGAGGTGGTCTGAGATTTAAAAGGACCAGGGTTGACTGTTTGGGTTCTCTCCTTCAGAAAATCAGTCAGCCATTTTAGTGCGTTGTCCTGAATGCCTATGGCTCTTAGGCTCTCTAACAGGATCTGGTGTGAGATGGTATCGAATGCTGCGGACAGGTCGAGCAGTATAAGAATCACTGCTTGGCCACTGTCCGCAAGCATTCGGATGTTATCTGTGACTGTTATCAGAGCCGATTCCGTGCTATGTCTCGGGTGGAAGCCTGACTGTGAGTGGTCAAGGCAATCGGAGGATTCAATGAATGTGGACAGGTGTGTGTTGATATGTTTCTCAAGTAGTTTGCTTTGGAGAGGGAGCAGTGAGATGGGGCGGTAGTTAGTAATAACGTCAGGGGGCAATTTGGCATTTTTCCTGATAGGCAGGATCTGTGCAGCTTTCCACTCCTTAGGGAGCTTGCCTTCCTTTAAGGCACTGTTTAGAATGGAACGGATTGGGGCCGCAAGCTGAGTGGCGAGTAATCTGGAGATTTTGGCTGGGATGAGGTCTGTAGGAAATCCAGATTTGGTCATTTTCAGCAGGGATTCCATGTCCTCGGTGGTGAGCAAAGGGAATTCCTCTAGTTTATTAACGCTCGATGAGACAGAAGGAGGTTCGGATCTGGGGCTTGAGCGAGAACTGGTGGTTGCAGTTATTTTGTTGTAAATGTTATCGATTTTTTGTGTGAGGTATCCTGCTATACTGTCACATAGAATTTGGGTTGGCGCTTCTTCTGTGTTACAGGCTTTAGGATTAATGAAAGTATTGAGAACCTGGAATAGGACTTTGGGAGTGTTGTCTGCCATCTCGAGTTGGTTGGTGATATGTTTTTTTCGGGCGAGTTTCAGGTTTTTATGGTATTTGGTCTGGGCAGTTTTGAAACCTTCTTTGTCGAGGGGGTCGTGGGTTTGTCGCCATAGTCGCTCTAGTTTCTTGCACTGGCTCTTTTCTGCCCGGAGGTCGGTGGTATACCAAGGGGTCTGGGGGCGTTTGGGGATCGCTAGGGACCTTTTCAGGGGTATCAGAGTGTCTAATGTGGACTTTATGTTGTTTTGAAAATCTGTTAAGCGTTTTTCTACTGTGTCGGAAACAGAATTATGGGGAGGTATGAAGGTATCTTTGAAGAGAGTGGGCGTTATTTTATGCCACTGTCTGTAGCTTCTGGCAATTTGTGCTTTCTGGGCCTTGTGCTCTCTGGAGCCCACTATGGAGAATTCAATTTTGAAGTGATCTGACCATGTCAGGGGGCAGGTTGTTTTGTAGATAGTGTGAGGTGAATTAGAGAGGACTAAATGCATGGAGAAAAGCACACACGGCTCAAGTGCAAGGATTTTAGGACCCCCAGGTAAAATTCCATCTGGCATTCCATTTCATCTACCAACAAGACCATGTTTGAGAACATTTGTTGTGATCTGGCACTTCTCATGGCAAATTGGGGTAGCGCTATGATGCAGGTACCTCCCTAAATCTGAATGTAGTCCCTAAGAAACATGGGGGCATATTTACAAGATAATGATGCAACACAGCGCTGCAAACTATCTTGCTCGCTGAGCTGCCTCATTAGGAAAGTGCAGGGATGCGTAATATTTACAACAATACAACACATCCCTGTGCTTTCCTCTGCACTAGTGCACATTAGGCTGCCTAGCGCCAATGCAGGAACCCTTGAACCATAGAGCAAGGATGCCTGCGTTGCAGAGATGATTGTCTTCGTGCAGGAAGGGGCACCTTCCTGCACAAAAACAATCATAGATAATGTTTTCCTTCTTCTATATGTGCTGCAAAATGAAGACACATAGAAAGAGTAAAAAACAAGGAGAAATCAGGGTATTTCTCCTTGCTGCAGCATGTTTACACCTCCCCTGGAGAGGCGTTAGAATCTGAGGCATTCCCATGTTCACGAAACCTTGTAAATCTGGGAATGCATCAGAATCCATGGGTGTTGCACTGGGAAAACCCACAGCAACACCAATGGAATGCCCCTTTCACGCAGAGAAATGCGTGAAAGGGGGCCATATTTACAAGCCCATGAAAAGTCACACAGAGGAGATCTGCGTCGCCTTATAAATATGGGCCAGCACACTGAGCCACCAGAGCATTTAAAAAAGTGAAGCTCCGGTTGCTTAAGGGGTTTGTAAATCTGCCCCATGGTGTGAAGCTAGTCAACTGAGGCAAGCACACTTGTGATAGCTTGACATTGGAATGCTTCACAATGATCCATCAAAAAGGGACTTCTGAAATAATGTCCCTCTCTCTACTCTTGATGCAAGGTCCTTGACACCTGTGCTTAATTTGTAAAATATTTAGTGCCAGGGCTCTGAACAGGAGGTCACTGCAGCTTGCACCACCCATCGCCCCTGTCATAACTGCCAAAACAACCAGTAACCATCTCTCTCGCATGTAAATGCGGCAGTTCAAATTATTCCAGGTCCCCAAAGCTAAAGGAATGGCTGGGGAGGCAGGTATTAGCAATTTTTTGTATATTGTTTTCCTAAACAACTGTTATACTGCTCATCTCTAAATTACATGAGCAGTGCCACCTTGTGGCAGACTGCCCTAAGTGTGGTGTTGACAATTAGGTGCTGGTGCCGAGCACTGGAAACCAATTAAGTGCCGGTGCTCAGCACCGGAAAGCACCGGCTCAAATTAAGCACTGCTTGACACTCATTCATTCACTTGCACATTGGCCCCGGCAGTCCACAATCCTGTAGGTCCCAGATGTCAGTATAAAGGACCACTATTAGAGATCCATGGCAAATTACACAATAGTAAAACATCCAGTTAGAAGCTTCTATTTTTGAAGAAGTCAACTCCCTCAGCAAGACTCCTCCTTC
The DNA here is from genome assembly GCA_963921515.1 of Calotriton arnoldi. Taxonomy (NCBI): domain Eukaryota; kingdom Metazoa; phylum Chordata; class Amphibia; order Caudata; family Salamandridae; genus Calotriton; species Calotriton arnoldi. Next base: position 2,140,715 of record CAWUFW010001931.1, read on the forward strand.
ATCCCCTCTTTCATGTCCCTTCCTATCCCTTTTCTTTCCTCTCTTTTCCGTCTCTTCTGTTCATTCATTGGTCATATGAGGTGCCTTAGGGTGACATAAAACAATGTATAAATGAGCAACATAACACAATATATAATCAATGTTTGCATGATGCTGGTCAATGGTTGTTGTACATTGTTGAGACATGCTCTTGTGTGCTAAACATGTTTGAAAGATTCTGGATTGTCTCTGTTGACCATGCCCTGAAAACATACAGTTGAAAATCAATCCTCCCCAAAATGTACAAGCCACTCCTCACTCAGGGCCTGATTACGATGCCGGTTGGACCTTTGTCCGACCAGCACCGCGGCGGTAGCAGGACTGCCCGACTAGCTGTTGGTGGTCCTGCTACCTGTATTAGGATGCGACCGCCTTCAATCTGTATATTTTGTATTGCAGCACAAGCCTCAGTCCAATATATACACTTTTGAAACATCCCTGCACTATGTGGCAGGCACCATGTGGTGCCTGCCACATGGTGCAGGGATGTTGAGGGGGGCTAGAACCTGTAGCGGAGGACCAAGGGGAAAGGGGGGCATGCTAGGGGACCCCAAAGTCACTTTCTGCCTGCCTTTTCATAGCGAGTGAACCGACATGAAAGGGCAGACAGAAAGGGACATTGTAATCTATACGGCGGTGCCTGAGCAGGCACCACCACTATTTTAGGGATTACAGTCCCTCCAATGGTCCGACGGGCTCCTTGAGCCCGTCGGATGCGCAGTGGACGATCTCTCCGCCAGCCCATCATCCGCCCACCATTGTAATGCGGCGGGCAGACCTGCAGGGGCACATGGCGGTGGGACCGCCACCGATGACCTGATGGTGGCGGTCTCACCATCGTAATCAAGCCCACAATTATTAACAGGAGCAGCTGAGCCCCATACGCAAACCTTAATTCAAACTTGCTTGTGTAATGCAAAAACAAAAACATATTTTTGGCAATTGATGTTCCTCAACAGTGTGAAATAATGTACATTCCAACACTCACAAACACAGCAGAAAACAAGACAGCATTTTCATCCCCTCATACATGCAAGACTACCACTAGGGGTGTGCAAAAGTTGCATAATTTCCTTTCGAATAAGTACATGTAATTTTAAAGAAATTAAGCGAAATTGCACACAATGATGTGAGATGCAAATCTTTGATCCAACACTAAGTTTTATCATGAAATGCATCCTTGCATCTGCATTTAACATTAAAAAAGTGCAAAAAACAGCTGCTCATGTTCTGTTCATTCACTGATCCTGCAATTTAATTTATTCCTGAACTGACTACAAATTTCGCAGCGTGGAGTAATGGCTTATGATGACATAAGATTTTAAAAATCATAATACACAACACATTTACTGATAATGGACACGAAAAGCTAAAAGTACACTTTGCACACGTTAGACACAATGACGCATGAAACTGTGACGAGTGTAGTAGAAGCATCGTAAAAGCGTGCTTTAAAATTTAAGATGAAAAACACATACATACAAAGTAATACTAATAAATATAAACGAGTTGCACTAATGAGAATTTCTTATGAAAATGTTGTTTATTAGCATTTGTTGATGGAAGTTTTACTATTAACAAAGTGGCCTAGTGTTTCTAATGTCTTCAGTTAGAATGCACCATTTAGAAAAGTCGGTACAAAAATGTGTGGAAATTAGGTACAATCTTGAAATTTTGCATAATAATATTAGAGTTTCTATAGTTTATGAAAAGTAAAAAGGAATTTTGTAGTGTGAATTTAGAGAATTATGAACTAAAATGAATATTGAGAACAATTGTGGTAATAGGGTACTTCTAACCTTAGCTATTTCCATGGAACAATGCCTGGTGAAAGTTCTACATATTTGAAATTATTTATTGCATTATATTAGCTTTTTGATTTAAAGTTTATTTCGTTTGAAATGTGTAACGCCAATTTAAAGGCTTTTCCAAAAATGTTTTTTCTCCAATGCTGACCTTTAACTTGACCTAATACAATGGTCCTTTGTACAACTAGTGAAATGTTGCTTTATTTGTTCAGTACATGTGTAACTTTCTACATTCCTAAATGTTTCTTCAATGCTCACAGTGAATTATTCCTGTGGGAACAGGATTTCTGCTGCTACTATAGACTGATACCTTGTATTTCTTTTTCACCAATGTTAGGCCTTTCTTTAATTTCTCATGACTAGCATGTGAAAGCATCTTACTTTTGTGAGTATCCTAAGTATGTGAAGCTGAGCATGTGACAGTCTTTCGATGGTGGTGTGATTCTACATCACTGGGACTTTGTTAGCCACTTTATAAAAGAAGAAATCCCAAAGGAGGAGCAATATCACTTGATTTTTGCCTCTTGATGGCTGCCAAACATATTTTTGGTTCTCTGAGACCCGAATAATATGCTGATCGATTTTTGATTATTACTAAGAATTATCCGCTTACTTTTGGATTGCTTTGCTGATGTTACAGTAGGTAGCTAATGGACTGAAACCTTCTTTGCAGAACCATTTCATTTTCATTTTCCTTTTTTTCTTTTGTTCTATGCTAATGGGCACACCCATATTGGACTTTAAATCCGAACTCTTTTCCCTTCTTTGTAGGTTTTGAGCTGGTAGACAAACAAACTATCCTTCTGCCTTTAATGGTAGTGAGACTCTGTAACTCTGTAAACTGGTTTTTACAAAAGGCTTCCGATAACCCTTGCCTAAATGTTCGGTGCTTTAATGAAAGCTTTGATATTCTTAACTGAAATTCTCAAAAGATTGCTTATTGCTATGGATTTCGAATCTTTAATACAATAACCAAATTAATCTAATATCTCTCCGAGTCTACTATTGAGTCTTGTTTATTCTTCCATTGCCACTGTGCTATTTTACAAATGAGTTACATACGTTGTAGGGAGAATCAGAAAGCTTTTAAAGAACATCAAGTTCTACTTCATTTGTTCTGTGTAGCCATAGCCGAACATTTAGTCTGCATAATTCTAGCCAGTGGTTAATTTAAAAAAAAAATATGTGCCAGGGCTCTCGTCAGAAGGCAGCTTACACCAGCCCATTTCTTCTGTTAGCGCCGCGTAAAACAGAACCAACTACTAACCATGAAAGTAGTGAGAAGATATGGTGTAATGGCCAGAGCTACCAACTTCAGAGCTGGGGAACCAGGTTTGAGTCTTGGTGTTGGCTGTGATTCTGGGCAAATCACTTAATATCCCCATGCCTACCATAAATTAATATGTCCTTAACTGGTGCTCACGAGATGCCCTGGTGTTAACGATTAAGTGCTGGTGCTAAGCACTGGTAACCACTGGCTCAAATTAAGCACTGATTCTAGTCCGACTTAGCTTCTTTAGGAGGTTGGGCCTTCCAGTTGCTATTCTTTATTTCTACAGCATGGTCTTAAGAGTGGTGTACCTAAATTTGATCTCCAATGTGTGAGTTAGCTGTCAATTAATGGTCCTCAATGGATAGCTAACGTGGTATTTTGGCTACCCTAATTGCAACCACTCCTATCGGTAGAGAAAGGTTCCTCAGAGGATCATTGCCTTTGAGGTAAATGAAAATGCTGTAGATTGTCCAATCATAAAGGTCCCAGTATGGTTGGAGTAGTAAGGAGAGTAAGTGTATAATAAAGTGTTACCATGCCTGAGCTGCAACACTTAATTGCAGGTATTTTGCAACAAGTGTAACTAGTAATGCCAGAAATTATGCAAGTTTATGCTGCCTGTAGGAAATGGGGTTACTGGATGAAGGGGGTGAATCCCTACTCAAGCAGCAACCACAATTCTTGTCAGGGTGAAACGCAAGAAAATCCCAAATTAAACTGTGCTTAACCCTCTACTTGCTTGGCACAAAAGCAGTCAGGATTTACTTAGAGGCAATATGTAAAGTATTTATACAGCAGTTCAAACAGTAATAAAGTGAAAACATAAAACAAGAAAAAAGAAAAATCCCACACCAATTTAGAAAAATAAAGTGACATTTAATACATTATTTGAGACCAAAATAATAAAAATCCAATTAGTAGAACTGTAGATATGCAATTTAAAAAGTTTAAGGCATGTATTGCTCCTAAAGGTACAAAGCACCACTCGTCACAAGTCCAATGGAGCATGTGCCGGATAAAGGGATGAGGTTAGGGTTGCTGACAGAGTGACTGTCATAAGTCTAATACGAATAGTCCAGTTTGCAAAGGAGGGGGCCGCAAGGGGCAAGTAGAGTGTTGCGGATAGTTACCGCTTGTAGTGCGAAAATCAGGCCTGCTGTCGCGGCCAGTTGTCGCTGTAGCATGAAGATCCTGTCAAGTGTTGCGGGGGTCTTTGCTAGAGATTCACACTGGTGGTCACTGCGAACTGTTGATGCTGTAGCATGAAGTATAGCTCTCTCGTTGTTGGTTGTCGCTGGTGGTCAGTGCAGCATGAAGAGTCGGGTTCACCTGAGCTTCACATTGGAGGTCAGTGTGGGTGGCAAGATCTTGGCACGAACGGTCCTGTTCGCGGTCGCGAATAGATCAAAACTTTAGGATTTTTGCTTTTCCTGTAGGGTGAGCTCAACTGATATCATACCAAGGGTCCAGGACCTGAGGGGCACCTCTTGGGGATCAGGAACTCACTCCAGCAGAGACCAGCAGGGCTAAGGTAGTTCAAGTTGCAGGTCCAGTTGCAGATCCAGGCAGCGGGTCAGCTGGGCAGATTTTCAGGGAGTCCTCTGGAGCTTGTTATGTCCTGCAGCTCAGAACAGAGGTCGATCAGCTGACCCTTGGAGTCACTTCAGCCTGGGATGAAGGTCACAGGTCCAGTCTTTCTTCTCAGCAAGCAGGGCAGGCCTCAAGCAGCAGTGCAGCTGGTAGTCGTTCTTCTGTAGTATCCACAGGTCCAGGAGTGCACTGAAGAGATGGTTCTGAGTGTCCAATATTTATACTTGATGCCAGCTTTGAAGTAGGAGAAGTTTCTAGAGGTTTCCACCCGCGAGGTGCTTGGAATATACTGCCTCTCTGCCCTTTTTCCAGCTTGTCTGGTGACACAATAGACTGGTGTGAGACCCTTTGTGAGTGGGCTGAGGCAGAGCCTTTGTGATGTACAGGTGTGGTAGTTGAAAGCTCTTCCCCCCTATCAAGTCAGAGATGGCCCATCCTGCCAACACCCATTCCCCCTTTGTCTCTCTGTCTAGGACCAATACACAAAGACCAACTGCCAACTACACCTAGTCATGTGACCCAGGTTATAGGCTGCAGGCACCAAATGGTTAGGACAAGAAAATGCCAACTTTCTAAAAGTAAAAACAACATAATTGATAGATGGAATGCTTGAATTAATCTCAGCCACTCGGGCCGCATCCCAATCCAACATTTTTTGCCCTGCATGCCACCTCAGTTTGGACCCAGGCATATGCAAATCAGTCTTGACTCAATCTTGACTCTGCTCCTCACGGGAACAGTTCAGCCTGAACTGCCAGGCCGGGTCTTCCCTGAACTGGAACACAAGCAACATAGGACCAGTTTCTCCCTAATTAGGGCTCGTCAGCCAGATATAAATTGGCTTCAAATTTTTGTTTTCAGAATTGTGACTTAAAATCAAACTTTATCATTTAAACAGGGCTTTAAATTACAATTTTTTAGACACCAAAGCTCAACATTCCTACCTGCTCCCAATTGAAAATTACCACTTATCAAATGTGATAAGCTAACCCAGCGTTATCCTGTGGGAGTCTAGGCCTTGCAGTAGTGAAAAATGAAATTAAAAGTTTTTCAGTACCAGGACATGTAAAACTTAATAGTACATGTCTAACATATTAAATACACTGCACCCTGTCATCTGGGCTAAGTAGGGCCTACCCTAGGGGTGACTTATGTGTATTAAAAGGAAGGATTAGGCCTGGCAAAAGGTTTATTTTGCCAGGTCGAAATTGCAATTTTCAAACCGCACACACAAGCTGCAATTGCAGGCCTGAGACATGTTTAAAGCGGCTACTTAAGTGAGTATCCCAAACAGTGCAGTAGGCCCACTGGTAGCATTCAATTTACAGGCCCGGGTTACATGGAATGTGACATTTCTAAAATTATACGGTGCATTCCTGCTCTCTGCCCGCACTGGCACACAAATTGTTGCCTAGCACCAATGCAGGCACCCTTGCACCACAGTGCAAGTGTGCCTGGATTGTAGGCAGGATTGTGTTTGTGAGGGAAGGAGCATCTTTCTGCACAAAAACAAACCCCTGAGGTGTTGTCCTCTTTCTATGTGTACTGTAGAATGCAGAACACATATTAAGATGAAACAACAAGAAGAAATAAGTATATTTCTCCTCGTTATGCCTTCCCTGGTGAGTTGTAGCATTTTGATGCATTCCCCGGTCTATCACTAATGGTACATCCGGGAATACACCAAAATCCATGGTTGAATGTGTGGGAACACCTACGCTCCACCCATGGAAAGCCTCCATAGGACAGAGTAACACAAGGCAGCAACTTGCGCTGCCTTGCGTTACTCCACATTTACCAAGCCATGCAGGGCCATGCAAGGTGGCCTTGCATGGCTTGGTAACTGTCATTCTAGGTTTTACATTGCCCTTGCACCCCCTTGAGTGGTGCAAGGGCGATGCACAACCGTGATAAATATACAGAAAATTTGTGCCAATTGAGAGTGAGCCAGTATCACCAAGTTTAAAGGAGTAAGCACAAGCACTTTACCACTGGTTAGCAGTGGTAAAGTGTGCATAGTTCTAAGAGTCAAGAAAAATGGGTTTAGAAAAAAGGAGGGTGAAGGCAAAAAGTTTGGGTTGGACCCTGCAGAAAGGGCAAAGTCCAACACTGGCATAGCAAACATTTTACCTAGGCCTAATTAACACTAGACATTAGAGTTTGTAATAGGATACCTACTAACAGCATGACCCACCACAACCCATCAGACATTGAACACCATTCACCCTAAAGGAACAAGGCATATAATATACTACTACACCTCAGATATAACACATAGACTGCAAAGATTCCTTGCAAACTTTAAAAAAGGGGCCACTAATCTTGCCCTTAGCATTCCAAATAACATACCCATAGTTGCAAAGATCAGGTAGAAAGGTACTTGAATGTCATTATTCTGGATAATGGAGATAACCCCAAACCATGCAGAAACTCCCAAACTATTGAGTAATCTAGGAGGTCATAGAAAAATGCTAAATTTGATAATATACCACAGCTTGCCACTAACAAGTACTGACGAGTTTGCTGAATTTTCGATAACACTCATTTTTATTATTTTATGCTGCTTTGCCATATTTTTCCCTTCTATGGGCCGTATTGCAGAACATGCCCCAGGGGTGCAACGGGAATGTGCGCCTACTTTGAGAGCCCCCAGGGCAAGTTGGTATTACAGAAGGGGCCACAGACTCTTGTGCGGCCCCTTCTGTAATACTGAAAGTGATGGCGCACATGTAGTCCCAGCAATTTCTCAAGAGGGCATTCCCTCATTTGCTTTGGGACATGGCCCCATGCAAATGATGGAATCCCTTTGCCTCTGCACCCACTCCGTATTATAGATGCAGGCGCAGAGGCAAAGAAGCTGTCAGGAGGCGCACTGACAGTGTGCCACTTAAAGGAGGTGCACTGTCAGTAAGCACCACCAATGGCAGCCTTCTGGAGCAGGGAAAGAGGGTCCTATGGATCCCCCAGACATCCCCATGCAGGCAGGTGCAGCCACTCACTGCACCCACTTGCAAGGGGATCTCAAATCCCTCTTTAAAGTGCATGCGGGTTGCGGCCTGCACAGAGAAACACAGAGCAGCTTTTGAACAGCTGCTCCATATTTGTCTTGAATGCACTGCCCTGGGGGCAGCGCGAGTTTGTGGCTGCCCTGAGGGCAGCTCATTCTACATGATTGTGAACACTTTTCCTGTTTGTACCCAGGCGCACCTGCTTAAAGGTGCACTGTGGCACAACCAGGAAAAGTGTGCCTGATCTATAATAGGGCCCCAACACTTTCAGTGCACAGATTTAAGAAATAGACAATATTTCATTCCACACTCTGTTAGGCATATATTGCAGAATATCTGCATGTCCATTTAACAATATATGGGATCCGAGGCCGGACATTCAGTGCAATGAAGAGCGTTTAAGCATGTGGGAGTGACATTCTCTAATACTGTGATGACAAGGGCTTCTTCAGAGCAGAGTGCAGTGTAATGCTTTACTCGTAAATGACTGCACTGCCATATTTTGAAAACTTTGATTTGTTAACTGTATAGCGCACACTGCAAAGGAAAGTGATTTGAGGTTCTCGTGTGTATTGAAAAGAAGCCTGAATTGCAGTCATGGCATTGATTATTACATTGCCTATCATTATGTCAGAGGTGCTCCAAGGTAGCAGAGTATTCAATCTTTGTCTGTCTTCTTCTGTGACAGGTGCCAACATTTCAGTGCAGTGGATTTGTGTCTCACTAAAAGACACATTGGGGCAGAATTACCAACATTTTGGATTGTGTTTGCCTTACAAAACTGTTGCAAACCAGCACAAAATGTGTTTTTTTATTATGTTCTTTCCAGTACAAAACTTGTTTTGCACTGGAAATTGCATAAAAGTAGCGCAAAGTTGTGCAAAACACTGCTTTGCGTTACTTAGCATCAAGGGGCGTTACATGGGAATTCCCATACAACCATCCATGCTTTTTGACACAAAACCTTATCTACCAAAAATGTGAGACAGGACTTTGTGTCTAAAATTAACACCATGTGAAAGCATGCATTAAAAGAATTTTTTTTTCATTTCTCCTTTCTTTTCCAACTTTGCATGTGTGCTGCATTGTACAGCACACATGCAAAGTAGGAAAAGTTTTTAAAAGTTGTCTAGGCATGGTACTTTGTACTGGAGGGGAAGCTTTTCAGTACAAAACCTATGCTAGACTCACGCACACACCCTTGCACTATGGAGCAAAGATGTGTGTGTGGTGCTTGGCAAGAAGATTCTGAGCTGGCACTAGGCAGAGGAGTTGCCATATCTCTGTAGATATTGCGCTCTCCTGCACAGCATTTTTGGCTGCTGCGCTGCGTTGGGTGACACTTTAGTAAATCTGCCTCATTGAGAGCAAAAAACTATAGATGGGCCCTCATTACTAGCAGCCAGGTTAATTGTGATATGAGTGGTAACTGCTGTGACCCCACTTACCCAAATTAATAATTTTGTGGTAAATATCGGATGGTCAAACCTGTCAATATTTATCAGAGAAAAATGTCTAGTATTAACCGCAACATGGGAATTTTGGTGCATTAAGCACGCAAAATCAGCATGTTATTCCCCAAAATCTTGCTATTGGGTGTTGTTTTTGCACCTGATTAATTCCGATTGTGGAGTCTCATGTTTTCAGGTGCGATAAATATCACACATATTACTAGGCCACTCATAATGAGGGCCTTTCTTATGGTTTTGTTAGTGCTATTTCTGATAGTCTGATATTTTCGAAAGAAAGTGCTTTATGCGGGATTGGGACGGTGTTGCCTTCAGAATGGATGAGAACATGTGTTCCTGAGGAATAAGGTTCAAAACAGAATTCCAAAAAAGCAGAAATGGAAGTTTGTGTACATCCCTGCACCATGTGGCAGGCACCATGAGGTGCCTGCCACATGGTGCAGGGATTTTCAGGGGGGCACCATAGGTGCCCCCCACTGCCCCAACCATAGGCCACGGAGGGATGGGATCCCTGCTAGGGGCCCCCAAGGTCGCTTTCCGACAGCCTTTCCATGTTGAAAATGTCAACATGGAAAGGCTGTCAGAAACCGACATCATAATCCCGACGGTGGAAACGCCATCCTGAAGGGATCATGGACGGCTTCCGACTGGCTGAAGGACTCCTTGTGCCCGTCGGAACAGAGTTGGATTGAACAGCTGGTTAACACTCCGACCGCCGACATTGAAATTCGTTGGTCGGACTGTAAACCTACCATGTCGGTTGGCAAGCCTCCGACGAGCGGTCGGAGGCTCACCGACTGACATCGCCATGAGGCCCTTTGTGTATTACTATATTGTATTCTCTCAATTATATTTGGTTTATTTTATTTATAATGCATATATTTATTTTATTTAAGCATTTTTAAAACATTTTTATGTTGTTAGGTATTTCATTATCTTTTTTAAATGATTAGGATGCTTTTAAATTCAACGCTGTTCCAAGTTGATGCTTAGATTGGAGTGAAAATAGTATATCTAACCCCTCAAAAGTCCAACACTTTCAGTACTGTTGCTTAGATTGGAGTGGGAATAGTAAACGTAACTGCTTCAAAAATCAACACTTTCCTTAGTAAATCCAACACTTTTGCTAGTGTTGTTTTTTTAAATTTCTGTTATTGTTTTTTTTTCTTTATTGTTAATGTTATTTAAAACAAAGTAAATTGCATTTTTTATTTCATTTTTTTTAATGTAATTATTTTTATCATATTGGTTAGATAAAATGTATATATTTATCTATAAATTTAATTTACTGAATACTTAAAAAAAAAATATTATTATTATTTTGTATTTTAATATTTGAAATAAATTACACACAATTTTGAATATATTAATAGTCTGATATATTTAAATTGGTTTTTGATATTCTGTTCCATGATATTTTTGACTTAATATTTTGGTAGTTTACATACAAAGTATGGAAACTCAACTTTTTTGTAGGCAATATTTTTTAACTTGCCAGAATGTGTGCTTGATATTCTCTTACACATTCAGTGGAACAGGTCCTAGAGAGATGGGCTGTTTATTCCATATATGGAAGGGCCTTTGTTTAAAAGAGAAAATAAGAGGTCTATCTATCTATCTATCTATCTATCTATCTATCTATCTATCTATGGTTAGTTATAGTTAGGATTGTGTTTCCATAGGAAATGCATTTTTTGGTTTGCTTATAACTTTGGCGCTGTTTGGCGAATCTTCACAAAACATTCTCCCCCAAAAATGTTTTTCTCCTCAGCTCCATCCTACAAACTTTCAGGGGGATCCGTCAAGTGGGAGTCCCAATATAAGTTTTCTCCATTATTTTTTCCATAAGAACTTTAGACACAGCTGAAGTCCAAACCGCTGAACGAATTGACACCAACTTTGGAAGAAAGCTGGATTTTGGTCCCGAAAGAGTGCATATTGTGATCTGGTGTAATTCTGTTCATTAACTTTGATCAATTAATGCACAAAAACCTTGAATATTTCACTCCTCATGGGCTCGGTGAACTTCAGAGATCTCCTGCTGAGATCTGGTTGACTGGAGGAGAAAGGTTTTCTAAAAAAGCACATGCTCCCATGCAGTGAAAACAATAGCCCCCGGGGTAGGACAGGGCCCAGGGTGGCAGCCCATGGGTAATTTTAGGGGAGTGTGCATAGCCTCTTCCCCAGTCCTTAGGAGGCCCCGGGGTCCCAATCCCCCAGGGCTGATATTTAAATGAAGGGGAGGTAGGGCACATGGCCCCCCACTTCCCAAGCCTGAAAAGACTTGGGCATCCCATCCCTCAGGCTGATATGTTTGGAAATGGTGAAGGAGGTGCAGGACCCATCCCCTTGGACTGAAATGCAGTAGAAAGGGGAGAGGGCCACGATAATTTATAAGCCCAGAACCGCAACCCCCAGGCCTGATTTCTTTTTTTAAAAAGGGAGGGGAACATGTGGCATCCCTCCAGAACCTCTAAAGGCCCCAGTTACCTCATCCCCGGGGGCTAATTGGTAAAAAAAAGGCCTTGTAGGCATCAGGGAGCCCATCGCCTGGGGCCAAAATGAAGTTTAAAGGGAGAGGGGGCTGCGCAGCCCTTTTACCTGAGCCTTAAAAGCCCGGTGACCCATCACGTGGGGCAGGTTCAATTTCTCTATTGCAGGGAGGCCATTCAAGGGACAGAGTAGTTTCCTTGCCCACACTAGCATGAAGGGGAAATTTATATTTGCTCCCCCATGGCAGAAGCATTTCCTAATCTCCCACCAAGAGGGAGCAAACATGCCTTCCCTGCCTGTAACATTGTGGGCAGGGCAGGCATGTTTGCTCCCAGATGGTGAGAGATTTAAACATGCTCCCTCCGGATGCGATCAGACTTCTGTTTCCCTGTTGCAGTCATGGGCAGGGAAACAAAACATATATTTCTCCCACTCAGGGGGAGCATGCAAAACACAGCTGCTCCCTTCGGGTGGAAGCAATGCTGGCACTATGTGGGGAGCCAGATGGGGCCACGGGGCCCTCGGGCTCCCACCGCTCCCCCAACTTGCTACTCTATGGGAATCCTGAGTGGGCACTGAACAATAATTAAGGCAGTCTCCTGGGCCCCCTCCCCATTTTAATGGCATTAGGCCCCAGGGGATGGAGTCCCCGGGGTCTAATGATGCATGTGGAGGGAGGCCATGCTTTCCCCCTGGCCATTATAATGTTATATGGCCCCGGGGATGGGGTCCCCTGGGCCACTTTTGGCTCGGAGAGGTTAGCTGCCTGTTGGGGTGGTTGACCACAGGGCTGCCTGCAGGGGGTTGGATGCAGGCCCTTGCCTGTGGCCAGGCCCTGTGGTCAAGCCCCTGTTGCGCATGGCAGAAGGCCGTATGCACTGTGGGGATGGCTGCCTACAGGGGTTTGAATGCAGGGTGTGGCTACAGGCCAAAGGCCATGCTCAACATGGGATTGGTGCCTGTGGGGGGTTGGACGCAGGCCCTGTGGACAACCTCCCACTGCATATGGTCAAAGGCTGTGAGCATCATGGGGTTGGCTTCTGTGGGGGGTTTGATGCAGGGCCTGGCTGCAATTCAACCCACACCATGCACGACCGAAGTCTGTGAGCAGCGTGGGGCTGGCTGCCTGCAGGAGGGTTGGCCAGAGGGCTGTCAACCGTGTGTGGTGGGGGGTTGGCTTTGTGAACGGTAACAAAATATTACTTTACGTTAAAAAAATATACTGAAAGAAAACAAAGGTTAATGTAATGTTATAGTTAGGTGAGAATTTCTTTGACACAATAACATTTTAAGCATACAAAAACTCTTAAATTCAACAGTTATAGTTAGCTCTGGTATCTATAACTTGCACCTTCATCATGCACTGCTAATTACCCCACATACTACATCACTCATGACATCTGCAATGACATTGTTGATAATATTACTGCAACATTTGTAATTAAATTATTGAAGAGAGAACTGTGTATGGCGGGGGCCTAGGGGCCAAAAAAAGCTTTGGGAAGGAGGCTGCTTGGCCCCCTATCCATTTTATTGCATTTGACCCCAGGGGATGGTGTCCGCAGGGCCTGATAAGGGAGTAGTCTCCTTAAACATCAAATTCAACTATATATATATATATATATATATATATATATTCACTGAAAAAACCATAGGTTTTAGGGACAGTTATAGTTAGTTGGACATTGCACTCGTACAAAACCCGTGAAATTCCCCCGTTATAGTTAGTCCAGCTAACTATAACTCGCGCCCCCGCAATGCACTGCTGATGACGTCACATATTACATCACTCATGACATGGTCAGTGACATCACTGATGACATCACTGATGACATCTCAAATGACATCACTGATGACATCACTGATGACATCATCCAGTGACTGTGTGTTTCTGTAAAGTTTATATATTTTTAATATATATAGGAAAAGACGTATTGAAGAATGAGTGGGTGTGTAAGTGTCTGTATGGATGATTTAGTAGGTGCGTGACTGACTCTATAAGTGAGTGATTTAACGTATCTTACTGAATGCATGGGTTAGTGACTAAACTGGGTGAATGTCTGTATCCGTCTGTCTGTTGCTGTGTAAGTGGCTGCATGTGTTTGTGAATAGCTACATGAGTGTCTATATGAGTTATTGAATGCTTGTCTGAGTATCTGTATGGGTGCCTGAGTGTTTGTGTGGGAGGGGTGTGTGCAACTCTGTGCATAGATGTGTGAGTGGGTGATTCACTGGGTGGATGGTTTCAAGAGTGCAACTGTGATAGACTGTATGGGTGGGTAAGTGTGTGTAAGAGTGTGTTAGTGAGTGAATGTATGTCCCAGTGGTACATGTGTGAGTAACTACATATGTGAAAGGCAGTATATATGTGTGTTGGAGTATATAAATAGCTATAAGCGAGAGTGAGTGATTGTGATAGTGGCTGTATGGATGAGTGTGTGCTTGTATCAGTGATTGTATAAGAGCGTAAGAATGTGCTACTATTTGTATGAGTAAGTGAGCTGGTGTGTGTATAACTGTATAGGTGAGTAAATGGTAGTGTGTTTAATTATTTGCATGACTGACTAGGTGTGTGAGTACCTCTATGGATGAGTGGCGGTGTTTGAGTGTCTATATAGGAGTATGAGTGCATATGATAGTCCTGTACTGAGTGACCGTAAGTATGAGTGACTGCACGGGTGAGTGAGTGGATGTGTGCGTAGACCTAAGAATCAGTGAGATGGTATGTAGTTATTGGTGTTGGAGTGTCTATGGTTTTGCGAATGGCAGTCTGTAATTTAGAGTGGGTGTATCAAAGGTTATATTAGGGTGTGAGGAGGTGCATCAGATTATCACGTGGATGATGTCATCAGTGATGTCATCAGTGATGTCACTGACCATGTCATGAGTGATGTAATATGTGACGTCATCAGCAGTGCATTGTGGGCGCGAGTTATAGTTAGCTGGACTAACTATAACGGGGGAATTTCACGGGTTTTGTACGAGTGCAATGTCCAACTAACTATAACTGTCCCTAAAACCTATGGTTTTTTCAGTGAATTTCAAAGGTTTTTTAAATGCTAATTTGTAACTATAACGTCCCTGAAACCTATGGTTTTTTCAGTGAATTTCAAAGGTTTTTTAAATGCTAATTTGTAACTATAACATGTCTGAAACCTACAGTTTTTTCAGTGAATTTCAAAGGTTTTGTAAATGACAATTTTTAAATGTATTAATTGTTATATACATTTTTTTCATAATGATTTCCAAATTTTTTAGAAACAATTTTTTTTTACATATTTTATTTTTTAAATTACATTGTAATTACATTATACATTACATTACAAAAAATTCTTTCTCAGAATGAATTACTTTAGTTTAATTACTTTGCACATAGGCAATAGACTTTTAAGTACAGTAGTTACAGTTGTTGCAATGGGCAACACATTTTCAAACACAATGCAACATTCAGCTCAATGTGAATTTCTAGTTAAATGCAATTAGTTACTTTATGGATTACTTTTCTAACCACATTACTGGATCCTAGATTCAGTCCTGGGACATCTCCTGTAAACAGTGGAGTAAAAGCGTTTTGGTTACAGTCGTGATTTTTAAGGAATATTATTGTACTTTAAAAGTTCACACTTAGAAACTTTTTCTCATAGAATCACCAATGTTATCCTATGGAAGGAAATTCACTTAGAAGTTAAAAACTGTTATCGTTACTTTTTCTTACTCAGTGTTGG
The DNA here is from genome assembly GCA_963921515.1 of Calotriton arnoldi. Classification (NCBI taxonomy): domain Eukaryota; kingdom Metazoa; phylum Chordata; class Amphibia; order Caudata; family Salamandridae; genus Calotriton; species Calotriton arnoldi. The sequence continues at coordinate 2,156,120 of CAWUFW010001931.1, forward strand.
ATCCTGGATCCAGCACTGGTGCATCTCCTGTAAACAGTTGAAAGAATGCGTTTAAGTCATACAGGCGATTTTTTAGGAATATTTGTAGTTTGTGAAAATCGACACAAACTTTTCTGCTGAAAACCAGACAATGGATTCCTATGGAAGGAAATTCAAGTTACTGGTAAGTACAGTTAAAATTACTTTTCAGGATCAGTACTGGGCTGAAAGATGCAGCACTGAGGTCTCTCCTGATAACAGGTGAGTAAATCGGAATTCGTATTTCGGCTGATTTTAGAGGAATATTTTAAAGTTCCAAAACTCCACACTTAGAAGAATTTCCAAGTGAAACCAGTCAATGTTAGCCTATGGAAGGAAATTCAAGTTACTGGTAAGTACGGTTAAAATTACTTTTCAGGACCAGTACTGGGCTGAAAGATGCAGCACTGAGGTCTCTCCTGATAACAGGTGAGTAAATCAGAATTCGGATTTCGGCTGATTTTAGAGGAATATTTGTATGTTTCAAAAATCAACACTTAGAAACTTTTTCAGCAAAAAGCAGGCAATGATATCCTATGGAAGGAAATTCAAGTTACTGGTAAGTACGGTTAAAATTACTTTTGAGGATCAGTACTGGGCTAAAAGATGCAGCACTGGGTTCTCTCCTGATAACAGGTGAGTAACTCGGAATTCGTATTTCGGCTGATTTTAGAGGAATATTTTAAAGTTCCAAAACTCCACACTTAGAAGAATTTCCAAGTGAAACCAGTCAATGTTAGCCTATGAAGGAAATTCAAGTTACCGGTAAGTACGGTTAAAATTACTTTTCAGGATCAGTACTGGGCTGAAAGATGCAGCACTGAGGTCTCTCCTGATAACAGGTGAGTAAATCGGAATTCGTATTTCGGCTGATTTTAGAGGAATATTTTAAAGTTCCAAAACTCCACACTTAGAAGAATTTCCAAGTGAAACCAGTCAATGTTAGCCTATGAAGGAAATTCAAGTTACCGGTAAGTACGGTTAAAATTACTTTTCAGGATCAGTACTGGGCTGAAAGATGCAGCACTGAGGTCTCTCCTGATAACAGGTGAGTAAATCGGAATTCGTATTTCGGCTGATTTTAGAGGAATATTTTAAAGTTCCAAAACTCCACACTTAGAAGAATTTCCAAGTGAAACCAGTCAATGTTAGCCTATGGAAGGAAATTCAAGTTACTGGTAAGTACGGTTAAAATTACTTTTCAGGATTAGTACTGGGCTGAAAGATGCAGCACTGAGGTCTCTCCTGATAACAGGTGAGTAAATCAGAATTCGTATTTCGGCTGATTTTAGAGGAATATTTGCACAATGGTGAAGGGAGGGGGCGGGGCCTGAGGTGACATCTGTGCAAACGCGCCCCGTTAAGTTGGGGGATTAAGTCCCCTTGAACCATGAGGGTCCCTACGGGCCAACTAGCCCACCAGGAACCTCCAGTATGCGCCAGGGGGCTGAGTTGCAGAGACATTTACAGAGGCCAACCCCTTTTTACACCTCTCTGCAACGCAGCTCTGTGGCGCTTTCTGGACGTACCTGTTGGGCTAGTTGGCCCCCAGGGACCCTCAGGATTGAAGAGGATTTAATTCCCCATCTTAAAACGCGCCACGGGGCCTGTTTGCACACATGTCACCTGAATCCCCGCCCCTCCCTTCACCACTGTGCAAACGCGCCCCGTGGCGCGTTTTAAGTCGGGGGATTAACTCCCCTTGAATCCTGAGGGTCCCTGGGGTGCAACTAGCCCACCATATACTTCCAAAAGCGCCATAGAGCTGCGTTGCAGAGAGGTGTAAAAGGGGCGTGGCCTCTGTACACCTCTCTGCAAGGCAGCCCCTGGCGCATACTGGAGGTTCCTGGTGGGCTAGTTGGCCCCAGGGACCCCCAGTATTTAAGGGGATTCGTTCCTCTCTGCAAACGCGCCAGGGGGCGCGTTTGCAGAGTGGTGAAGGAAGGGGGCGGGGCCTACGGGCCCGATCGTTTTTTTTTTTTCCCTGAAGGGGGCTGTGTGGCCCCCTTCCTTTTTCCTATTTTTAGGCCCTGGGGACCCCATCCCCCAGGGCCTTTCCCCTTTCTTTTAAATAAAAATAAAAATAAAAAACGGGAAGGGGGCCGCGTGGCCCCCCTTCCCTGGGCCTGTATTGGCCCCGGGGACCCCATCCCCCGGGGCATGGCCTCTTTTTTTTATTTGGAGGGGGCTGCGTGGCCCCCCTCCTCAGGCCATTTAAGGCCCCGGGGACCCCATCCCCGGGGCCGGCCTTGCACTTTTTTTTTTTTTTTTTTAATTTTTGTTACTTTGGGGAGGGGGGCTGCGTGGCCCCCTCCGTGGCTCTCTATGGCCCCGGGGACCCCATCCCCGGGGCCTGGCCTCTCGTTGGGGACTGTGGGGGGGTCCCCAAATCCCCCACAGTCCCGCCGGCTCCCAGTGTCCTACGGGAGCCGGCATTGCTTTTACACATGGGGAGCAGCTAACATGGTGCTCCCCATGTGGAAAAGCAATCAGCTTTGGATATTGGAAGAGAGAGCAGGTTTCCTGCTCTCTCTTCCAATATCCAAAGCAAGTTTGCAATGACAGGACGGGAGCCGCGAGGCTCCCGTCCTGTCATTGCAAACAGCAGTGTCCCGGGGGTAGGCACCCCGGGACACTGCAGGAGCCGGCCCTGGGGGTGGTGGTCCCCAGGGCCATCAAGGGCTCCAGGAGGGGGGCCGCGCGGCCCCCTCCCTACATTTTGAAAGCCCCGGGGAGGTGGTGGTCCCCGGGCTCTGGGAGTCCAAAACGGACCCCCATTTTAATTTTTCTTAGTGCCCCGGGGAGGTGGTGGTCCCTGGGGCATGTGGGGGCTGGAGCCCCCCACACAGGTTTTTTTAAATAAAAAAGAAGCCCCGAGGAGGTGGCGGTCCTCGGGGCTGCGGGAGGGCTCAGAGCCCTCCCGCACCATTATACATAAAGCCCCGGGGGGGTGGTGGTCCCCGGGGCTTGGGGGGCCCTTAGAGGCCCCCCACACATAAAATTAACCCCCCCCCAGCATGCCCCCGGGACTTGGCCCACCCGGGGGCCAATTAACATCGAAGCGCGAGAGACCGCGCTTCGATTTTTTTTCTTTTTCGGCAGGGTTTGCGCTCTTTGAGCGCATCCTGCCGATTTAAAAAAAAAATAATAATAATTTGTTTGCCCAGGGGGTCCTTATGGGACCCCCTGAGCAGACCTAGGGGGTCAGGGTGTTTCTACCCTGCCCCCTTTGTGCGCTTTGCACACTTGTTTCTGTCCCTCGGTTCTACCGAGGGACAAAATGGCTGCCAACACTTCCTGGTTTGGAGTGTTGACAGCCAATTAACATAAAGCTCGTGCTCGGGAGGATCCGCGGCCCTAGATATCACTATCTTTTTACTTTTGATTTTCTCAGCAACTACTGAACGGATTTACACCATTTAACAAAAGGGTTCTTTCTGAACCAAGAACTACCTCTTTGCCAAATTTGGTGTAATTCCGTTCAGCAGTTCGGGCTGTAGCCGTGTCTAAAGTTTCCTATGGAAAATTGCATGGGGAAAACGCGTTTTGGGACCCCCTTTTTTCTCGGCCCCCGCTTGACGAATCCCCCGAGACTTTCAGGGTAGGAGCGGACCGGAGCGGGCCATAAAGTTTGAAAATTTTGCGAAGATACGTCAACCGGCAAGAGAGTTATTTCAAATAGAATGTCGCGGATTTCCTATGGATAATAGGTTGTAACTATAACTATCTACTGGCGACCGCCAGTAGATAATATATATATATATATATATATATATTATCACAAAAGAGATTTCTTCACCAGAAGAAACCGGAGGGACACAGCGGGGATTGCAGGAGAGTTCATTTATTAAAGCAATTGGCATGACGCATTTCGGCGTGTATGCCTTTATTAAATGCCACTCATCAACAGAGGTTTGCCTCCAACCGGCTTTTGTATTGTTCACTCGCTCTCGCGTTAATCGCTACAGTCCAGCTGAGCCGAGTTGATTGGGAGAAGCTAACCGCCGCCCGCATCGGCGAACCACAGTTCCCAGAAAGCACTTCACTCGCTTGCTGGGTAAGTATCTTCCCTCGGTTTCATCCCGTAGTGAGGGCTGGAAGATGAAAACAAAAAGAGCGTTTAAAAGTTCCTGTTGGTGCAAACACAGTGCTGCAGCTAAAATAAAAGCTTCCTCCTTTGTCCCCAACGTCCAGCCGCATAGCCCAAGTCCAGCATGCCCTGAGACTACGATGCCGTGATCAAGCCTCCCCGTGAATCACGGACTGCGGCTGCAGCGGTGCCTTGCTTTATTTAGATGCGGCGGTCTGGAATCATTCCAATACCTTGGAGCATTTCACAAACTTAGCCCATGTTGTTCCAGACTCTTGATGGACGGGTTCCCCAAGCATGCCAAGGGCTAGCATGCAAAACATCACAAAAGAGATTTCTTCACCAGAAGGAACCGGAGGGACACAGCGGGTATTGCAGGAGAGTTCATTTATTAAAGCAATTGGCATGACGCGTTTCGGCGTGTATGCCTTTATCAAATGCCACTCATCAACAGAGGTTTGCCTCCAACCGGCTTTTGTATTGTTCACTCGCTCTCGCGTTAATCGCTACAGTCCAGCTGAGCCGAGTTGATTGGGAGAAACTAACCGCCGCCCGCATCGGCGAACCACAGTTCCCAGAAAGCACTTCACTCGCTTGCTGGGTAAGTATCTTCCCTCGGTTTCATCCCGTAGTGAGGGCTGGAAGATGAAAACAAATATATATATATATATTCACTGAAAAAACACAGAAATAAACAGTATACATACAATATTTGAGGCTGTGAACATATTTGTCCTCCTGCTATGATAACATGGAATGTCAGCTTTCCACTGTTGTAATACATGTGCGTTTATAAGTACAGTTGCTGTAAATATTGTAATATTGTACCACATTTTTATCTACTGGCATGACATAAATATAAATGCATGATTATGCAAACGTGCTTTTATCAAACTGAGAGGTGCAGTGAGTGTATCTCATCCACAACTGCTTTATAAAATAGAAAGTAGCACAGCATCCACATTAAGGGGCCGATTACGATGTCGGTCGGAAAGGCTCCGAATGACATTCGGTTCGTCCGAATCCGATTCGGAACCCGTCTTTTCGACCGAATCGGAAAGCCTTTCCGACTTGGTTCCGACTTGGTTCCGAACGGCATTCACAGTAAGCGGGTCGTTTGAAGCCAACTCGTACAGGTCTACGGACCACGTTTGCGGCTGACATATTACGATGTCAGATTCGGACAGCCTTTCCAAATCGGTTGTTCTGATACGGATTGACTGTCGGAATCCCACTTAGGGGGCCTGTAGCAGGCCCCCCTTCACCTGGAGCCCTCAGAATGGGGACCGTGGGGGTACCCATGGGACCCCCCTCTTCAATACCATGCACAGTGTGGCAGGCACCATGGGGTGCCCGCCACAGGATTCACGATTTTCCCCACCCCTTTCTTCAATGGGAGCCTGTGTTCTGTGTGTAGTTGGTCGGAACAGAGGCTCCAATTGAAGTCAATGGGAGTCCAACCGAACGGTGTTCAGAAACATTGTGATCGATCGGTCGGACCCCCCGAATCCGATTCAGCCGTAAACCATTCCGAGACCGAGTCGGTCGGAATGCTTTCTGAGACCGAGTCGGTCGGAATGCTTTCTGAGACCGAGTAGGTCGGAATGCTTTTCGACCGACATCGTAATGAGGCCCTAAGATGGAAAGGAGTAAACTGAACTCTCGATCATCTAAGTAGTGAGATTTTCTATAGTTAAGATCGCAAATATGTTTTTCCACTCTTTCGGTGTCAAAGGGTAACAGAGTAACGTATCAAAAATGGGCAGAAGATATCATTGAATATATGAAATACACCTTGTATTTTAGTCATATTTTCTTTACTGAGTTTTAACAGAGCATAGCCACATTCCGCAGCATCGATAAGCAACAGGATCATCAGTGATATACAGGGGAGTGCCATTAAAACAAACAGTTTCCGATGTGTACAGACAACTGCTGTTGCAGACAAATAGTCCGGTGTTAACGAGTAATCGTTTTTAAATATAATAGGTTTGAAAATACCTCATTGCAACAGAAATCGCATGGTACATAACTGAATTATTATCCATAAGGACAGTCATGGGCTCCTGTTGCATTAGTCCTGAAGCAGTTTCAGGTTTTCTGTATTTACGATTTTTTTTTCTGGTTATTTTCGAAGTGATTTTTTACTGATTCCTCCACTCTTTTCCATAATGCATATAGAACCAAAATGTGTGGTGAAATTCAATTATTTAGATCGTAATGGAATACGGTTCAGCATGCGTTTAGCATAGATAATGCAGTCAATATGTTTTTGCCCATATATTTATTTGTTTTCGTTAGCTGTTAACTGCCCATATTACAGAATTACAGGCAAGATACATTTCTATTTCTAATGAGAAATGGCAACTTGAAAGGCAGAACTACACTATGAAACAAGAGAAAAACCCAATATGCTTCTCCCTACATAAATTGCAGTAGAAAAATTACCCCAACATGAGGGAATCCATTTCCCACTATTTCTAGTACCTGGAAACCGTTTGTAGCCCCATGCTTTATAATGCCTCTCTCCACACAGTTAGTGTCCTTGTTTGTTTTGCATACCACACATTTGTATAAATGCAACATTTTCACAGACTTGTAAAAGTAGGGATCGTTCTCCTTTAAAACCTTACACTGGCCAGGTGTTTGTGCACCTCTATGTTGGAGATGGTTTCACAAAATCAGTTTTAGGTTGTTCAAGCACCTGTATTGTTGTGCATTTTTGCATATTCTGTTTTTTCGGCACTTTGCGGGCTATGTATTAGGGCAAGCACTACATCAATAGCTCATTGCAGCCTGTAGTTAGAATGAGAATTGTGTGTATATATATATACATATACACGATGTCATCATTACGATAATGGATAGTGCAATTACTAAATATGCACCCTTGGAATTATGGCTTCCCTGATATGGCAAGGTACGGCAGGACGAAGGTAACTGTAACAATTATTTTAATAGTGAAATCGTTCCAGTGGATGTTCTTCATTCAAGCAGCATGCACCCGAACGGCATTATGGGACTTGTAGTGAATGCCTGAACAAAACTTACTTAAAGACCATGGAGATTGGTGCATATAGTTTAAATTCATTGGATCAAGAGCAACCAATGAGAGTGAGGGTGGACTCATATTAACAACAACTGTTGGAACATTCAAGGACCAAGGCATTGATAAAGATAACTTCTTGTCAAAACGCGTCTGCCATAAATAAATAATGTATACAAACCTGCTGAGTGCTCCTGTTCACTCTTGTGAGGTTCTTGGTGGATAATTTGATGTCGTGCAGCCACATGCATGAAAGGAGGCACCTGTCCGCTGAGTTCAGCCGAGAAGTGTGGCTTCTGGTGGAAAATTGAGTTTGTACGGCTGGAACCGCCGTGTGCCGAGAAGGCGAGACAGATCCATGACACGATGTCGTCATTACAATAATGGAGAGTGCAATTACTAAATATGCACCCTTGGAATTATGGCTTCCCTGATATGGCAAGGTACGGCAGGACGAAGGTAACTGTAACAATTATTTTAATAGTGGAATCGTTCCAGTGGATGTTCTTCATTCAATCAGCATGCACCTGAACGGCATTATGGGACTTGTAGTGAATGCCTGAACAAAACTTACTTAAAGACCATGGAGATTGGTGCATATAGTTTAAATTCATTGGATCAAGATCAACCAATGAGAGTGAGGGTGGACTCATATTAACAACAACTGTTGGAACATTCAAGGACCAAGGCATTGATAAAGACAACTTCTTGTCAAAACGCGTCTGCCATAAATAAATAATGTATACAAACCTGCTGAGTGCTCCTGTTCACTCTTGTGAGGTTCTTGGTGGATAATTTGATGTCGTGCAGCCACATGCATGAAAGGAGGCACCCATCCGCTGAGTTCAGCCGAGAAGTGTGGCTTTTGGTGGAAAAAAAAAATAATACATATATTTCCCTGTTGCACTCATGGGCAGGGAAACAAAACATATTGCTCCCGCCCAGAGGGAGCATGCAAAACACAGCTGCTCCCTTTGGGTGGAAGCAATGCTGGCACTATGTGGAGAGCCAGATGGGGCCACGGGGCCCTGGGGTTTCCACCGCTGGAGGGCTAAGAACAATAAATTACACTTTGGGAGCAACAGCGTAGAACAGAGTAAGGCTTCAATATAAAGGGGAAATACTACATGTCCCACAATGCAATACTAATTGTACTCACCTGTGAGGACCCACTGGGAGGTAACAAAAAGAAGCTAATCACGTGGCACTGCAAAGTTGAATCCCAGCCTGTGACCAAGGGCCAGGAGGTCTGAAACGCGTAAGGATTGACAAATTAAGCATTGTGACTATGCCGGTTTTGCCATTAAATTATGATCTGCTGCAGAGTGCGTCTTAATGCTTTGGGCATCTTTGGTTTAAAATAAATGACACAGCCGTCCTGCCGTGAAGACAGCACCATCCCATTAATATGTGAGGAGCCGCAGGGGTATGGAACTTTCCGAGCCTCTTTGTCGGTGCAGCAGATGGGCAGGAAATGATTTGAGACTGGCGGTGACATGCAGATGCCCACTGGAGGGCTAAGAACAATAAATTACACTTTGGGAGCAAAAGCGCAGAACAGAGTAAGGCTTCAATATAAAGGGGAAATACTACATGTCTCACAATGCAATACTAATTGTACTCACCTGTGAGGCCCCACTGGGAGGTAACAAAAAGAAGCTAATCACGTTGCACTGCAAAGTTGAATCCCAGCCTGTGACCAAGGACCAGGAGGTCTGAAACGCGTAAGGCTTGACAAATTAAGCTGTGTGACTATGCCGGTTTTGCCATTAAATTTTGATCTGCTGCAGAGTGCGTCTTAATGCTTTGGGCATCTTTGGTTTAAAATAAATGACACAGCCGTCCTGCCGTGAAGACAGCACCATCCCATTAATATGTGAGGAGCCGCAGGGGTATGGAACTTTCCGAGCTTCTTTGTCGGAGCAGCAGATGGGCAGGAAATGATTTGAGACTGGTGGTGACATGCAGAGGCCCACTGGAGGGCTAAGAACAATAAATTACACTTTGGGAGCAACAGCACAGAACAGAGTAAGGCTTCAATATAAAGGGGAAATACTACATGTCCCACAATGCAATACTAATTGTACTCACCTGTGAGGCCCCACTGGGAGGTAACAAAAAGAAGCTAATCACGTGGCACTGCAAAGTTGAATCCCAGCCTGTGACCAAGGACCAGGAGGTCTGAAACGCGTAAGGCTTGACAAATTAGGCATTGTGACTATGCCGGTTTTGCCATTAAATTATGATCTGCTGCAGAGTGCGTCTTAATGCTTTGGGCATCTTTGGTTTAAAATAAATGACACAGCCGTCCTGCCGTGAAGACAGCACCGTCCCATTAATATGTGAGGAGCCGCAGACGTTTGGAACTTTCCGAGACACTTTGTCGGAGCAGCAGATGGGCTGGAAATGATTTGAGACTGGCGGTGACATGCAGAGGCCCACTGGATGGCTAAGAACATTAAATTACACTTTGAGAGCAACAGCGCAAAACAGAGTAAGGCTTCAATATAAAGGGGAAATACTACATGTCCCACAATGCAATACTAATTGTACTCACCTGTGAGGCCCCACTGGGAGGTAACAGAAAGAAGCTAATCACTTGGCACTGCAAAGTTGAATCCCAGCCTGTGACCAAGGACCAGGAGTTCTGAAACACGTAAGGTGTGACAAATTAAGCTGTGTGACTATGCCGGTTTTGCCATGAAATTATGATCTGCTGCAGAGTGCGTCTTAATGCTTTGGGCATCTTTGGTTAAAAAAAAATAATTATATATATATATATATATATATATATATATGTATTATTATTTTGGACATTGATACTTAAATAAAGACACTTTGCCATCATCACTGCCTTGGAGTCTGTGCCCTCGTGTTGCGCCGCTGTGGCTGGATACTTTGGGATTCACATGCTGATATATATATATATATATATATATATATATATATTCACTGAAAAAACCATAGGTTTCAGACACGTTATAGTTACAAATTAGCATTTAAAAAACCTTTGAAATTCACTGAAAAAACCATAGGTTTTAGGGACAGTTATAGTTACTTGGACATTGCACTCGTACAAAACCCGTGAAATTCCCCCGTTATAGTTAGTTCAGCTAACTATAACTCGCGCCCCCGCAATCCACTGCTGGGCCACTACTTGCCCCGGGGACCCCATCCCCCGGGGCTGGCCCTCTCCGTTGGGGACTGTGGGGGGGTCACCAATCCCCCCACAGTCCCGCCGGCTCCCCACGTCCCTTGGGAGCCGGCATTGCTTTTCCACATGGGGAGCAGCTGACATGCTGCTCCCCATGTGGAAAAGCAATGTGCTTTGGATATTGGAAGAGAGCAGGTTTCCCTGCTCTCTCTTCCAATATCCAAAGCAGTTTGCTATGGCAGGACGGGAGCCGCGAGGCTCCCGTCCTGCCATAGCAAACTACAGTGTCCCGGGGTAGGCACCCCGGGACACTGCAGGAGCCGGCCCTGGGGGTGGCGGTCCCCAGGGCCATCAAGGGCTCCAGGAGGGGGCCGCGCGGCCCCCTCCCTACATCAGCACAGCCCCGGGGAGGTGGTGGTCCCCGGGCTTCGGGGTCCAAAACGGACCCCCATTTTAATTTGTTAGTGCCCCGGGAGGTGGCGGTCCCGGGCGTGTGGGGGCTGGAGCCCCCCACACAGGTTATTAAATTAATTTAAAAAAGCCCCGGGAGGTGGTGGTCCCCGGGGCTGCGGGAGGGCTCAGAGCCCTCCCGCACCATTTTTAAAAAGCCCCGGGGGATGGCGGTCCCCGGGGCTTGGGGGCCCTTGAGGCCCCCACACATTAAATTATCCCCCACCATGCCCCCGGGACTTGGGCCACCCGGGGCCAATTAACATCGAAGCGCGGGAGACCGCGCTCGATTTTTTTTTTCGGCAGGATTCGCGCACCCTGAGCGCATCCTGCCGATTTAAAAAAAAAAAAAAAATGCTTTTTGCCCAGGGGTCCTTGTGGGACCCCCTGAGCAGGCCTAGGGGTTAGGGTGTTTCTACCCTGCCCCCTTTGTGCGTTTTGCGCACTTGTTTCTTTTTTTCTCGGCGGGATCCGCGCACCCTAAGCGCATCCCGCCGATTTAAAAAAAAAAAAAAAGAAAAAAAAATCTTTTTTCTGCCCAGGGGTCCTTGTGGGACCCCTGAGCAGACCTAGGGGGTCAGGGTGTTTCTACCCTGCTCCCTTTTGCGCTTTGCGCACTTGTTTCTGTCCCTCGGTTCTACCGAGGGATAAAATGGCTGCCAACACTTCTTGATTTGGAGTGTTGACAGCCAATTAGCATGCAGCTCGTGATCGGGAGGGTACGCGGATCCGACGCGCCCATAGATATATATGTGATTTTAATTGTGAATTTCTCAGGATCTACTGAACGGATTTACACCATTTTAGCAAAAGGCACCAGTCTGAACCAAGGGCTACCTCTTTGCCAAATTTGGGGTAATTCCGTTCAGCAGTTCGGGCTGTAGCTGCGACTAAACGTTCCTATGGAAAAATGAATGGGGAAAACGCGTTTTGGGACCCCCTTTTTCTCGGCCCCCGCTTGACGTATCACCCCGAGACTTTCAGGGTAGGAGCGGACCGGAGCGCCCCAACAAGTTGGAAGCTTTGCGAAGATTCGTCAACCGGCGCCAACGTTATTGCAAATAGAATGTCGCGGATTTCCTATGGATAATAGGTCCTAACTATAACTATCTACTGGCGACCGCCAGTAGATAATATATATATAGAGATAGATAGATATATATATATATATAAATGTGTAGATAGATATATATATATATATGTGTAGATATATATATATATATGTGTAGATATGTGTAGATATATATATATATATGTGTAGTATATATATATATATATATATATATATATATATATGTAGATATGTATATATATATATATATATATTCACTGAAAAAACCATAGGTTTTAGGGACAGTTATAGTTAGTTGGACATTGCACTCGTACAAAACCCGTGAAATTCCCCCGTTATAGTTAGTTCAGCTAACTATAACTCGCGCCCCGCAATGCACTGCTGATCACGTCACATATTACATCACTCATGACATGGTCAGTGACATCACTGATGACATCACTGATGACATCTCAAATGACATCACTGATGACATCATCCAGTGACTGTGTGTTTCTGTAAAGTTTAAATATGTTTAATATATATAGGGAAAGGCGTATTGAAGAATGAGTGGGTGTATAAGTGTCTGAATGGATGATTTAGTACGTGCGTGACTGACTCTACAAGTGAGTGATTAAACGTATCTTACTGAATGCATGGGTTAGTGACTAAACTGTGTGAATGTCTGTATCCGTCTGTTGGTGTGTAAGTGGATGCATGGATTTGCGAATAGCTACATGAGTGTCTATATGGGTTATTGATTGGTTCTATGAGTATCTGTATGGGTGCCTGAGTGTTTGTGTGGATGGGGTGTGTGCGACTGTGCATAGATGTGAGTGGGTGATTCACTGGGTGGATGGTTTCAAGAGTGCATCTGTGATAGACTGTATGGGTGGGTAAGTGTGTGTAAGAGTGTGTTAGTGAGTGAATGTATGTCCCAGTGGTACATGTGTGAGTAACTACATATGTGAAAGGCAGTATATATGTGTATTGGAGTATATAAATAGCTATAAGCTAGAGTGAGTGATTGTGATAGTGGCTGTATGGATGAGTGTGTGTTTGTATCAGTGATTGTATAAGAGCGTAACAATGTGCTAGTATTTGTATGATTAAGTGAGCTGGTGTGTGTATAACTGTATAGGTGAGTAAATGGCAGTGTGTTTAATTATTTGCATGACTGACTAGGTGTGTGAGTACCTCTATGGATGAGTGGCGGTGTTTGAGTGTCTATATAGGAGTAAGAGTGCATATGATAGTCCTGTACTGAGTGACCATAAGTATGAGTGACTGTACGGGTGAGTGAGTGGATGTGTGTGTGTAGACCTAAGAATCAGTGAGTGGGTATGTAGTTATTGGTGTTGGAGTGTCTATGGTTTTGCGAATGGCACTCTGTAATTTAGATTGGGTGTATCAAAGGTTATATTAGGGTGTGAGGAGCTGCATCAGATTATCACATGGATGATGTCATCAGTGATGTCATTTGAGATGTCATCAGTGATGTCATCAGTGATGTCACTGACCATGTCATGAGTGATGTAATATGTGACGTCATCGGCAGTGCATTGCGGGCGCGAGTTATAGTTAGCTGAACTAACTATAACGGGGGAATTTCATGGGTTTTGTACGAGTGCAATGTCCAACTAACTATAACTGTCCCTAAAACCTATGGTTTTTTCAGTGAATTTCAAAGGTTTTTTAAATGCTAATTTCTAACTATAACGTGTCTGAAACCTATGGTTTTTTCAGTGAATTTCAAAGGTTTTTAAAATGCTAATTTGTAACTATAACGTGCCTGAAACCTACGGTTTTTTCAGTGAATTTCAAAGGTTTTTTAAATGACAATTTTTAAATGTATTAATTTTTATATTAATTTTTTTCATACTGATTTACTACATTTTTAGAAACAATTTCTTTTACATATTTTATTTTTTAAATTACATTGTAATTACATTATACATTACATTACAAAAAATACTTTCTCAGAATGAATTACTTTAGTTTAAATACTTTGCACATAGGCAATAGACTTTTAAGTACAGTAGTTACAGTTGTTGCAATGGGCAACACATTTTCAAACACAATGCAACATTCAGCTCAATGTGAATTTCTAGTTAAATGCAATTAGTTACTTTATGGATTACTTTTCTAACCACAGGACTGGATCCTAGATTCAGTCCTGGTACATCTCCTGTAAACAGTTGAGTAAAAGCGTTTTGGTTACAGTCGTGATTTTTAAGGAATATTATTGTATTTTAAAAGTTGACACTTAGAAACTTTTTCTCATAGAATCACCAATGTTATCCTATGGAAGGAAATTCACTTAGCAGGTAAAAACTGTTATCGTTACTTTTTCTTACTCAGTGTTGGATCCTGGATCCAGCACTGGTGCATCTCCTGTAAACAGTTGAAAGAATGCGTTTAAGTCATACAGGCGATTTTTAAGGAATATTTGTAGTTTGTGAAAATCGACACTTTGAAACTTTTCTGCTGAAAACCAGACAATGGATTCCTATGGAAGAAAATATAAGTTACTGGTAAGTACGGTTAAAATTACTTTTCAGGACCAGTACTGGGCTGAAAGATACAGCACTGAGGTCTCTCCTTATAACAGGTGAGTAAATCGGAATTCGTATTTCGGCTGATTTTAGAGGAATATTTGTATGTTTCAAAAATCAACACTTAGAAACTTTTTCAGCAAAAGGCAGGCAATGATATCCTATGGAAGGAAATTCAAGTTACCGGTAAGTACGGTTAAAATTACTTTTCAGGACCAGTACTGGGCTGAAAGATACAGCACTGAGGTCTCTCCTGATAACAGGTGAGTAAATCGGAATTCGTATTTCGGCTGATTTTAGATGAATATTTTAAAGTTCCAAAACTCCACACTTAGAAGAATTTCCAAGTGAAACCAGTCAATGTTAGCCTATGGAAGGAAATTCAAGTTACCGGTAAGTACGGTTAAAATTACTTTTCAGGACCAGTACTGGGCTGAAAGATACAGCACTGAGGTCTCTCCTGATAACAGGTGAGTAAATCGGAATTCGTATTTCGGCTGATTTTAGAGGAATATTTTAAAGTTCCAAAACTCCACACTTAGATGAATTTCCAAGTGAAACCAGTCAATGTTAGCCTATGAAGGAAATTCAAGTTACCGGTAAGTACGGTTAAAATTACTTTTGAGGATCAGTACTGGGCTGAAAGATGCAGCACTGAGGTCTCTCCTGATAACAGGTGAGTAAATCGGAATTCGTATTTCGGCTGATTTTAGAGGAATATTTTAAAGTTCCAAAACTCCACACTTAGAAGAATTTCCAAGTGAAACCAGTCAATGTTAGCCTATGGAAGGAAATTCAAGTTACTGGTAAGTACGGTTAAAATGACTTTTCAGGACCAGTACTGGGCTGAAAGATGCAGCACTGAGGTCTCTCCTGATAACAGGTGAGTAAATCGGAATTCGTATTTCGGCTGATTTTAGAGGAATATTTTAAAGTTCCAAAACTCCACACTTAGAAGAATTTCCAAGTGAAACCAGTCAATGTTAGCCTATGGAAGGAAATTCAAGTTACTGGTAAGTACGGTTAAAATTACTTTTAAGGATTAGTACTGGGCTGAAAGATGCAGCACTGAGGTCTCTCCTGATAACAGGTGAGTAAATCAGAATTCGTATTTCGGCTGATTTTAGAGGAATATTTGCACAATGGTGAAGGGAGGGGCGGGGCCTGAGGTGACATCTGTGCAAACGCACCCGTGGCGCGTTTTAAGTTGGGGGATTAAGTCCCCTTGAATCATGAGGGTCCCTACGGGCCAACTAGCCCACCAGGAACCTCCAGTATGCGCCAGGGGCTGCGTTGCAGAGACATGTACAGAGGCCACACCCCTTTTACACCTCTCTGCAACGCAGCTCTGTGGTGCTTTCTGGATGTACCTGTTGGGCTAGTTGGCCCCCAGGGACCCTCAGGATTGAAGAGGATTTAATTCCCCATCTTAAAACGCGCCACGGGGCCTGTTTGCACACATGTCACCTGAAGCCCCGCCCCTCCCTTCACCACTGTGCAAACGCGCCCCGTGGCGCGTTTTAAGTCGGGGGATTAACTCCCCTTGAATCCTGAGGGTCCCTGGGGTGCAACTAGCCCACCATATACCTCCAAAAGCGCCATAGAGCTGCGTTGCAGAGAGGTGTAAAAGGGGCGTGGCCTCTGTACACCTCTCTGCAAGGCAGCCCCTGGCGCATACTGGAGGTTCCTGGTGGGCTAGTTGGCCCCCAGGGACCCCCAGTATTCAAGGGGAATTGTCCCCCTCTGCAAACGCGCCAGGGGGCGCGTTTGCAGAGTGGTGAAGGAAGGGGGCGGGGCCTACGGGCCCGATCGATTTTTTTTTTTTTATTTTTGTTTATTTATTTTTTTTTTATTATTTTTTTTTCCCCTGAAGGGGGGCTGTGTGGCCCCCCTTCCTTTTTCCTATTTTTAGGCCCTGGGAACCCCATCCCCCAGGGCCTTACCCCTTTTTTAAAATTAAAATAAAAAAAAACGGGAAGGGGGCCGCGTGGCCCCCTTCCCTGGGCCTGTATTGGCCCCGGGGACCCCATCCCCCGGGGCATGGCCTCTTTTTTTTTTATTTTTAGGGGGGCTGCGTGGCCCCCCTCCTCAGGCCATTTAAGGCCCCGGGGACCCCATCCCCCGGGCCGGCCTTGCACTTTTTTAAAAAAAAAATTCAATTTTTTTACTTTGGGGAGGGGAGCTGCGTGGCACCCCTCCGTGGCCACTTATGGCCCCGGGGACCCCATCCCCCGGGGCCTGGCCTCTCGTTGGGGACTGTGGGGGGTCCCCAAGCCCCCACAGTCCCGCCGGCTCCCCGTGTCCTACGGGAGCCGGCATTGCTTTTACACATGGGGAGCAGCTAACATGCTGCTCCCCATGTGGAAAGCAATCGGCTTTGGATATTGGAAGAGAGAGCAGGTTTCCCTGCTCTCTCTTCCAATATCCAAAGCAAGTTTGCAATGACAGGACGGGAGCCGCGAGGCTCCCGTCCTGTCATTGCAAACAGCAGTGTCCCGGGGTAGGCACCCCGGGACACTGCAGGAGCCGGCTCCTGGGGGTGGCGGTCCCCAGGGCCACCACAGGCTCCAGGAGGGGGCCGCGCGGCCCCCTCCCTACATTTTGAAAGCCCCGGGGAGGTGGTGGTTCCCGGGGCTTGGGGTCCAAAACGGACCCCCATTTTAATTTTTCTTAGTGCCCTGGGGAGGTGGTGGTCTCGGGCGTGTGGGGGCTGGAGCCCCCCACACAGGTTTTTAATTTAAAAAAGAAGCCCCGGGGAGGTGGTGGTCCCCGGGGCTGCGGGAGGGCTCAGAGCCCTCCCGCACCATTATACATAAAGCCCCGGGGGTGGTGGTCCCCGGGCTTGGGGGCCCTTAGAGGCCCCCCACACATAAAATTAACCCCCCCAGCATGCCCCCGGGACTTGGCCCACCCGGGGGCCACTAACATCGAAGCGCGGGAGACCGCGCTCGATTTTTTTTTCGGCAGGATTCGCGCTCCCTGAGCGCATCCTGCCGATTTAAAAAAAAAAAAATATATATTTTTGCCCAGGGGGTCCTTGTGGGACCCCCTGAGCAGACCTAGGGGTCAGGGTGTTTCTACCCTGCCCCCTTTGTGCGCTTTGCGCACTTGTTTCTGTCCCTCGGTTCTACCGAGGGATAAAATGGCTGCCAACACTTCCTGATTTGGAGTGTTGACAGCCAATTAACATAAAGCTCGTGCTCGGGAGGATCCGCGGCCCTAGATATATCTATCTTTTTACTTTTGATTTTCTCAGCAACTACTGAACGGATTTACACCATTTAACAAAAGGGTTCTTTCTGAACCAAGAACTACCTCTTTGCCAAATTTGGTGTAATTCCGTTCAGCAGTTCGGGCTGTAGCCGTGTCTAAAGTTTCCTATGGAAAATTGCATGGGGAAAACGCGTTTTGGGACCCCCTTTTTCTCGGCCCCCGCTTGACGAATCCCCCCGAGACTTTCAGGGTAGG
The DNA here is from genome assembly GCA_963921515.1 of Calotriton arnoldi. Lineage (NCBI taxonomy): Eukaryota > Metazoa > Chordata > Amphibia > Caudata > Salamandridae > Calotriton > Calotriton arnoldi. The sequence continues at coordinate 2,173,952 of CAWUFW010001931.1, forward strand.
AGCGGACCGGAGCGCCCCACAAAGTTTGAAAATTTTGCGAAGATACGTCAACCGGCAAGAGAGTTATTTCAAATATAATGTCGCGGATTCCCTATGGATAATAGGTTGTAACTATATCTATCTACTGGCGACCGCCAGTAGATAATATATATGTGTAGATATATATATATATGTGTGTCTATATATATATGTGTGACTATATCCAGGTCTCCTTCGCTCTCCTGCACACTCCTTTGTACGGCGAAGGATTTCACGGCACCACGACAGAAGTAGTCAATTTCAAAAGTTCTTTATTTCACACCATAGTGCAATTTCAAACGGTAGAGGACGGTCTACGCGTTTTGGCTCCCAGCCTTCTACTGGACCATAGAGTCCTCATGTCTAGATTGTCTCTTATAGCGCTTAGTGCTAAATCCCTTGTTACTTTTTACTACCAGTGAGAACTTAGACTGTTAATCCTCACATATAATCCATGGACATTTTGATCAGCCATTTTGCCATTACAATTGTAAAGTACATTCATTTACAGAGCAAAAAGTGCACATGCAAGAAATAGATTTCCTTAAAATTTTAAGGAAAACCGAATTGATTCAAATACATACCGGGGAATGATCTTTTCATTTTATGAGTTTCTTTTTATATAATATATCTCTCTCATGTCCCCATGATTATGCTATGATCTTTACAAAACATTCTACTATTAAATCCACGTATACACATAAAGTGCTGTAGGAATTAAAAATTGAATATGGTGACTAGTGCATCTATCAATGTAAAGTACATTTTTGATTTGGTTCCAATGTTTTCTTCCTTTTAGTCATATTAGTGTATACATGGTGTTCATAACATACTACATTTTGTTATCTATTGCAACTATCTAATACACCAAATAAAGAATATTCATTTTTTTCCTTTTTTCAAGACCACACATTAAATACCCGACCACACATAAAATTCATAATATGGTTATCGAATGGTAAAGTGACTTGTGCATCTGTTATAATATTGATTAAAAACTAATTCAATGTAAAGTACAGATTGAAGTAAAAACCAATAAATATCTTTTTCTAGCCTTGCATCAATTTACAAATAAGGTGCAGTGTAAAATATATTTTTTTATGTGAGCACAATAATTCTATTAGGTGTAATAATACCCTGTTGCAATTAAAAAGATGACAAGATAAACATATAGAGGACTATTATATATTTACACTCTACCCATAAAATATGGGTCCTAATCCCTTATCTTTGAATCAATTCCTATTTTTCAAAAAGAAACTTCATGAGGATTTTATCAATTTGATGAAAGATCGAAAAAAGTCAGCACAATATTGTTCTTCTCTTAAATTGTCCCATGTATGTATCATTTCCACTCTCTGATCTTTTATATACTATTCACCTTTTCTTATTCGATGTTATTAGGGTTGGCAGGGATAAATTTTCATTCACCATCTGTAGTGCTTCTCTCTGATTAAAATATCATTTTTTACAGATGAATGTGTAATTCTGCATCCAGATTATGTCCGTATGGTTTTTCAGTGCCAATTGCTAGGATGAGTCTTGATTCTCTTCTTTGTAGATTTAATATTCTATCCCCACACCGTTCTTTTGATTTAACGATTTTAATACCTGAGTATTTCAGTTGTTGCCAATCACTTGAGTGGAATTCATGGAAGTGCTTGGCCATCGGGTAAGTAAAGTCCTTGTTCTTAATGGTTCGTAGGTATTGTAGGATTCTCAGTTTTAGCTTATTGATTGTACTTCCTACATATTGTTTTCTACATGGACATTCTAATATGTACACCTCATATTTTGACTCCCATGTGATGTGATCTCGAATGCGTTCAATTTGCCCATTCTGGAGTTGATAAGTTGTACAAATTTTGACCATGCACACCCGGAGTGTTGAGCCAGGAAAATGTGTGTATATATATATATATATATATATATATATATATATTCACTGAAAAAAACATAGGTTTCAGGGACGTTATAGTTAGTTGGACATTTCACTCGTACAAAACCAGAGAAATTCGGGCGTTGTAGTTAGTTGAGCTAACTATAACTCGCGCCCCGTCAATGTACTGCTGATGACGTCACATATTACATCATTCATGACATGGTCAGTGACATCACTGATGACATCACTGATGACATCTCAAATGACATCACTGATGACATCATCCAGTGACTGAGTGTTTCTAAAAAGTTTTAAAAAGTTTTATATATATAAATGTCAAGGTGTATTGAAGAATGAGTGGGTGTATAAGTGTCTGAATAGATGATTTAGTAGGTGCGTGACTGACTGTATAAGTGAGTGATTAAACGTCTTACTGAATGCATGGGTTAGTGACTAAACTGTGTGAATGTCTGTATCAGTCTGTCAGTTGGTGTGTAAGCGGCTGCATGGGTTGGTGAGTAGCTACATGAGTGTCTATATGGGTTATTGATTGGTTGTCTGAATATCTGTATGGGTGCCTGAGTGTCTATGTGGGTGGGTGGGGAGTGTGTGACTGTGCATAGATGTGTGAGTGGGTTGATTCACTGGGTTTATGAGTTCAAGAGTTCATCTGTGAAGGGCTGTATGGCTGGGTGAGTGTGTGTTGGGTGTGTTGGTGAGTGAATGGATGTCTCAGTGGTACATGTGTGAGTAACTACATTTGTGAAAGGCAGTATATGTAAGTGTTGGAGTATATAAATGACTATATGTGAGAGAGTGATTTTGAGAGTGGCTGTATGGATGAGTGTGTGCTTGTATAAGTGATTGTATAAGAGAGTAAGTATGTGTTAGTATCTGTATGAATAAGTGAGGTGGTGTGTGTATAACTGTATAGGTGAGTAAATGGGTGTGTGATTGATTCTTTGCATGACTAACTAGGTGTGTGAGTAACTCTATGGATGAGTGCCAGTGTGTGAGTGTCTGTATAGGTGTGTGAGTGCAAACGATAATGCTGTATTGATGAGTGACTGCATGTATGAGTGACTGTATCGGTGAATGAGTGGATGTGTGTGTAGACCTAGGAATCAGTAAGTGGGTATGTAGTAACTGGTATTGGTATGTCAATGGTTTTGAAAATGGTAGTCTGTATTTTAGAGTGGGTGTATCAAAGGTTATATTAGGGTGTAAGGAGGTGCATCAGATTATCACATGGATGATGTCATCAGGGATGTCATCAGTGATGTCATTTGAGATGTCATCAGTGATGTCATCAGTGATGTCACTGACCATGTCATGAATGAAGTAATATGTGATGCCATCAGCAGTGCATTGCAGGGGCGTGAGTTATAGTTAGCTCAACTAGCTATAACGGCCGAATTTCTCTGGTTTTGTACAAGTGAAATGTCCAACTAAGGATAACGTCCCTGAAACCTTTGGTTTTTTCCAGTGAATTTTTAAGGTTTTTTAAATGCTAATTTCTGACTATAACGCCCCTGAAACCTATGTTTTTTTCGGTGAATTTCTAATGTTTTTTAAATGCTAAATTCTAACTATAACGTCCCTGAAACCTATGGTTTTTTCAGTGAATTGCATAGGGTTTTTAAATGCTAATTTCTAACTATAATGTCCAAAAAATAATTTTTCTTAATTTTTACATCTAAAATATGAATTTAAATTTTTCTTATTTATTTAATTAAAAAACTGGATTCGCGTACCGATTGTGTACAAATCTCGGTGGGTGCGCAAATCTAATAATTTTGCAGCCATATTGGTTAAGTCGTGTACGATGCGCATATGGTATGCGAAGGGTGCGTGGTTCTCGGCCCCGCGTAACGTCACATACGTATTTTCTGGGGTCGCGCCGGTTGCACGAATCCATCGCAAATCTTTCAGTTGTAAAAGTATATGTATATAACTTTTATATGTATATTATACTAAGAGATTATTTAACATAATTGTAAATATCATATATTTGTAACTGGAATAAAGATATATTATAGTTAAATATATTTTTCGCAATTCGCGTCCCTTGCGCGCCGGTTGCGCGCCACGTACGCGAATCCCATGTGACTTCAAAAGAAAGCATTTCATTGGTTAAGAAGCTTTTGATTCTAGAACTTGAAGGACCCCACCCATTTTTTCCATTCCTTCAAGAGCATCTCAGCAGACACACCTGTTGTCTTCTGCTCCTCTTGTTTGCCTTTTTTTGGTGTTTTTTTTAACTCATCTAAAACTGGAAGCTGGCAATGCACCTCAGCAGGTTCCACCTGAAGAGGAAGAAGATCTGGAGGCACCCATCAGGAAAAGATACATAAGTATTGTGTAGGCATTTTTCTCCATTCCACCTGGGGAGAAAAAGGTGAATGCCCGACAATTCACCTGCACCATTTGTGAGAAGGCCCTATCAAGAGGTTCAGAAAAGAAATATTCCTGCGGGACGTCATCGATGTTAAAACATTTTCAGACAATGCACCCTCGACATCTTGCTAGAGAACAGCTTCGACGGGAGCAAGAAAGGCAGGCAACTGACGACAACGCTGCTGGCCCTAGCACGTCATGTGCTTCAACATCATCTGGCACACCCAACATCATCCCTGACTTCGCTAGAGTGGAGCAGCATTGTGTCAAATGTAAAACAAATCCTATGTTTTGGTGAGCAATCACTGGATGCCATCCTGGTTGCTATTAGGAACCACCAGTGTTAATTTTTTTTTCTTTTTCTATGCAATGAGTTCATAATTGCACTATGTTTTGAACATGTGTTGGTTCTGTTTATTTATTTTTTATTTTTTTTAAAACACCAAAAAAAATCAAAAAAGAGTTCAAAAATACAAAAAAAATAAAAAACAAAAAAAGAAGAAAAAAAAGGTTCATTTTAGAACCACCTAATTGGTTAAAAATAGACAAACTTGTATGTGTTCTATGAATGACTGCAAGGGTAATGTCTGAGTCATTGTATGAGTGAAGTAGTACTGTCTCAGTGAATGAATGAGTGCAGCAGTATTTCCTGAGTCATTGGATGAGTGCATGGATAGTGTTTGAGGGAATGAATGAGTGCATCAGTAGTCCCTGAGTGATTGCATGGGTAGTAGCTGGGTGATTGGAGGAGTGCATGGATAATGCCTGGATGACTGGAGGAGTGCAAGGGCAGTGCTTGGGTTTTTCCATGAGTGCATAAGTAGTGCCTGGGTGATTGCATGACTGCAAGAGTAGTGCCTGAGTGATTGAAGGACTGCACAGGTAATGCCTGTGTGATTGCATGAGTGCAGGGGTAATGTCTGGGTGATTGAAGGAGTGCATGGGTAATGCCTGGGTGCATGGAAGAGTGCATGGGTAGTGCCTGGGTGCATGTAGGACTGCAAGGGTAGTTCCAGGGTGATTGGAGTGGAGTGGAGAGGTGTGGTGCAGCGGCCAGGGCAGCTGACTTCGGAGCACAGGGTTCACGGTTCGATCCCCGGCTCCGGCGGCAGCTCAGCTCAGCACCATGTGACTCTGGGCAATAGCTCACTTAATTTCCACTACGGCCCCCAGCGCCTGGAGACCCGTAAGGGTGAGTAGCTGCGCTATATAAAAACGGACTTACTTACTTTACTTACTTACTATTGGAGGAGTGCATGAGTAGTACCTGGATGATTGCATAAGTACAGCAGTAGTGCCTGGATGATTGGAATACTGCATGGGTAGTACTTGTGTGATTGCATGAGTGCCGCAGAAGATCCTGAGTGCATGTATGACTGCATGGGCACTGCCTGAGTGATTGAAGGAGTGCATGGGCAATGCCTGGGTGATTGCATGAGTCCAGGGGTAATGTCTGGATGAATGGAGGAGTGCATGGGTAGTGCCTGAGTGATTAGAGGAGTGCATAGGTAGTGCCTAGGTGATTTTATAAGTGCATGGGTAGTGGCTGGGTAATTGGAGGAGTGCATGGATAATGCCTGGATGACTGGAGGAGTGCAAGGGCAGTGCCTGGGTTTTTCCATGAGTGCATAAGTAGTGCCTGTGTGATTGTATGACTGCAGGGGTAGTGCCTGAGTGATTGAAGGACTGCATGGGTAATGCCTGTGTGATTGCATGAGTGCATGGGTAATGTCTGAGTGATTGAAGGAGTGCATGGGTGATGTGTGGGTGCATGGGAGAGTGCATGGGTAGTGCCTGGGTACATGTAGGACTGCATGGGCAGTTCTTGGGTGATTGGAGGAGTGCATGAGTAGTACCAGAGTGATTGCATGAGTGCAGGAGTAGTGCCTGGTTGATTGGTTGACTGCATGGGTAGTGCTTGGGTGATTGCATGAGTGCTGCAGAAGTTCCTGAGTGCATGTATGACTGCATGGGTAGTGCCTGAGTGATTGCATGAGTGCATGGGTAGTGCCTGGGTGATTACATGAATGCAGGGGTAATGTCTTGATGAATGGAGGAGTGCATGGGTAGTGCCTGAGTGATTAGACGAGTGCATAGGTAGTGCCTGGATGATTTTATAAGTGTATGGGTAGTAGCTGGGTGATTGGATGAGTGCATGGATAGTGCCTGTATTAATGGAGGAGTGCAAAGGGTGATTGCATGAGTGCAGAAGTAGTGCCTGGTTGATTGGAAGACTGCATGGGTAGTGCTTGGGTGATTGCATGAGTGCTGCAGAAGTGCCTGAGTGCATGTATGACTGCATGGGTAGTGCCTGAGTGATTGCATGAGTGCATGGGTAGTGCCTGGGTTATTCCTTGAGTGCATAGGTAGTGCCTGGGTGATTGTATGACTGCAGGAGTAGTGCCTGAGTGATTGAAGGAGTGCATGGATAATGCCTGTGTAATTGCATGAGTGCAGGGGTAATGCCTGGGTGATTGAAGGAGTGCATGGGTAATGCCTGGGTGCATGGAAGAGTGTATGGGTAGTGCCTGGGTGCATGTAGGAGTGAATGGGTAGTTTGTGGGTGATTGGAGGAGTGCCTGAGTAGTACCAGTGTGATTGCATAAGTGCAGGAGTAGTGCCTGGATGATTGGGAGACTGTATGGGTAGTGCTTGGGTGATTGCATGAGGGCTGCAGAAGTGCCTGAGGTCATGTATGACTGCATGGGCACTGCCTGAGTGATTGAAGGAGTGCATGGGTAGTGCCTGGGTGATTGCATGACTGCAGGGGTAATGTCTGGATGAATGGAGGAGTGCATGGGTAGTGCCTGAGTGATTAGATTAGTGCATAGGTAGTGCCTGGGTGATTTTATAAGTGCATGGGTAGTGGCTGGGTGATTGGAGGAGTGCATGGATAGTGCCTGGATGACTGAAGGACTGCAAGGGTAGTGCTGGGTTATTCCATGAGTGCATAGTTAGTGCCTGGGTGATTGCATGACTGCAGTGGTAGTGCCTGAGTGATTGAAGGAGTGCATGGATAATGCCTGTGTGATTGCATGAGTGCAGGGGTAATGCCTGGGTGATTGAAGGAGTGCATGGGTAATGCCTGGGCGCATGGAAGAGTGTATGGGTAGTGCCTGGGTGCATGTAGGAGTGAATGGGTAGTTTGTGGGTGATTGGAGGAGTGCATGAGTAGTACCAGGGTGATTGCATAAGTGCAGGAGTAGTGCCTGGATGATTGGGAGACTGTATGGGTAGTGCTTGGGTGATTGCATGAGGGCTGCAGAAGTGCCTGAGGTCATGTATGACTGCATGGGCACTGCCTGAGTGATTGAAGGAGTGCATGGGTAGTGCCTGGGTGATTGCATGAATGCAGGGGTAATGTCTGGATGAATGGAGGAGTGCATGGGTAGAGCCTGAGTGATTAGATGAGTGCATAGGTAGTGCCTGGGTGATTTTATAAGTGCATGGGTAGTGGCTGGGTGATTGGAGGAGTGCATGGATAGTGCCTGGATGACTGAAGGAGTGCAAGGGTAGTGCTGGGTTATTCCATGAGTGCATAGTTAGTGCCTGGGTGATTGCATGACTGCAGTGGTAGTGCCTGAGTGATTGAAGGAGTGCATGGTGAATGCCTGTGTGATTGCATGAGTGCAAGGGTAGTGCTGGGTTGTTCCATGAGTGCATAGTTAGTGCCTGGGAGATTGCATGACTGCAGGGGTAATGCCTGGGTGCATGGAAGAATGCATGGGTAGTGCCTGGATGCATGTAGGACTGCATGGGTAGTTCCTGGGTGATTGGAGGAATGCATGAGTAGTACTAGGGTGATTGCATGAGTGCAGGAGTAGTGCCTAGATGATTGGAATACTGCATGGGTAGTGCTTGGGTGATTGCATGAGTGCTGCAGAAGTGCCCGAGTGCATGTATGACTGCATGGGCACTGCCTGAGTGATTGAAGGAGTGCACGGGTAATGCCTGGGTGATTGCATGAATGCAGGGGTAATGTCTGGATGAATGGAGGAGTGCATGGGTAGTGCCTGAGCGATTAGACGAGTGCATACGTAGTGCCTGGGTGATTTTATAAGTGCATGGGTAGTGGCTGGGTGATTGGAGGAGTGCATGGATAGTGCCTGAATGGCTGGAGGAGTGCAAGGGTAGTGCCTGGGTTATTCCATGAGTACATATGTAGTGCCTGTGTGATTGCATGACTGCAGGGTTAGTGCCTGAGTGATTGAAGGAGTGCATGGGTAATGCCTGTGTGATTGCATGAGTGCAGGGGTAATGTCTTTGGCATTGCATGAGTGCATGGCTAATGCCTAAGTGATTGTATGAGTGCATGCGTAATGTCTGGGGGATTAGAGGAATGCAAAGTTAATACCTCGATAATTGCATGAGTGTAGGGGTAATGTCTTGCTGATTGCAAGAGTGTAGGGGTACGGCCTGGGTGATTGGAGGAGTGCATAAGTAGTACCTGGGTGATTAGAGGACTGTATAAATAGAGCTTGGGTGATTTTATATGTGTATGTGTACTGCCTGAATGAATAGAGCATTGTATAGATACAGCCTGGATGATTGAAAGAGTGCAAGGGTAGTGTCTGGGGGATTGCATCAGTGCAGGGATAATGTTTAGGGGATTGGAGCAGTGTATAGGTACTACCTGGGTGATTGAAAGAATGTACGGATAATGTCTAGCTGATTGCATGAGTGTACAGATAGTACCTGGGTGATTGAAAGAGTACATAGGTAGTGTCTGGGTGATATTACAAGTGTATGGATACAGGCTAGGTGATGGGAGAAATGCATGGATAGTGCATGGGTGATGGCAGGAGTGTGGGAATAGTACCTAATTGTATAGATCAGTGCATGGGTAGTGTTTGAAAAAGTGGATGAGTGCAATAAAAGTGACTGTAAACATGACTTCCTATTATTATGCTTATCACATTATTTCATCTTACCTTCTTTATAAAAGTAGATACCAAACTCAGTGAAACTATTTTACAGTAGTTTTGTTGTCACCTGAATTTAAAATCTTTTCAAGCTTTAGTATTACTTTCTGTAATAAAATAGAAGAAAAACTGTTATTACATATAATATTATAGTTTTAAGAACACAACATAATTTTAGAATTATATAACATATTCAGTTTCCCTTTTTGCTGTTTTCAGATTCTACTGAATTTCACCATACACAGTGATTTCAATGGAGATCATCATATACCAGCAGGGAAAAAAATACAATCAATGAGATTGTAAAAAAAAAAAAATCTGCGTTGAAAATATTTTCCACTATATGCTTACCTATCTACAGTTTCTAAATTACATTCTTCAACTACATTAAATCATTTATTTATCTGAAGCACATTTTCTGAAATATACACTCTCATTTACATCGCATATAATATAAAGATCAAATATATAAACTATTTCTTTCAAACACAATTTTGCAAATGCAATAACAATTAGCACAAACAATAATACAAACAGTAATTCGTCACATCTTCCCAATAGGCCGAATAATGTTTCCAAATCCATTTGCATTGAAAATATCCAAAATAAACTCGTTAATTCGTGTTCACATCTTCCCAATGGGCCGAATAATATTTTCAAAACTTTGGCGTCAAAAATATCAGATATGAATTTGGTAATTCGTAAGGCGACCTAAATTTGAATTCCAAATGGGCATCATTGCAATGTGTGCATCCTTTATTGCACTTTAAATACACAGTATATTGTCCAGATGTTGTAGTAGGTCCATCATGGAAAATAATAGCCACTGCTTTAAAAGTTCTTCCTGAAATTGATACTTGACATGCCACAAAATGTTTAATTTTGGTTTCCAATTTTCTTCCATTTGCTCTACAACGTTTTAGCATTAAAATGACATATTTTCCAATTCTTTCTATATATAATGTTGACATTTCTGATTTACAATGAGAGCATTTCACATCTTGATTAGCTGTTTTTACTAATGTGTTAAAAGACACTGATTTGCAATCTTGTATTGTCAAATATATGAATCGTTAAGTGTCTATTTCAGTGGTAGAAGAAAATGAACACTCTTCACATTTTATAATCCCATCTGTAACTTAGTCCAAACAAATTTTCCATGTCTATTCCTTCATCTTCCAATACTGCAAGAATAAACATAAGAAATTCTTGTGCATCTTGTTGTATATTGAGTGTAAATTGCGAAGAATCACTACATATATCCAAAAGATGCCGAATGCCAGAAATAGTATGGATTTTAGTTCTATCAGTTACCAATTTTTGAAAAATATAATGTAATAAAGAACAGAATCTTTTTTCTCGAGTTTCCATAATTTCATGATGAAGATCTTCTAGATAAAAGACAACATTCACAATTACATTAGCATAGCAGTTGATACCTGAACTATTTTCTAACTGGTATCCTACAATATCATCAACAGTGTCCATTTTTATTTTCGTTGCAGCTTCATCATTATCTTGAATTGTTTTCTTGTTTTGAATCTCACTAGAATGTTTGTCATATTTCCGCTTTGGACATACTACACGTTTCTCATATATGGGATATTCACCTAAGTTAGGAGAATAAAGTTTTCTTAACCGATTATACATATAATATTTACCAAAGCACTGTCTACACTTAAACCTTGAGATTTATGAATGGTCACTGCATATGCTAAAGAAAGAGGAAACTGTTTTCTACGAACATTCAAGTCTTTTACAAGCAAAAAACGAACAGCACAACGTCCAGTCTGTTTTACCTCTTCAATCTGATCAAATTTAATCTTCAAAAATTCAATTCCATCTCTGTTCTGATAATTAACAAAATCAACAACTTTTCCCATTGCTCCATTTACTAAACCTTTTCCTACATTCAAATTACGCCGTAAAATTACCAGACATTTTTCACATACACATAAAGTCTTTTCTAAACCAGCAGTCTTAGATACAGACTTCTCCAAAGAATCCAATTTGGACTGTAATTTCTCTGAGAGAAGAATAGTAACTCCTTCGTGTTCCATTTTATCAATGGCTTCCATTTTCACTATTGGTTGTTTTTCCAGTTTCAAAAGTTCTTGATTGAATGTAGAACACTCTTGCAGTGTTGGCATTAGGCAAATTATTGACTTCTTTTCTCCAATTTTTTTGTACATTATTTCAGGTGCAATGTTTTAATTTGGAAACAAGTTCGTTAGTAGCTGACTTTGTAAAGCTTCTTTACCATGTTTTGTCAAAACACCAATTCTTAAATCTTGAAGAATGTTTCCATAATGTTCATCACTTGCTTGTCACATATTCTTAATAAGTTCTTTATATTCAAAATGAGACCAAATGTTTACATTTCCAATACTTCCCAAAGATATTGTCTTCATGGACAAGTGTTTTAAAAACTGGTTGTCCTTTCACAGGAGTAAGTTGTAGTAGATCGCTGAATACAATTACATGTTTTCCTCCAAATAAAACATCATAATCTGTTTTTAAAATCAGTTGCATTCTTAAATGTACAAAGGCAAGCATTAGGTTTGAGACCATGCTTACCTCATCAATGATCAGAAGTTACATTTTCTTTAGTACTCTTGAGACTTCATAACAAGCTTCTCTAGATAGCTTGTAATGTTCCAACTTATTTTCATGTTCAACTGGTAGCATGAGTAATCGATGTAATGTAATCCTTTTAATGTTCTGTGCTGCTAACCCAGTTGGACCGGTTACAACACAAGATAAATGAGATTCAGTGGTTTTCTGTAGATAATTGGTCAATACTTTAATTAAGAAACTTTTTCCTGTTCCAGCATGACCACTGATATGCATTCGAATAGGTTTAAATGATGTGCATTTGCATTCTGTATCTGTTGTGTCACTTGCTGATATGTTTCTTTTTGTTCAATATTTAGTTCTTCTTCCAAGTTTCCCAACTCAATTATGTCCTGTTGTGCTTGTTGCATTGCCGTTTCTACTTCATTCATGGCTATTGCTGCTTCATTTTCAAGAATTGGTTGTCCTAATGGATCTTGACTTAGTGGAGCTGAACTTTGACTATCTTGAGAACTGTCTCTAGCTATTTCTGCTGCAATAGTAGTTTCCTGTTCAATCTCTTCATTTAACATTTGTAGATAATTTGGAAAAATTGTGCATTGTATACTATCGTTACATGCATTAAAAGAACCTTCATAGCAGTCAAAATTTCCAAGTAATTCCATTTCACTATGCCAAGGCTTGAAAAGTTACAGAAGTGCTAAATAGAAAAATTCCCTTTTATCTGGAGTTTCGCAACTGAGTTTCCTGTGGTTAATAAGATTTCCTTTGGCATGTTTTACCAAACATCCTTCACATCCAATCACTGCTTATTTTTCTTCATTTATATTTTCTGTAACATTTATCTTAAAGCTGTAATGTTGCAGTACTTCATAGAGACATATGTTTTCCAGATGTGGACTTCTTTTAGGATAGTACGTATCCAACATATTAGTTTTAACAATATCTGTACTTTCTGGTTCATTAAATGCTAAGTATTCAGGGGCATATTAGCAAGACTGGCGATAAAATTATCGCCGTTTTAGCGGCAGGAAACTGCCGCTAAAACGGCGATAATTGGCTTGCTAATAAGCGTTATAGAATTCCAATAGAAGCCCAGGTTAGATGTGCAGGACATCTAACCTGGGCTTCTATTGGAATTCTATAACGCTTATTAGCAAGCCCTTATCGCCGTTTTAGCGGCAGTTTCCTGCCGCTAAAACGGCGATAATTTTATCGCCAGTCTTGCTAATATGCCCCTCAATTTCTTGTGCAGATTTCAATACTCGATTTTGTGTTGCAGCAAGACCTAGACTTACACAAATGATTCCTCTTGACTTTGAATATAAACTTGCGGAGGTCAACCGATCTGAACATTCGTAGGACCCAATCTCTCGATGGGAAAGCATCTTCAAACTAAAGCTGTACAATTTGTTACTAAGAGTCTTCTCTTGTGAAATTTCTTCCCACACTTCTTTCAACTCTGTCTTTTCAGATTTGGTTATATATGACGCAACATAGCGAGCAACAGCTATCAAATTATCTGCAACATACTGGATATCCATATTTGCATTCCACATTGACAAAATCACTGGATTGTAGTCATTAATATACTTTGATTCTTCAGTTCTTTTTATGTTGTAAGTATTCTTCGGAGATTTTCGAGTTATAGTATACCTTACTGCTGACATGAAACTGTTGACTCTTCCTTTTGAAATTACTGGACATGGGAATCGAAAACGACATTTTGTATAAAGTTTTCCCTTTGACTTGTATTTCCGTCAACAATATTTTCCACATTGATGACTTTGAAACCGTATAACTTGTTGTCTCAAGTTGTTTTCTCCTCCTTCTTTTGGAATGGCACAGGTAACATACTCTTCAATGAAAGACAAAACACTTTCATCAGTATCAGTTCCAAATTTTGGTTCATTCTTGATCCATAACAGCATGTGTATATGAGGTGCACCTGTGGCTTGGTACTCCTTTCTCTAAAAAAATTAAATAACTTCTTCAAGAGGTGGATTATTTTTATTGCAGATAAAAGACATCATAGCTTGAAACTTATGATTAAAATATCTGCACACATTTACAGGATCCAAGGAACACAATTCTCCAGCTGTCTTCAATTCAATGTTTTTTACATTTGAATTTGCTTGTCATAGAAATACAAGTAAATCATACCATGCGTACTCAGCACAGCTAAGCGTAACAAACCATGTAGGGGTTCCTTAACATACATTTAAGTTCTCCGTGACGACAATACCAATACTCATTAGTACCACGTTGACACGCCATCAAATTAATTAACTGAGATTCTAAATGATCGTCTCTTTGTTGAACTTTGTCCAAAAATTCCTTTGCAGAAAGATGTGTAAGATGAACTCCTGTTTTTAATATGTGGTTCACTGCATATGAAAGTCCAGACAAGTTACTTTCGAACAGAAGATGAAATAAATATGGAATACACTGTCGAAATCTTGGATCTTCTGAGTACCATCTTGTTGTACGATATTCTGAAGCTGGAATCTGTACTGGTCGTTCATCATATCGTCCACCTTTTCCAGTGGGGAACAGCTGTGGAAAACAACGAGCTTCCAAACTTTTTCCCATACACTCATGGGAGTTCCCTTCGCTTTCTTCATTTGGAATAATTCAGTAGTGTTTCCTATCAATTTTTTTGAATGTAGAGGATGTATACTATAATGTTCATAAATTTCTTCAGTCCTCGAGTTATCCACTTTTTCTGTTTGGCCAGTTGAATTTTCTCTTTCATCCTCTAAAGATATTTTTTCTTCTTCCACATATACATTTTTTATAATAAATATTGTTTTGTACAAGATATAATGTTGCCTTTTGAAGTTTGGTGACATCCACTAACTCTTGCCATATTTTCCGACTTTTTGTTGGTACGCCATTAACTAGAATAACTACAGATTCACTTTTCTCTCTCTCTACACCAACAGTTTCTATATTTTTCTTACGATCTAAAGGTAAATACACAACTCTTCCTTTTAAACCTCTTTGCAAATCTGTTGGAGGCAGCTTACCTGTTTTAGGCTCCATACAACCTATAGCCTGAAACCGGTGCACAGATTGAATAAGAATGGACTCATATGTATTTAAATCTACCAGTCCCGGAGGAATAGCTACCAACTCTAGGTTATTATGTACAGCTCTAGCTGGCATTTTGTTCTCTTCTAATTTGTTGTAACAATATTTACAAATACATTGATCACTATCCAATTCAAAACGACCTTCCACCAACAAATAAGCACCAAATTGCTCCCATTTATCAATGTTTTCCTTTCCACTTTTTAAATACAGATCTACATTCCTAGTTTGACTTCTATAGCGAGTACGTCGACAACAAATACAAACATAGTTTGGTTTTTCACAAGAAACTACCTTAAACTTTGTAATTTCTTCTGCAAACTTCACAGTAGTACTATCTTCCACCTCTTCTTCAACACCTACACTTATTAAACTCTCACTTTCTCTACACTCCTCTTGGGGACCAAAGAAACGAAACTGTATATCATCAGAAACTTTTTTTACATCCAACACTGAACCATGCAAAATAGCTGTGTTTATTTCATTTAGAGATAATGCAGGACTTTTTACGTAGTACAATCTTCACTAACTTCCACATTTCTGAGTGATGTACTGCTAACATTCTTAAATGATGAAAAGTACTTCGACACACTTTTCTAGAAAGACAAGCCAGAGAATGACTATGCAAGTTAGTATATTTTCTCAGTTTACAAGGATCTAGTCCTTGCAACATCTTAATCTTCCGTTTAACACTATTTTTATCATAATCTTGTAAAAAATGTCATAATACATCAATAGATTCCGGTTGTATACTACAAATACTACTACAATCCCACTTATACACTGGAGCTTGTGTACATCTCCTTTGAACTTCTTCAGAATTACTTCTTCCACATTTCTAGGAACCATCTTTTCTTTTTCAATTGGACAACCGTTTTTAACCTCATAACAACGACCACTGGTATCAACTGCATGAACTAATGTATTTTGTTGAAAATGGCTTTCTTCACTTAAAAAAGGTTCAGTACTAGAAGTGTTCTTCCATTCACCAGAAAAGATTTTGCAAACTTTAGTTCTATAACAAGTCTTTTTCTTTTACT
Organism: Calotriton arnoldi; assembly: GCA_963921515.1. Lineage (NCBI taxonomy): Eukaryota > Metazoa > Chordata > Amphibia > Caudata > Salamandridae > Calotriton > Calotriton arnoldi. Next base: position 2,189,878 of record CAWUFW010001931.1, read on the forward strand.
TTTCTCCTTCATAAAGTGCATTATTTTATTCAATGTTTTCATTCTCTTCAATACTAATATAAACAATTTTCTTTTCAATTCAAAAGCCTTTTCAACTACACTTTGAATGTGTTGTATTTTTCTTGTAAAATGCTGATCTTCTTTTATATTTTTTGCAATCTTTTAATAAATTTTGTAGTACTCTACTTTTATAAATTCTCTTTCTAATGTCCTTAAATTGTTTCATCCTTCTTTCAACATAGCTTGTTTTCCCATAACCTGATTTTCCATTAATTTGTCCTTTTTTCATTTCCTTCTGATTCATTGTACTACTTTTCTTTCTCTTTTCTCCATTTTGAAAAATCATTACATTCTTTAAAAGTCTTTTAACAAATTCTTTAGTTCTCTTTCCAGAAGTCCTTTTCTTCAATGTCACATATTGTACTTCATCTAATTTCTGCTTTTCTCTCTGATTTAAATAGTACTGTTTTCTTTGTTGTTTTTTCTTTTCAACTTTTCTAGGCATACTGAATCTTTCTTAATAATAATGGAGAATATCTGAAAAAATATATGTTTTTTGGAATATGGTGAGACTTACACTTCAAGTATGCCACATAAATATAGGTGTGTGTTTCAAATGTAAAGTGCAATCTGTCAAGTTTTAAAACCTTTATACTATTGTGACTGAGGTATATCTCTACTTACATAGATATTTTGATACATATCATGCATATTAAGTTGATAGACATAAAACACAGCTATTCATCTATTTGTATATTACTTTCATATATGAATTTGCTAGGAAAAGGAACAAACATATGTATACATTATTGCAGGAATGTGGTAAGACCTACAGCTGAGACATGTGACAGTGTCTGAGTGTTTGCAAGACTGCAAAAGTAGTGCCTGGGTTATTGCATGAGTGCACAAGTAGTGCCTGGGTGATTGAATGAGTGCAGAGGTACTGCCTAGGTGATTAGAGGAGTGCATAGGTAGTGCCTGGGTGATTTTAAAAGTCCCTAGGTACTGCCTAAGTGATTGAACCACTGTATAGCTACTGCATTGGTGGTTGCATGAGTGCAGGGGTAATGTCTGGGGGATTAAAGAGTCCATAGGTAATGCCTGGGTGATTGCATGAGTTAAGGGGTAATATCTGGGGGATTACAAGAATACATAGGAAGTGCCTGGGTGATTTTATAAGTGCATCGGTACTGCCTCGATGATTGGAGAAGTACTCTGGTAGTGCCTCAGTGATTGGAGAAGTGTAAAGGTAGTGCCTGGGTGATTTTATAAGTGCATGGGCAGTGGCTAAGTGATTGGAGGAGTACATAGATCCTCACAGGATGATTGGAAGAGTGCAAGGGTTGTGCCTAGGTGATTAAACCAGTGTATAGCTAATGCATTAATGATTGCATGATTGCAGAAGTAATGTCTGGGGTATTAGAGGAACACATAGTTAATGTCTGGTGATTGCATGAGTGCATAGGTAATGTCTGGGGGATTTCAGGGTACATAGGAAGTGCCTAGGTGATTTTATAAGTGCATGGATACTGCCTTGGTGATTGGAGTAGTACTATTGTAGTGCCTGAGTGATTCAAGGAGTGCAAAAGTAGTGCCTGGGTGATTTTATAAGTGCATAGGTAGTGGCTGGGTGATCGAAGGACTTCAGGGGTAGTGGCTGGGTGATTGAAGGAGTGCAGGGGTAGTGCCTGGGTGATTGCATGAAAACAAAGGTAGTGCCTGGATGATTGGAGGAGTACTAGGGAAGTGCCTGGGTGATTGCATAAGTGCATATGTAGTGCCTGAGTGATTTTATAAGTGCATGGGTACTGGCTAAGTGATTGGAAGAGTGCATAGATCCTGACAGGGTGATTGGTGGAGTGCAAGGGTAGTGCCTGGGTGATTGAATCAGTGTATAGCATGTAGAGATATTCCTGGAAACTAGATATAGATCTTGTCGGAAGGGTTACTCCGTCACAATGGTGACGGATATCCCGTCCACCGAAATATAAATTCCATAGGATTTAATAGCAATTATATTTAGACGGGTGGATATTCGTCACCGTTGTGACAGAGTAAACCCCTTGCCAAGATCTAAATCAGGCCCTTGGTCTGCTCCTGGGAGTTACAGAAGGATGACACACACATTTGGGTCACTATTGTTATTGGTGGAAGTGTAGGAAAACTGGCTGGTGAAGTTTTTCTGTTCCCTATACATTCTGTAACCTCTGCCACAGAAATATTAGGACATTCTCTTGTTTACCCAAATTTGAATTCGTAGTATGAAAAAGTGGTGGCCAACATAGACTCCTGCCAGTGTCTACTGTCTAGGGCTGGTAGGCTTCTCAAGGTATCTGAGGGCCCAGCAAGGAGCCAGCTGCTGTTGGGATTTTTCCTTTCCAAAAAGAAGTCCAAACAGCATCCCAGGCACCTCACTTTGATGTCATTGTGTGCTTCTGCACCCCAGCAATGTTCCAGGCACTATGTGGATTTTGTCTTAGGCTTAACAAAATCCGATTAGTGTCTGGCTCCTTGCTAACAACAGCTCCTTAGTCTGCAAATGCTTATCTGTCGTAGAGACTGAATCAGGGTATTAGGATTGGAAGACAAGGAGCTAGGAACAATCATATTTCTTAACCTACAAATCCCTACCTCCTGTTTAATGTCTTCAATTGATGGGGTGGGCAAAATGAAGGGAGGAAGGAAAGGATAAGCTGGACTACTCTTCCAGTCCTCTCTCCTTCTCTGACGTCCAACCAATAGAAAAAAAGTATCTCAAGCTAATGGTGGTGTCAAGTAGTAGCTGCTCTGAGCCCCTTCTGTAGCCCTACCCATCAGCACAAATCCTTGTATGTACATGGGAGGTGCTAAGAAATTCCTACCAGGCCCATCTGATGTACAAGTGATATCACTAGCTACAACACACACAAATTAATGAGTTGACCTGGAAGAGAGCACCGGACATTCATTCAGGAGTTTGCTTGTGACCAGAAAGGATCAGGCACCTGCAAACTCCTTTCTCCCAATCCTACACCAGCATCAGGAGGAGTTTATCCCTCATTGGAGGGATAACAAAGTTTAAAAAATGGATGCCGGTCACGGGGCGACCCTTTGCCCTAATTATAGTTAGGATCTAGTTAACATAGGAAATAGATATTTTTGTTTTACTCATAACGATGGCCCGATTTGATGAATCTTCATGAAAAATAAAGTTAATCTCTCAGCTTGTTCCTTGAAAGTTTCAGGGTGATCCGTCAAGCAGGGATTGAGAAAAAAAAGAGGGAGTTCAAAAATGCAATTCCCAGATGCAATATCCCTAAGGTTTTTTAAACACCACTATAGCCAAAACGGCTGAACAGAATTACTCAAATTTTGACCGAAAGTTAGATCTTTAACCAGAAGGTGTGCTTTTTTGATTTGGTGTAATTCCTTTCAGTAGTTTTTGAGAAATTAAGGTTACAAATGTGTAGATATGTGGACCGTTGGGCTGAAATAAAATAATTCAAGACTCCTGATTGGCTATGGGGTGTTTTCAGAGTGAGCACTCTGATTGCCTGGCTGCAACATGAAAATAAAGGGTGCGGCGACCATTACAGGACTCAAGAACTTGGCTCCCTATCCTGAAAATGTTTTAAAAGTTCCATATTAGGGGGAGGATTAGGGGTACCATGCCATCCTAGGAATTGTGGGGGGTCCTGTATCACAGAGGGACCCACGGGCATATAATAAATAAAAGAATCAGGGGTAGTCTTCAAAACCCGATACTGGTAGGATCCTGTGCATCCTACCAGTATGGGTGGGGCGGAGCTGTTTTATGCTCCTCCTACATTTCAAAGGGCTGCCTCCAGCACACACACAGAGGGACCTGACAACAGTCTTTTGTCACCCTAGACTACTTGATGGCAGTGCCTTGGCAGGGGAAGGGAAAAACTTCCCAGAACCAGGTGTGGGGTAGCAAGGATGTGAACCCCCTTCAAAAGCTGGCACCAAGTATAAATAATGGACCTCCTGAACCATTCTTCAGTATACTCTTGGAATATAGAAAAAGGACTGCCTTCTGGTACAGCGGGGCTTGTGAAGAGGTTTTTAGTGTTTGATACTTAACTGTTTTAATTGTTTCATAACTTCTCCCTATTTTTAAAAATTGCCTATTTTGCAATCACCGGCTGTTTTTATGGCGCTTGGTGCTTTGGTCTTTTACAGAGCTGCCTCCTCATTCAGCCGCGAGCCTTTCCTGAATCGATTGTTGTGGAGGGAGGCAGACACCATTCCGGAGCACAAACGTCCGGTTTTCCGGGGAGGAGGGGCCAGTGGGCAGATAGCGGTCTAGTGTTAGCTCACATGTGTACGCGGACGCGCCGCTGGCGAGCCGAAGTTGCACCAAAGGCAAGCCCGTCTGCGCCCGTCTGCGTCCAGACAGCACCCGCCGCACGGCATGCGGGCCGTTTCATTACAGCGGATTCCAACACTATTTCCTACTCTGCAGAAGCATTATTAGAGATTAGAAAAAGGGAGAGCTATTGTCATTGTACATCTGTTATCTTCCCCTCTGAGAGTGGGCATGAATACTCACTTCATTCCTGCAGTGTCCGTTGTGCGGTTACTCCATGTCCCTCTGCTTAAATCCATCTATTAATCTTAGAGCTGGCAAATCCCAAAACTTTCTGGCCACCACCATTATAGGAAAAACACATAGGTACAAGGGGCTTCTGCTAAATGCTCGCTCCCTTATTAAACACAGAGTGGAATTTGCAACATTAATAGAAGAGTTGGAACCTGACTGGGCTTTTATCACTGAAACTTGGGCTAATATAGTCTCAGGATCCAACTTAATTGATGCTGTCCCAGATAACCACTCTATCCAAAGGATAGACAGGGTGGGGCGCATGGGGGGGATGGCGATTGTCTTTAAGGCACAATTTAAATGCCTCATTGAGTCAGGGCTGAATCTCCCACCTGTGAAGCCACTCACTTTAAACTCATTCTTTTGGCCACCTGCGCATTTGGAGGGCTACTGATTTACAGACCCCCAGGACCTAGAGCGCCATTCCTCTCAGAAGTAAAACAGCTTCTAGAACCAGTTATAGCAGAGAATTGGTTGACTATCACGGGGGACTTTAATTTCCACCTAGAGGAGAGGGACAATCAAGATTCTAATGCTCTTTTAGAGATGCTCACCAGCATCGGTCTGCATCAATTAGTAACGGCTCCAACTCACAAGGCGGGACACACACTAGACGGAATCTTCTCCAATGATCTAAGAATCACTTATCAAAACATCATACCTATTTGTTGGTCCGATCACAGTGCAGTGTCTTTTGATTTCTCCCTCCTATCACTAGCTGCTGACCACAGAAACCCTCTCTCCCCAAACAGATCTAGAAGCTGGAAAGGAGTCTCAGCTGAGACCCTAACCAACACCCTAAATAATACTCCCTATATAATCCATGAGGATCCTGATCTGGGGGCCGAGCCCTTTGCATCATGGCTGGAATCTACAGCTAATACACTGGCTCCTTTTAACCTACATACCCGTAAAAAATGTCATCCTTCGGTCCCTGGTATAATGACAGACTCAGACTGTTAAAACAAGCCTGCAGTCATTCTGAGAGAGCCTGGAGAACAACCCTAGGGGAACATGAAAGAACGCTATACAAATCGAGTATTAAGGAATACAAACTTGTACTGGCAGAAGAGAAATCCAAATACTGTACATATAAGATTGAAAACTCATCTTCCACCAAAGAGTTATTCAAGCTAGTACAACAGCTCTCGACCCCTCAACCCATAGCAGAACCAGAGATTTCACAAGTGTTCTGCAACCAACTGGCCACTTTCTTTCACTCTAAAATCATGGATATTTACACAGGCTTTGATCCAAATCCCAGATTGTCTACCACCACATCGGTATCCAGCAAGCTTACCGATGGGGCGTCTTTGGACCTTTGTGGCGAGAATAGCGGTCTCTCAAAATTCTTTGATCTCTCGCCCCTACTTGTTTCACAATATCTCCTGAGAACGCATGCAGGATCACCCATGGAGGCTTGTCCACCAGCAATTCTCCATATGGCAGCTATCACCATAGCAGAACCCCTTTGTAAAATCATGAATAATGTGATTCTATCCGGAATCTATCCACATTGTTGGAAACAAGCCACGATTAGGCCGCTCCTAAAAAAACCTACCCTAGATCCCTGGGACTGTAAGAATTATCGTTCCATATCTTTGCTTCCAGTTCCTGCAAAAATCTTGGAGCTGCATCTTAATAAGCAGCTAATGGAAACGGCAAAACAACAATAATGGCTTAATGATTCTCAATTTGGATTTAGGAAACACCATGGGACGGAAACCGCTTTAATATCTGCCACTGATCATATCAGACGTACCGTGGATGAAGGACAGGGGGTGGTGCTGATTCTCTTGGATCTGTCAGCAGCATTTGATACCATCTCTCCTATTTTGCTGCAGGACAGACTCCAGAGTCTTGGTGTCTCTCATCGAGCACTAGCCCTCCTGTCCTCATTCCTGACAGGGAGATCCCAAAGGGTGAAACTAAAGTATTTTTACTCAGATTCCTTTGTTCTACCTTGTGGAGTTCCGCAGGGATCTTCTTTGAGCCCCACTCTTTTTAATCTATATGTGGTACCTATAGCAACCGTGATTCACTCATTTGGACTGGAGGTAGTGTCATATGCAGATGACACACAGATCATGGTTACTATCCCCAAAGGCTCATGCTCAACGTCAGAAAACATTCTTGGGTGCATGACGAAAGTGGCAGAATGGATGTCTGCTAACTTCTTAAAGCTTAATGGGGAGAAAACAGAAGTAATGATATTCGGTTCAGGGACATCAAAGTGGAACAGCAAGTGTTGGCCTCAATCCTTAGGATGCTGTCCTTTCCCGCCAAAGAAGGCTAAGAACCTTGGAGTTCTGATGGATATTGAACTTAACTTTAATGTTCAAACGAACCGTACCATCTCTACATGCACCTGGCTCATAAGGATGCTAAAAAAAAATCTTCCCTCTCATCCAACGATCAGCACGAATACAGGTAGCTCTGGCCTTGGTAATGTCCAGACTTGATAACTGCAACTCATTATACCTGGCCGCCAACAAGAGTATGCAGTACAAACTCCAGGTGCTGCAGAATGCACCAGCAAGACTTGTTCTGGACATTCCCAGGAGACAATCGGCCAGTAAGGGACTAGAATCCCTGCACTGGATCCCCATTGAAAAACGTATTTGCTTCAAGTCACTCTGCATGGTACATAAATCACTGTACCTTCCCTACCCGTCCAGGCTAAAAACTATATTTAGTTGCCACTCCCCCAGTAGACCCCTTCGATCTTCGCATCAATTGCAACTGGTGGTACCACGAACCAAAAAGAGGAAATGGGGGGACAGAGCATTCTCGGTGGCAGCTAGCAAACTTTGTAATTCCCTTCCTCTCGCACTTAGGTCTATTCCACTTCTTTTACCATTCAGAAAAGCTCTTAAAACCTGGCTTTTCTCAGCCTAACATATATTCGGTCTACTTTTCTCTTCATCCTTCTTCCAGACGGTCGGTCTCTAGCGCCTTGATGCCTTAGGGTGATTGTCGCGCTTTACAAATTACAAATCAAATCAAGCTACCAGAGGGCTAAGCACAAGTTAGTTTTGTGACTTGAGTAGGGGGTTTCACCCTCCTCAACCAATAACCCAATTTCTCACAGAAATGTATCTAGAAATGAATTCATAAAGTTTTAACTTACCAGTCTATAGTCTCATAACAGCAGCAATGTCAAGTAGTAAAGGGGATTGCCCCCCTGTACCACTCTGTATACACATTAGTTGCTGCCAGTGGATTATCGTAATGGAGTACATAGTTGCACCCACAGGAGTTGCTTTCAGGCCTCAATATGTTAAATTTAGTATACAGTCTTGGGGACAGGAAGACTTCAATGTATATTTTGTTTTCTTAAATGTAATATTTGTGTGTGGCTAAATGTAATATTTGTGGGTGGCTATTGCTGGTGTAATCCTATGCAAACAGTGGTGTGAATGTAAACAGTAATAGCCTTTGCAAACATTAAAGTACACCTATTATTTGGATTACTGATAGGTGTTTGCTCACTTTTCTCTAGGAGAGGAGTTTGTAAGATTCAGTGTTTGTGCTTAAAACATAGGAATATTCTGTCTCTCCTGCTCATCACCCAAGCCCCTTCTGTTGGCTGATACACTTACTCTGACAGGCTCTGCACAATGGAAATGCATGATATTAGCCTGATTGGCAGAACGTTTAAATTGTGGCATGCATTGGATATCGATTGCTAGTGTTGCTTTAGCCAGTTGTCTAACTTTTGGCATTAAATCTGAAGCTGCCCAACGGGACACTGATTAGTTTGTTGATTGAACCTGCAAGAATGCTACTTCAGTGCATTCAGAAAGCTGAGTTGACTTGCTGCCTTCTTCCTCTAGGACTAGGCATATGACTTTGCTGAAACTCTGCTTGCATGCCCTCCTTCAGATTTTACTCTCCGTATAAGCCCCAAAGCCAGCGTAAGGACTCCCAAGAGCTGAAAGAAAGCCATATTATACTGTACCCTTTGCTTTGAGTCTGCGGAGCTCTTCCCAAGAGATTGACACCTGCAGGTGAGATGGCAATGAGGCAGCCTGATGTGCACAACCCTTCTTATTACTATCATTTTTCTTAATCCGTTTTGACCAGCCATGCGTATAGGTCCATTGCTGGGTTATCCAGAGGGCTAACCAGACCTAGGGAACTTGGTGGTACGGTACAATGTAAGCATCATGGTTGTTAAGCTGTTGCACTGTGCCCACCCCAAAGAACATGACCGAACTCCATAGCCCTATCTCCTACTCTTGCAGCTTCCCTCAACACTGTTGATATCCTTGTATTTTCTTTATAATTCATTATTTAATTGAGAGATTATTCATTAATTGTACCATTATTGTTTGAAATTTAGCATTGAGATCGGTTAGATATTTTTTCACTTCTAGATTGTGAGCACCTGTCTATATTGTATGTAAATTTAAAGCACGCACACACACACACACCCACACCGACACACACACAGCATGGCATATTTCAGTGCTGAAGAACAAATCCTCAACTCTTCTGTGTCCCTCTTCATCTCCTCAGAATTCAATAACTGTTATTGACAAGTATTAGGATGCTTGTGTATGATGCGGTCCAAAAAATGTATTTCCCTCCGTTGACCCTGTTCAAATTCTGTACAAAATGCAAGTAATGTACTTTGTGGGCAATTTATTTCAATGTTATCTGCTGGTAGCTTGGGACCTGCAGCTTAAACACCTCCCAGTTCTTCATTTTCTTTTTGGCCTTCTTCCTCTGAATGTTTCCTCTTCTGTTCTTCTTCTCCAGTAGATTTGCTATAAAAAGATACAAAAATCTGTGGCTTTCCAAACAGTAAAAAACAGGCAAAATCTACAAAGTCTCCTGTGCTGCAGCTCTATGTAATAACGAGGAATCCAGTGAACGATATGATATACCCGAAACCGAATGGCGATGAATACATGCTCAGGTACCAATCAAACCTCTGCAATAGTTTATATATATATACAGGGCCGTTTCTACCATTAGGCAAGCCTAGGCGGCCGTCTAGGGCGGCAAAAGGGGGAGGGCGGCAAAAACCATGAGTTTGGGTATCCCTTGAGTGAACAGCCGCCTAGTCTTGCCTAATGGTTGAAACGGCCCTGCCCCTTGAGTGAACGGCCTTCGACCTCGAAAGCACATTTGGGTAGCCTTCTAAAATTCAATGTGACGTGATGTTACGTCACGTTCGGCGCCACGGGCAGGGGACGTGCGCGCCCGCTCTCCACCCGATCGGAGTTGGACCTCTCTTCTCGCCTCGTGGTCACCTGCAACGCTCACCCCCAAGGCAGCGATGCACCGGGCACCCAGACTACAGGTGAGGAGAAGATCCCCCGAGGGCTGGAGGAGGGAGATGGAGGGCTGAGGCAAAGTGAAAGCTGGAGAATCACTGAGGGCAGGAGGAGGAGGAGGAGGGGGATGAGGCAAAGTGAAGGCTGTAGAAGCACTGAGGGCACGATGGAGGGTAGGGAGGGCTGAGGAACAGCGAAGGCTGGAGAAGCACTGAGGGCAGGAGGATGAGGGGGGAGGGAGGGTTGAGGCAAAGTGGACGTTGGAGAAGCACTGAGTGCAGGAGGAGGTGGCGGGCTAAGGCAACGTGAAGGCTGCAGAAGCGCTGAGGGCCGGAGGAGGAGGAGGGGGAGGGATGGGGAGGCAGGGTGAAGGCTGGAGAAGCGCCGAGGGAAGGATGGTGTAGGGTAGGCTGAGGCAAAGTGAAGGTTGAAGAAGCACTGAGGGCAGGATGAGGGGAGAGTGGGCTGAGGCAAAGTGAAGGTTGGAGATGCACTAAGGGCAGGCGGAGGAGGGGGAAGGGATGGGAAGGCAGGCTGAAGGCTGGAGAAGCGCCGAGGGAAGGAGGAGGATGGAGGTTGGGGTGGGCTGGGGAAAAGTGAGGGTTGAAGAAGCACTGAGGGCAGGACGAGGGGAAGTAGGCTGAGGCAAAGTGAAGGTTGGAGAAGCGCTGAGGGCAGGCTGAGGAGGGGGTATGGGGAGGCAGAGAGAAGGCTGGAGAAGCACTGAGGGAAAGAGGATGAGGGGGAGGGCTCATGAAAGTGAAGGATGGAGAAGCCCTGAGGGCAGGAGGATGAGGGGGAGGAAGGGCTGAGGAAACGTGAAGGCTGGAGAAGCACTGAGGGAAAGAGGGGGAGGGGGGCTGAGGCAAAGTGAAGCCTGGAGAAGCGCTGAGGGCCAGAAGAGGAGGGGGAGGGAGGGCTGAGGCAAAGTGAAGCCTGGAGAAGCTCTGAGGGCGGGAGGGGGCTGACGTAAAGTGAATGATGGAGAAGCACTGAGGGCAGGAGGATGAGGGGTGGGAGGGCTGAGGTACAGTGAATGAAGGCTGCTGATGTACTGAGGGAAGGAATGATGAAGGGGAGGGCTAAGGCAAAGTGAAGGATGGAGACATACTGAGGGCAGGAGGATGAGGGGGAGGGAGGGCTGAGGAAATGTGAAGGATGGAGATGCGCTGAGGGCAGGAGGATCGGGGGAGGGCTGAGGCAAAGAGAAGCCTGGAGAAGCGCTGAGGGCAGCAGGAGGAAGGGGAGGCAGGGCTGAGGCAATGTGAAGTCTGGGGAAGCTCTGAGGGCAGGAGGGGAGGGAGAGGGAGGGCTGAGGCAAAGTGAAGGATGGAGAAGCACTGAGGGTAGGAGGATGAGGGGGAAGGGAGGGCTGAGAAAAAGTGAAGGCTGGAGAAGCGCTGACGGAAGGAGGATGGGAGGGAGGGCTGAGGGACACTGAAGCCTGGAGAAGCGCTGAGGGCAGGACGAGGAGGGGGCGGGAGGGCTGAGGCACAGTGAATGAAGGCTGGTGAAGTGCTGATTAACTGGACACTTATTTCTATTTCCTTTTTGGGGTGTGTTCCAACTCAAGTTCGTCCTTCAGTCTTCACCAGTCAGTTTTACGAGTGTATTTGGTGATGAATTATTATTGAATCACGTCCAAGTGTTAGATTTTTTGCAGACTTGGCTGCTTGTTAGACAATATTAACTGGTTGAATTCACTCCCTAGTACTTGGTAACCAAGAGAGGTGGGCTGAAGAATAAATTAACTTAAATGAAATTAACTAGCCGGGATGACAGGGGGAGAGAGTGATGGTAGTAAAAGGGAGGGGGCGGCATTTTTCAATTCTCGCCTAGGGCGGCAAAACACCTAGAAACGGCCCTGTATATATATCCCTACAAATGAGGTATTATTGGATCCTGCATGCCTTGGATTTGAAATAGCAATGCCCAGTACCATGAATACCACAAGGTGTAAAACAGACAGTTCAGGACAGAAAAAATCTGTTTGGACAACAACCAGGACAGAGCCAGCAAGCAGCAGGAACTAGTTAAGGCTAATCGTCTACTTTTGAACATCACTTGTGTCGAAATGTTTCATGTACCACATAGGAGAGAAGAAAATAAATGCATAAAAGATGACATGCAATTTTTGTGACAAGCTTCTACTCCGTGAAAATCTTGAATGTACTGTCACAGCACAACTGGAATTAAGAAACATCTGCAAGCCATTCCCTTGAACAAGCACTTACAAGTGGAAGTATGAAAAGGAAACACTCAAAGCTGCAGAAGAAGTAAACCTGAGCCTGCAATGTTTTAAACACATTGTAACAAATGCAAAAAAAATATTTTCAGGGTAATAGAACAAGTAATCCCAAAGCAAGAGTAGTTCTGGATAAAGACAGCTGCACAGGTGCTAGTTCAACAAGGTAATAGTGGTCTGTACTCACCCTCTAATGGTCAAACTACTCCAAAACCATAAATACCATAAATACATTAAAACAGAAAAAACACATCAAAGGGAGTGCCTCAAGAATACAGCCATTGTATTGTAGAGTTTGTTCTCTTTGTTTCTTCTCTCCTCCTTTAATGAAGTTCACATGGTTCATTGGTGTCAATATCAATGTACTCTTCTCCAATATCAAAATAACATGTGGGCCGTGGTATGAAGTCTCAAAACAATTCTCTTTATTATTCTTCAATACATCAAGGAAACAGCCCAGCCAACGCGTTTCGACCTCCGAGAGGACTTCCTCAGGGTTCATTTATTTCATTACAGCAATGTCACATCAGAGTCTAAGTGTAAAATGAATCTGTTCTCCACAATATTCTTGAAACACTAGTACTGCTCCTTTATTGTTATAGGGAAATACCAGGTGACCATATATCAATATCACAGCTTAATATCCATACCTCATTGGGTTCTGTAAGCTGAGACCAGATAATACGACATGCCACCACCGTCACAGACTGTCTTCAAATTACAGTGACTCAATAGAAACAACACAAAAAGACGCCACATAGGTATAGGGAATATTTATCTGAGAAAGTAAGACAAAAAAAACTAAAATCCAATAGTAGAAGTTCAGATATGAATTGTTAGACATTAAATATAAAAACAGTGCTTAGAAGTCACTATCGGTCAAAAGATTACTTGAGGTCGTAGGAACCAGTGCAAATTCAAAGTTCAGGCTTCCCACAATGGAGGGCAAAGCACACACAAGGAGATGATGGACGGAGCACTGAAACTTTTCAGACACTCACCCCAAGTCACAGATCTGGGTTGAATCCATCATCGTTCTTTAGCTCACTTCGCCACCCCAGTTCAGACACAGCTATATGCAAATCAGTCTTGACCCTGTGCCTCATGGGAACAGTCCAGCCTGAACTGCCAAGCCATGTCTTCCCTGGACCGGAAACAAGCATCCTGGGGCTGGTTTTGGGCTAACAGCCCTCATCAACCAGGCTAGCTTGAATCCAGTGGCAAAGTGAGCAAGGGACCCACGTCTGGGCATACCCTGTCAACTTAGGGCGAACAAAGCAAACACAAGGAGATGATGGACGGAGCGCTGACACTTTTCAGACACTCACCTCCAATCACAGATCTGGGTTTAATCCATCATCGTTCTTTAGCTCACTTCGCCACCACAGTTCAGACACAGCTATATGCAAATCAGTCTTGACCCTGTGCCTCATGGGAACAGTCCAGCTCGAACTGCCAAGCCATGTCTTCGATAGACCGGAAACAAGCATCCTGGGACCGGTTTCAGGCTAACAGCCCTCATCAGCCAGGCTAGCTTGAATCCAGTGGCAAAAGTGAGCAAGGGACCCACGTCTGGGCATACCCTGCCAACTTAGGGCGAACAAAGCAAACACAAGGAGATGATGGACAGAGTGCTGAAACTTTTCAAACACTCACCCCCAGTCACAGATCTGGGTTGAATCCATCATCATTCTTTAGCTCACTTTGCCATCCCAGTTCAGACACAGCTATATGCAAATCAGTCTTGACCCTGTGCCTCATGGGAACAGTCCAGCCCAAACTGCCAAGCCATGTCTTCCCTGGACCGGAAAAAAGCATCCTGGGACTGGTTTCGGGCTAACAGCCCTCATCAGCCAGGCTAGCTTGAATCCAGTGGCAAAGTGAGCAAGGGACCCACATCTGGGCATACCCTGCCAACTTAGGGCGAACAAAGCAAACACAAGGAGATGATGGACGGAGCGCTGAAACTTTTCAGACACTCACCCTCAGTCACAGATCTGGGTTGAATCCATCATCGTTCTTTAGCTCACTTTGCCACCCCAGTTTAGACACAGCTATATGCAAATCAGTCTTGACCCTGTGCCTCATGGGAACAGTTCAGCCCGAACTGCCAAGCCATGTCATCCCTGGACCAGAAATAAGCATCCTGGGACGGGTTTTGGGCTAACAGCCCTCATCAGCCAGGGTAGCTTGAAACTAGTGGCAAAGTGAGCAAGGGACCCATGTCTGGGAATACCCTGCCTACTACAAACACAAGGAGATGATGGACGGAGCGCTGAAACTTTTCAGACACTCACCCCCAGTAACAGATCTGTGTTGAATCCATCATCGCTCTTTAGCTCACTTCGCCACCCCATTTCAGACACAGCTATATGCAAATCAGTCTTGACCCTGTGCCTCATGGGAACAGTCCTGCCCGAACTGCCAAGCCATGTCTTCCCTGGACCGCAAACAAACATCCTGGGACCGGTTTTGGGTTAGCAGCCCTCATCAGCCAGGCTAGCTTAAATCCTGTGGCAAAGTGAAGAAGGGACCCACGTCTGGGCACCCACTGCCAAATTAGGGCAAACAAAGCAAACACAAGGAGATGATGGACGGAGAGCTGAAACTTTTCAAACACTCACCCCCAGTCACAGATCTGGGTTGAATCCATCATCATTCTTTAGCTCACTTTGCCACCCCAGTTCAGACACAGCTATATGCAAATCAGTCTTCACCCTGGGCCTCATGGGAACAGTCCAGCCCGAACTGCCAAGCCATGTCTTACCTGGACCTGAAACAAGCATCCTGGGACCGGTTTCGGGCTAACATCCCTCATCAGCCAGGCTAGCTTGAATCCAGTGGCAAAGTGAGCAAGGGACCCACGTCTGGGCATACCCTGCCAACTTATGGCGAACAAAGCAAACACAAGGAGATGATGGACGGAGTGCTGAAACTTTTCAAACAATCACCCCTAGTCACAGATCTGGGTTGAATCCATCATCATTCTTTATCTCACTTTGCCACCCCAGTTCAGACACAGCTATATGCAAATCAGTCTTGAACCTGTGCCTCATGGGAACAGTCCAGCCCGAACTGCCAAGCCATGTCTTCCCTGGACCGGAAACAAGCATCCTGGGACCTGTTTCGGGCTAACAGCCCTCATCAGCCAGGCTAGCGTGAATCCAGTGGCAAAGTGAGCAAGGGACCCACGTCTGGGCATACCCAGCCAACTTAGGGCGAACAAAGCAAACACAAGGAGATGGTGGACGGAGTGCTGAAACTTTTCAAACACTCACCCCCAGTCACAGATCTGGGTTGAATCCATCATCATTCTCTAGCTCACTTTGCCACCCCAGTTCAGACACAGCTATATGCAAATCAGTCTTGACCCTGTGCCTCATGGGAACAGTCCAGCCTGAACTGCCAAGCCATGTCTTCCCTGGACCGGAAACAAGCATCCTGGGATCGGTTTCGGGCTAACAGCCCTCATCAGCCAGGCTAGCTTGAATCCAGTAGCAAAGTGAGCAAGGGACCCACGTCTGGGCATACCCTGCCAACTTAGGGCGAACAAAGCAAACACAAGGAGATGATGGACGGAGTGCTGAAACTTTTCAAACACTCACGCCCAGTCACAGATCTGGATTGAATCCATCATCATTCTTTAGCTCACTTTGCCACCCTAGTTCAGACACAGCTATATGCAAATCAGTCTTGACCCTGTGCCTCATGGGAACAGTCCAGCCCGAACTGCCAAGCCATGTCTTCCCTGGACCTGAAACAAGCATCCTGGGATCGGTTTCGGGCTAACAGCCCTCATCAGCCAGGCTAGCTTGAATCCAGTACCAAAGTGAGCAAGGGACCCACGTCTGGGCATACCCTGCCAACTTAGGGCGAACAAAGCAAACACAAGGAGATGATGGACGGAGTGCTGAAACTTTTCAAACACTCACCCCCAGTCACAGATCTGGATTGAATCCATCATCATTCTTTAGCTCACTTTGCCACCCCAGTTCAGACACAGCTATATGCAAATCAGTCTTGACCCTGTGCCTCATGGGAACAGTCCAGCCCGAACTGCCAAGCCATGTCTTCCCTGGACCGGAAACAAGCATCCTGGGATCGGTTTCGGGCTAACAGCCCTCATCAGCCAGGCTAGCTTGAATCCAGTACCAAAGTGAGCAACGGACCCACGTCTGGGCATACCCTGCCAACTTAGGGCGAACAAAGCAAACACAAGGAGATGATGGACAGAGTGCTGAAACTTTTCAAACACTCACCCCCAGTCACAGATCTGGATTGAATCCATCATCATTCTTTAGCTCACTTTGCCACCCCAGTTCAGACACAGCTATATGCAAATCAGTCTTGACCCTGTGCCTCATGGGAACAGTCCAGCCCGAACTGCCAAGCCATGTCTTCCCTGGACCGGAAACAAGCATCCTGGGACCGGTTTCGGGCTAACAGCCCTCATCAGCCAGGCTAGCTTGAATCCGATGGCAAAGTGAGCAAGGGACCCACGTCTGGGCATACCCTGCCAACTAAGGGAGAACAAAGCAAACACATTGAGATGATGGACGGAGTGCTGAAACTTTTCAAACACTCACCCCCAGTCACAGATCAGGGATTAATCCATCATCATTCTTTAGCTCACTTTGCCACCCCAGTTCAGACACAGCTATATGCAAATCAGTCTTGACCCTGTGCCTCATGGGAACAGTCCAGCCCGAACTGCCAAGCCATGTCTTCCCTGGACCGGAAACAAGCATCCTGGGACCGGTTTCGGGCTAATAGCCCTCATCAGCCAGGCTAGCTTGAATCCAGTGGCAAAGTGAACAAGGGACCCACGTCTGGGCATACACTGGCAACTTAGGGCGAACAAAACAAACACGAGGAAATGATGGACGGAGCGCTGAAACTTTTCAAACACTCACCCCCAGTCACAGATCTGGGTGGAATCCATCATCGTTCTTTAGCTCACTTCGCCACCCCAGTTCAGACACAGCTATATGCAAATCAGTCTTGACCCTGTGCCTCATGGGAACAGTCCAGCCCGAACTGCCAAGCCATGTCTTCCCTGGACCGGAAACAAGCATCCTGGGACCGGTTTCGGGCTAACATCCCTCATCAGCCAGGCTAGCTTGAATCCAGTGGCAAAGTGAGCAAGTGACCCACGTCTGGGCATACCCTGCCAACTTATGGCGAACAAAGCAAACACAAGGAGATGATGGACGGAGTGCTGAAACTTTTCAAACAATCACCCCTAGTCACAGATCTGGGTTGAATCCATCATCATTCTTTAGCTCACTTTGCCACCCCAGTTCAGACACAGCTATATGCAAATCAGTCTTGAACCTGTGCCTCATGGGAACAGTCCAGCCCGAACTGCCAAGCCATGTCTTCCCTGGACCGGAAACAAGCATCCTGGGACCTGTTTCGGGCTAACAGCCCTCATCAGCCAGGCTAGCGTGAATCCAGTGGCAAAGTGAGCAAGGGACCCATGTCTGGGCATACCCAGCCAACTTAGGGCGAACAAAGCAAACACAAGGAGATGGTGGACGGAGTGCTGAAACTTTTCAAACACTCACCCCCAGTCACAGATCTGGGTTGAATCCATCATCATTCTCTAGCTCACTTTGCCACCCCAGTTCAGACACAGCTATATGCAAATCAGTCTTGACCCTGTGCCTCATGGGAACAGTCCAGCCCGAACTGCCAAGCCATGTCTTCCCTGGACCGGAATCAAGCATCCTGGGATCGGTTTCAGGCTAACAGCCCTCATCAGCCAGGCTAGCTTGAATCCAGTAGCAAAGTGAGCAAGGGACCCACGTCTGGGCATACCCTGCCAACTTAGGGCGAACAAGGCAAACACAAGGAGATGATGGACGGAGTGCTGAAACTTTTCAAACACTCACGCCCAGTCACAGATCTGGATTGAATCCATCATCATTCTTTAGCTCACTTTGCCACCCTAGTTCAGACACAGCTATATGCAAATCAGTCTTGACCCTGTGCCTCATGGGAACAGTCCAGCCCGAACTTTCAAGCCATGTCTTCCCTGGACCTGAAACAAGCATCCTGGGATCGGTTTCGGGCTAACAGCCCTCATCAGCCAGGCTAGCTTGAATCCAGTACCAAAGTGAGCAAGGGACCCACGTCTGGGCATACCCTGCCAACTTAGGGCGAACAAAGCAAACACAAGGAGATGATGGACGGAGTGCTGAAACTTTTCAAACACTCACCCCCAGTCACAGATCTGGATTGAATCCATCATCATTCTTTAGCTCACTTTGCCACGCCAGTTCAGACACAGCTATATGCAAATCAGTCTTGACCCTGTGCCTCATGGGAACAGTCCAGCCCGAACTGCCAAGCCATGTCTTCCCTGGACCGGAAACAAGCATCCTGGGACCGGTTTCGGGCTAACAGCCCTCATCAGCCAGGCTAGCTTGAATCCGATGGCAAAGTGAGCAAGGGACCCACGTCTGGGCATACCCTGCCAACTAAGGGTGAACAAAGCAAACACAAGGAGATGATGGACGGAGTGCTGAAACTTTTCAGACACTCACCCCCAGTCACAGATCTGGGTTGAATCCATCATCATTCTTTAGCTCACTTTGCCACCCCAGTTCAGACACAGCTATATGCAAATCAGTCTTGACCCTGTGCCTCATGGGAACAGTCCAGCCCGAACTGCCAAGCCATGTCTTCCCTGGACCGGAAACAAGCATCCTGGGATCGGTTTCGGGCTAACAGCCCTCATCAGCCAGGCTAGCTTGAATCCAGTACCAAAGTGAGCAAGGGACCCACGTCTGGGCATACCCTGCCAACTTAGGGCGAACAAAGCAAACACAAGGAGATGATGGACAGAGTGCTGAAACTTTTCAAACACTCACCCCCAGTCACAGATCTGGATTGAATCCATCATCATTCTTTAGCTCACTTTGCCACCCCAGTTCAGACACAGCTATATGCAAATCAGTCTTGACCCTGTGCCTCATGGGAACAGTCCAGCCCGAACTGCCAAGCCATGTCTTCCCTGGACCGGAAACAAGCATCCTGGGATCGGTTTCGGGCTAACAGCCCTCATCAGCCAGGCTAGCTTGAATCCAGTAGCAAACTGAGCAAGGGACCCACGTCTGGGCATACCCTGCCAACTTAGGGCGAACAAAGCAAACACAAGGAGATGATGGACGGAGTGCTGAAACTTTTCAAACACTCACGCCCAGTCACAGATCTGGATTCAATCCATCATCATTCTTTAGCTCACCTTGCCACCCTAGTTCAGACACAGCTATATGCAAATCAGTCTTGACCCTGTGCCTCATGGGAACAGTCCAGCCCGAACTGCCAAGCCATGTCTTCCCTGGACCTGAAACAAGCATCCTGGGATCGGTTTCGGGCTAACAGCCCTCATCAGCCAGGCTAGCTTGAATCCAGTACCAAAGTGAGCAAGGGACCCACGTCTGGGCATACCCTGCCAACTTAGGGCGAACAAAGCAAACACAAGGAGATGATGGACGGAGTGCTGAAACTTTTCAAACACTCACCCCCAGTCACAGATCTGGATTGAATCCATCATCATTCTTTAGCTCACTTTGCCACCCCAGTTCAGACACAGCTATATGCAAATCAGTCTTGACCCTGTGCCTCATGGGAACAGTCCAGCCCGAACTGCCAAGCCATGTCTTCCCTGGACCGGAAACAAGCATCCTGGGACCGGTTTCGGGCTAACAGCCCTCATCAGCCAGGCTAGCTTGAATCCGATGGCAAAGTGAGCAAGGGACCCACGTCTGGGCATACCCTGCCAACTAAGGGCGAACAAAGCAAACACAAGGAGATGATGGACGGAGTGCTGAAACTTTTCAGACACTCACCCCCAGTCACAGATCTGGGTTGAATCCATCATCATTCTTTAGCTCACTTTGCCACCCCAGTTCAGACACAGCTATATGCAAATCAGTCTTGACCCTGTGCCTCATGGGAACAGTCCAGCCCGAACTGCCAAGCCATGTCTTCCCTGGACCGGAAACAAGCATCCTGGGATCGGTTTCGGGCTAACAGCCCTCATCAGCCAGGCTAGCTTGAATCCAGTACCAAAGTGAGCAAGGGACCCACGTCTGGGCATACCCTGCCAACTTAGGGCGAACAAAACAAACACAAGGAGATGATGGACAGAGTGCTGAAACTTTTCAAACACTCACCCCCAGTCACAGATCTGGATTGAATCCATCATCATTCTTTAGCTCACTTTGCCACCCCAGTTCAGACACAGCTATATGCAAATCAGTCTTGACCCTGTGCCTCATGGGAACAGTCCAGCCCGAACTGCCAAGCCATGTCTTCCCTGGACCGGAAACAAGCATCCTGGGACCGGTTTCGGGCTAACAGCCCTCATCAGCCAGGCTAGCTTGAATCCGATGGCAAAGTGAGCAAGGGACCCACGTCTGGGCATACCCTGCCAACTAAGGGAGAACAAAGCAAACACATTGAGATGATGGACGGAGTGCTGAAACTTTTCAAACACTCACCCCCAGTCACAGATCTGGATTGAATCCATCATCATTCTTTAGCTCACTTTGCCACCCCAGTTCAGACACAGCTATATGCAAATCAGTCTTGACCCTGTGCCTCATGGGAACAGTCCAGCCCGAACTGCCAAGCCATGTCTTCCCTGGACCGGAAACAAGCATCCTGGGACCGGTTTCGGGCTAATAGCCCTCATCAGCCAGGCTAGCTTGAATCCAGTGGCAAAGTGAACAAGGGACCCACGTCTGGGCATACACTGGCAACTTAGGGCGAACAAAACAAACACGAGGAAATGATGGACGGAGTGCTGAAACTTTTCAAACACTCACCCCCAGTCACAGATCTGGATTGAATCCATCATCATTCTTTAGCTCACTTTGCCACCCCAGTTCAGACACAGCTATATGCAAATCAGTCTTGACCCTGTGCCTCATGGGAACAGTCCAGCCCGAACTGCCAAGCCATGTCTTCCCTGGACCGGAAACAAGCATCCTGGGACCGGTTTCGGGCTAACAGCCCTCATCAGCCAGGCTAGCTTGAATCCGATGGCAAAGTGAGCAAGGGACCCACGTCTGGGCATACCCTGCCAACTAAGGGAGAACAAAGCAAACACATTGAGATGATGGACGGAGTGCTGAAACTTTTCAAACACTCACCCCCAGTCACAGATCAGGGATTAATCCATCATCATTCTTTAGCTCACTTTGCCACCCCAGTTCAGACACAGCTATATGCAAATCAGTCTTGACCCTGTGCCTCATGGGAACAGTCCAGCCCGAACTGCCAAGCCATGTCTTCCCTGGACCGGAAACAAGCATCCTGGGACCGGTTTCGGGCTAATAGCCCTCATCAGCCAGGCTAGCTTGAATCCAGTGGCAAAGTGAACAAGGGACCCACGTCTGGGCATACACTGGCAACTTAGGGCGAACAAAACAAACACGAGGAAATGATGGACGGAGCGCTGAAACTTTTCAAACACTCACCCCCAGTCACAGATCTGGGTGGAATCCATCATCGTTCTTTAGCTCACTTCGCCACCCCAGTTCAGACACAGCTATATGCAAATCAGTCTTGACCCTGTGCCTCATGGGAACAGTCCAGCCCGAACTGCCAAGCCATGTCTTCCCTGGACCGGAGGGTAGGCTGGATACAGGACCCAGACAGGCCCTGCTGAAAAAATACCTTGGATAGAGCTTTTGTCGACGTCAAGACTCTAGTGTGTTGTCTTCAAGCCATGTAACGGGGGCCCGCATTTTCATCTAGCTCCATTGATGTGAATACAATGCGTTGTCACAGAGCTGCACAGCGCATCATTGTCGCGCCGCACAGGCTGTGGATCCCTTGTCGAGCAGCCTCTGCATCAGCATTGTAGGCCGATGCAGCAGAAATTCTCACACAGTTGAAGCAATGTTTCAGTTTTCACGGAAATCAGCTGCAAAATCTACATCTGAGGCCCAGGACTGGAGGGGGCACCTCAGGGAAAGGTAGGACTCACAGATGGCAGACTCCAGCAGCACCAGAAGGATTGCAGAAAGTATTTTGTATCCGTAGGACTTCAGAAAATAGAAGGCAAGCCAGCAAGCCCTTGGAGTCACTCTGGGTTCATGTGCGATGGGTCCATTCTTTGTCCACAGCAGGGAAGAGATCAGCAGGCAGCAGGGCATCTCAGCAAAGAAGAGAAGCTGTTTCCCAGACCAGTCAGTCACAGCAAAGTGGAAATCCTTACAGCACATCAGTCTTTATTTCAGCAGAGTTCTTCCCTGGTCCAGTAGTGTATTGATTTGGTAGGGTAAGAGCCCCAGTATGTATACCCTAAAGTGCCTTTGATGTATGGGATGACTTCAAAGGAACTCTCTGAAGTGCACAAGGGTCTCTCTCAACCCAGTCCTGTCTGGCAGGCTATCTGTGGGGGGTGATCATCCCTTTGTGCGTGTACAGGACACAGTCCATTCAGATGTAAGTGTAAGCCACCTGTCCCGCTTCCTGCCCAGGAAGGCTATCAGAATGCAGATGAGTCCTCTGTCACCCCCAGCCCTGCTTGCATTTGTGTCTGTTTAGAGGATTTGCACAAAGTGGAGCTGTCACCCAGCCTAGAGGTGTATTGAAGACAGACTGCAGGCACACAGAGCAAAGTTTAGAAAAGAGAAATATCTACTTTCTAAAAGTAACATTTCTAAAATGGTAATATTAAACTCCATTTTACCACTAAAGAGGATTTATCGCCACCATTCCAAAGATATGAAACATGATGTGTGTAGAAAAGTAGGATCTGCTTCTTATGGTTACCCCCACTTTTTGCTAAATGTGATACTGTTTTTGACTAGTCTGACTGGGATCCTGCTAATCAGGACCCCTGTCTTTCTGCTTTTCCCTAAACCGTTATGTTATGTACTTAGGTACACTCCAGATTGGATACTAGGGGTACCCTTGTCAGTCCCTAGTATATGGTACCCATGTACCTAGGGCATAGGTACCCCAGAGGCCTCCCATGGGCTGAAGCATGTATTATGCCTCCCAACTACAGGCCTGCCATTGCAGCCTGTGTAAAATGGTGTATGCACCACTTACTTAAGATGTAGGTTTGCTATATCTAAAGGTCACTACACTTAAAACCTATAAGTCACCCCCTAGCAGGCCTTAACAAACCTGAAGGCAGGGTGCTTGGTTCTAAGTGAGAGGGTGCCACTGCATGAGCAGGACACCCCTGCAGCCTACGAAGTCCATTCTCCTGGGTTGTTAGTGAAGCAGCCATTTATGGCATATAAAGTGGCATTATGCGACCGAGTGATGACCAACTCTAAAACGGCTGAAAGTAACCCTATCGTGTTTGGTGTCAAACATTGTGGAATCATACCCCCACACTGGTAACCGGTGTGGGAGGTATGATTCCACCCTCAGAAGTGAGCTTTGTTGGGTCCCTCGTGTTCCTGGTACCAGCCTTCTAGTCCCAGGCAGCACAAAATGGTTGCTGTCGACCAGAGACACATTTATGCCCTCCTGCTGCTGAGCCAAGCTCGAGCAGGGGAAGGCAGAACAATAGGCATACTGTCACAGGGAGGTGTGACCACCTCCCAGATAGGATTTAGTGTATTAGGGTTGGGTGGGTGTGCTTGCCAGCGACCGAAAGTCTGCATGAGGGGCACATTTGGTGTCCCTGGGCATAGTCCAGTTCAAACCAGTCCTGGGAGCCGTTGGCTCCTACTCTGGCGCGAAACTGGACAAAGGACATGGGAGTAACCTCCCCACTGTCCAGACCCTCCCCTGGGAGGGTCCCCTGAATCTGTCCAACCCTCTCCCTTGGGTACAAAAGGGCTTACCTGGCTGTAGGACCCTAGATTCGACGTGGACAAGATTCTGATCAAGAAACCACTGACCTTCGACCGTCTGGACACTCTGGACTTCGCTGGACTTTGTTTGGGCCCGACTTCGTCTCCCTCTCAGTCTGAAGCATCGTCTGTGCCCGTGCACTATACAGGATCCGTGCAGGACCTGTGGAGCATCAAGGACAACCAAATATATCTCCCTTAAAGTGAAGGAGTCACTCCCCTGCATTCGCAAGCACCACAACACAACTGACTGATCTGCTGATCCTGAGCTCCTATGGACTCCGAAGGCTCCACCAACACAAGAGGTGGGTTCCTATGTCCCTTGAGGTCCGAGCTGCCCTCTCACCAAGTTTGAGGACAGAATCCCTCGTGGGGGCTGCAATACCCGTACCCCTGTGCACATCGTTCATTTACAGTTGCATATGCTTGTTGGTGTTTCCTGAGCAAGTGCATTGGGCTCCCAGTAGCCCCAACCTCTGGCAACATTTCCTACCAAGAACTCCGGCCTCCTTGCATTGAGTGCCTGTGAGTCCACTTGAGGGTCAACTTTGCTTTTCTTGGGCTCCCCTGGTTGCTTCAGGCCTGCCCTGACTTCCCTTGCTTTGGTGAGTCTCCTGGACTTTGCTGGTCCAAACCGTAACCTTCTTTGACCTTCTGCATGGGTTGCCGTTTCCAAGGCTTGTTGGTGCTCCCGTCAGACACCGACCCCTCAGCACTCGACATCCTTTGTAGAACAGCTCGTATGCAGCTCCTGGTTGTCCTCGACGTCTCCTGGTCCCCGTGGCTGCAGAGTCAAGAACCCCCTCAACGCACCTGAAGCACCCGACATCGGTGGGCATTCATCTACCGAGCCCCTGGTCACTCCTAAGTGACCCAGACTCTGTCCTCTCTGCTTTCAGATACCCTTCGACCAGAATCCACCTTTGGATTCCAACGGACACTTTTCTTCCTTCCAGCAGTGGCTTTTCTTTGAAGTCCTCCATTGAGATCGACGGCGGTTTCCGATGCCACTTCAGATCTATGCACCTGGCTCCCCTGAGATAGGTAACTCTGGTACTATGGTATCCACGGGTGGGGTGGCTCTCTAACCAAATAACTTCTACTGGGTTTCTTCGAAGTCCATTGGGAAGGGTCCTTAAACTTTAAAACTTTCAACCGTGACTTCCTCATAGAATTGTACGGAGCACGGGGTTGTGTTCCCACACTGCACCCGTCCTCCGTGGGGTCCCTACTTACTCACCTTGGGGGTTCCTTGGGATCCCAGCGATTCTACATCCTCTAGACACTGTCTTGACTCGACTTGTGGTTCTTATACCACTATTTTAGTATATGGTCTGGTCTCCCCCTGGAGCCCACTGTGTATTAGTGATATTTACTATTGTTTCTGTGCTACAATATTGAGTGCTTTGTGAGTATCTTCATGTAGAAGATACTGTGTCGTACTAGAGAGTGTTATATTAATAATTACATATTTTTATAACTACTGTGTGGTTCTCCTTTCATTTAACCAATACTATAAGGTTGCATTCTGGTAAAACAAGCTGCTTAACATTCCTTCAAGACTAAGCCTGAAGGCTGCTCTGCACAGCTACCACTTGGATAGCTTTCTAAGGTTATCTTTGACCTCTTAAATCACCATAAGGGTTGTTTGGACTGGTGCAAGGTACCCACTTTAATTAGTGGACAGCATATACCAGGCCAACTTCTCACAATGTAGCTACTCCTTTCTGATCAGGAATTACAGCTTGAAAAGTGTTTTAAGGAATCCCCAATGCTACCTTTTGAGAGGAGTAGACCTCTCAGCAGTGAAAAATGAATTTAATTGCCAGGACATGTAAACTTAAAAATACATGTCCTGCCTTTAGGGTCACTAAGGGCCTACTTTAGGGGTAACTTATGTATAATAAAAGGGAAGTTTAAGGCTTAACAAGTATTTTTTAAATGCCAAGTCGATGTGACAGTAAACCGCACACCCAGGCCCTGCAATGGCAGGCCTGAGGCAGTTTGAAAGGCTACTTGTTTGGGTGGCACAACCAGTGTTGCAGGAGGCCCACTAGTAGCATTTAGATTAAATGACCTGAAAATAGCAACCCCACCAATACACAGTCCTGTCCAAGACCATCCCTAACATATTTTCCATGACAATGAGCCTTGGGCATCGAGTTCCACTTGAGTCCAATTCCGTAGGAATTTCTTGTAAGATTAAAAGCAGGCCACTTGGTAAATCATATGTTTTCAAGGTTTCCCATGGTAATTCCGGGTCAACCACATTAAAGGCCGAGCAAAAATCAATGAAGCAACATTATAAACTTCCTCTTTACTCCTTGGCTATTTGTGCTATAGCCCATACGTTGAAGCAGTGGTCAAATGTCGAGTGCCCCTCCTTAAACCCACCTTGCTCCTTGGGGATTATAAATGTGATCTCTGCCCATTCTTCCAACATCCCCAAGATTATTTTTGAGAAGATTTTCCCTCCCACATCTAGAAGGTTTATTTGCCTATAGTTTTTGGGGGCAGTTTCCTCACCTTTTTATAGATGGGTTTAATCACCGTTCCCCATCTAACTAGTTGGAAACATTCATGTATCTATAATTCTTAAGGAATAGCAAATATAACAAGCGGGACCACCAATCAGCATTTGATTGTACAATTATTGCTTGTAGATTATCTGACCCAACTGCTCTTGTCAGTTTCAGTTTAGAGATGGTTGTTTTAATTGTCCTCAATGTGAACTGCTTCCTTATATCATTTTCTTCAATAAATCCACCGGGGCATGAGCTGTTTGAAGTCCCAGTATTGTAAAATTCCTCCAGTAATTGTATCCACGTGTCTTCTCCTACCATATACTTCAGCTTCACCTCTGTCTTGCCAAGCTGATTCTGGGCCAAAACCCAGAATCTTGTAGTAGTTTTTGCTTCAATCACCGCTATCGTAACATTCCAACATTTTTCTTGTTGGATCCTTTTCTTATTCCCAATTAACCCTGTATGCTCTCTTTTAAGATTAGCAAGTAGTGGTTTAGACTCAATATTCCCGTAGACCCTTGTTTGTTTTTCCATTTTTGTTAGCTGTCTTTTAAGGTTTATACCCTCTTCATCAAACCACATATTTGTATGCCTTTTTTTAAGCATGATTGTCTTTCCCTTGTTATTTTCCCTGGTTTGATTATTCTTCAAACATGCTACCACCTGGTTAATTATTTGCTCATATCAGCATACAACATTTGCAGGAACCTCCTCTTCTTTTACCATTCCCACCTTATAATTTTGCTATTTTCCCAACTTTAACAACATATGTAGCAGATGGTGATCACTACCTCCCATTTGAAGAACTTCAGATTGAGCCACATACTTTTGGGCTCAGGCATACATTTAGGAATAATCAATTGGACAATTCTTATTACCATATATGAATGTTTTCCTTGTGGGATTGTCCATAGGTGTTCGACCATTTAAGCTAATTAAACCATTGGTAGACAGAAAGTTTCACAATGATAAATCACTCGATGTGACAGGGCTTTCAGAGAATATAACACAACGTATACTGTATGCAAACAGTATTTCTTCATACAATGGGTCAGACGTACAAGAAACTAGTCTGTGATTAAAATCTCCCAGCACAAACATTAGCTATCATGGACGCCTTGAGGAAATTCCAATCTCTTCAGCCTTAATAAACCCCAACTGGGTGTCATAATCAGCATAATCCCCTATTTATAGATAAATATTCTAACAATAATACCATCAAAAGGTGTCTTCGCATTACATAGTAGTATACCACATGGTAAAATCCAATTAGAATTTGTACTAATTTGCCATATCCTTGAGGCCACCAAGGTGGATATAAGAGTTAGAATGCCACCAGAGGGGTGTCCTGCGGTATTCTTTATCACTCTCTGGAGGACCTGCAGAAAGCCAGCAATCTAGGGGTGATCTGCGCACAGCCATGTCTCCTGGAAACACAATATCTCATATGAATTACTTACTTGTTTCATCAGATAGATAGTTTTATTCAATGTATATTCCCAAGCGTAGTGTAATTCTGTGCACAGACTTTCTTCTCTAGTCCACATCACTAATTAAATCCAGGCACTCTTCATCTAGTGACTTGGGACAAAAAACTCATTTTTCTCAATGCTACGATCTTTATAGTATAAAACCTACCCTTCAAAGTTGTTTGCATCACCAACATTACATCCACCATGGAGGAAGATGAAGTGGGGGACATATCCATATCCCAGGAAAAGGGAAAGTCTTCGGTAGTTATGCACGATTTGATCCCATTGGTCATATTTCCTGAGCCACCTAGGTTACAATTTTGGCAGTCTGGAGGGTTGTTGGACATAAGACCACTTTCTAGAAGATTATCATCTTTATCAAAGTCCAATCCTGTTGGCATTGCTTCTGGAAGTGTTATCTAATGAACTTTCCCTAAATATACAGGGGAAGATGACAATCTAGGTTCCAATTATTGCACATCCGAGCCCACTGCCTATTGCATCTTATATTCTGAATTATTATGACTGGCCTGAACCGTTCCCAGGCCAGAGTTTGATAAATGTAAACTTTCACTCCTTCCTAGTCTGTTCATGAAATGCTGTTCCTTGAAGTCCTTTATTAATTTTACCAATGGTGAGGCCTTAGGTGACCTGGCTTAGTCAAGGCCTCCCAGATTGAGCTTGGTAGATATCTCGAACTCCCCAGCCTCTAAATTACTCACGCAGGGATTTTCTGGGGGGAGCAGGCCAATATAAGCATTCAGACCCTTTCCGTTCTGATTCCACTGGGCTACTGGTCTTCCCAACCTTCTAGGCTTGCTCAAAGACATTTTCCTTTTTAGAGCTATTTACACTCTTGGTTTTGTGTGGGCATTTATCCCCTGACTATCCACACCCCCCACTTCACCAAACCTACGCTTTCATCTGGGCCCCAGACATGACCTATTATTATGGGTCTTAACAAACTTAATTTGGAAGTTCCTATTACAGCTTCTTGTACAGGATGATGTTTAATGTCCCAAAGAGAGTATAGTAAGGTTTGGTATCTCCTTAGTTTTGTAGTTCTCAAAATGCACAAAGAAGCTTTCAATTATAGCAAACTCTCTTCTAGTCCCACCTCCTCCACCACGGGAACTCACCTGAGTCTCTTTATATCAATTCATGCATCTGTCAAACAATATTATGTCATAAAATCCAGGGGGTGTCTTCACAATTAGTAGCTATTCTTGCCAGGCAGAAGGCACTGATCTCACAAGATGTTGAAAAACAATAGGCCCAGTCAAACGTTGCCTCTTTCAAGACCTTAAGCATACATATCTTTTTTTGCCTGGCACCAAACTCCTCCCACTAACCTCGAATCATGGCCCTAGAGTAGAAGGGGCCCCAACCATCACACCGTTGCCAGTCTAACCCACTCTGGCTCCCCAGGGTAGGCAGACACGGTTATGGAATTTAGTCTCCTACACTACCCTGTCTGGGCCGTCACCAATAGTGGATGTAAGTGCCTCAAGAGCCAAGATATCAGATTAATATATATTGAATAGGAGGATTGAGTTTTACCCAACTGCCGGCCACAGCTGCATTGCCAACATCAAATTTCATAACAGGGTCACACAAGGTGGCACAGGCTTCCATGACCATGACCACTCCAGCAGCCTCCAAAACCTAGGCCTGCTCAACCAACACAAACACCCGTTATAGTCTGCACAAATGCTCTATTCTCAAGGAATGCGAATATCATAACATGTCCACCTGCAAACAAGGGGGCCCCATATGTCTCTCATCTCCCAGGATTACAAGGACCAAGCAAGGTGGGCCCCAGCAGGCCCGGGGATTCACAGCGTTGCTTGCTGCAAGCTTTGGGCATGAGGAGCCGAAACAGCGGTATATGTGACGCACTTTCGCTCTATGATGCTGCTAGCGTCCGTGCCTGGGAAAGCTGGCGTGTTCCTATGGCGTGTTTTATGTGTTTAATTGACTCCAACCTGGACAGGGACCATTGACGGAAGCAGGTCCCGACCGTGTTTGAAAAGAGTGGCACTTTTCAAAATAATTCTACCCTCTCGGGCTTCTGTTGATATTGAGGTGCTGTGAAGCGGCCGCAAACATGAAGCGTGTGACTTCATCGTTCAGTTTTGACTGAACGAGTTATTTTCTTTGCCCTGAGGATGACCTCCCAAAAGATTTGTATATACCCCTATACTATTTGAGGTCGAAACGCGTTGGCACTTCTTCATGGGGATCTATTGGAAGTACCACCTCAAGGATTAAAACTGCGATTTGGATTTCAATAATAATCTATCTTCCCTGAAAAGGAAGTATTAATACTATTTGGACACTGTTGAGTGTGGGAACACCATAAGGGTCATACAACCCCATATTATACATAAGGGGTAGGAAGTTTAATGGAGAGGTTCAGTAGATAATGTGTTTTTTAGTTACTTTCATGTTTTGTATTATATTGTTTTGTGATTTGTTTTGTCTATTGTTGGTGCAGTTTGTCTTGATTAATGTTTCGATTGTACCAGATGGATATGATTGTTTCCAAAATGACAAATATCAAAAAAAGAATATATGTAAAATGAGATCAATACTCAAAACACACGAGATTAATATGGACGTAGTGTTTTTTGAATTAATGACTAATTAATGGCCGTGTGGGGCTTTTTGATATTTCTTGTGTTTCTGTGGTAGGCATGAGCACACCCGATGAACTAGAGAAGCTTTCTAAAGTTTCTGGTAATTAATTGGATCAATTAATTTAATATTATTATTTCTTAGGCATAACAGACTCTGCCTTCAGGTGCATACTCGTGTACCCTTTTTAGATATCTTGCAGATTTTTCCAGACCCAGTGGCTGGTCCTCAAACCCAGCAACAGGTCCAGGCCCAGAAAAGGACCAGAAGATCTTGCCGGGGTTTATGACCCCTTGATCTGGGGATGATCTGGGAGCCACCAGATCAACCTGAGTTTTTATTTTCACTTAAACCACCTGAACCAGGCGCTCAGGATTTGAGACCCTGAGCTCTTATGGATCATTTAAAATATTTTTTCACAACTTCCTGTAATGGTAGTTGCAGCAATTTCTTCAAATTGTGGCCAACTAATCAGAGGATTTTGGTACTGCTGACCCTATCTATGTTCTCAGACCTAAATAGGGTGATGAGAGAAAAAGCTTGTTTGTTCAATAAGATTTGAATAATCTTTTTACTTGCTTCCAAGAAAGGTAATCAAATTAGATTGATTGACAACTGTGGGCTAACTTCCTTGATTAAATTTGTATTTTCGTGCCAAGTTTATTGTAATTCCTTTTAGCATTTTTTTTCTGTGGGAGGAAAGAATCATATAGGAATAAAATGTAAAATTTCAATATTTTTTTACCAACCCCCTTTTTTTGGCTCCCACTTGAATGATCGGCATGAAAGATGCCGAATCAAAATTAGATTAATCTTTTTTTTTTTAAAGTTCGCAGATTTGTCAAATGGCACTAAGGTTTTTAAGGAAATAAAGAATGCCCTTTAATGGAAACCCTGGCTGTAACTACACATGCACTATCACGTTTGTGTCATGAGATATTATTAAAAGTGTAGTATTTACGAAAATTATGGCTAGATATTCATACAATACTGATACTTTGATAACTGTGTGTCTCTGTGCCGTGATTCACCCCACATCCCTCAAGGTAGTTAAGGACACAACTTGGCCTCTTGGGCACAGGTGATCAGAGGTCTTTTGAAGTCAACTTTGTGAAGAGCTCAGTAAACCCTACGTCTAGCTACACTCTATGGTGAACCTGGCCTGACACCTTGTCTTCAGAGCATATTTTCTGATTTGAAGTAAAGGTCCTTGTTAACACACACAGAACACATTGTATTTCCCACAGTAAAAGGAAACTGTAAGAAAATTACCCCGTTTGCTTTATCACCCCCATTTCTTTTGTTACATTAATTTGCTGGTCGTTGGTCTCCTCACACTGGAACACTGCTGCTATGTGCTCTGAACACTAAAAAATGCTGAGATAGGCTATACTCCCAATCGGCATATTCAACGTACCTGTCAGTCCCTAGCATGTGGCACAAGGTGTACCCAGGGCTGCTAAGTTGAATATCACTAGTGGACTGCAGCACATATTATGGCACCACTAAAGTGACAGTGCACAACATGACTGCAGACGTGCCATCAGTAATCTGGCTGTGCAGGTTTAAACTTCAAATTCGATCTGTCAAGCTAACCCATTTTGAAAGGCCTAAATCGTCTTTTTAAATATCAATATGGTACCCCTAAGTACACCATAATGCCCAATAAGGCAGGGTGTATGGTATTTAAAAGTAGGACATATAAAAGTTTAATGTTAAAAATGTCCTTACAGTGATTAGGCCCCAAAAGCTATTTTGACTGTAGCAGGGTTATTTGTTCCATAGGAAAGCATTGGGATAAATTGATAAAGTTATGACTGCCTAGAAAACAGGAAACAAGTTTATTCTTGGACTTTTTAAAATATATAATTGCAAATCCAATTAATTGGTACAGTCAGTTATTTTACAAAAGATACTTTTCTAAAGTCACTTAAAGTCTCTAAAAGCTCACGGAGGTGAATAGCTCCTTGATGGGGTGGGAACTTGCTCCTAGAGCTGTGATAAAGGCCTTGCTAGTGGGTACATGTTCTTTTCCTCTGACAGTTAATTACCTTCAGAAAGGCCTGCCCTGTCACAGTTTGAGGTAGCCAACACCTGGCCATGTCCCCACTTTTGTCTTTGTAGCCAGTCAGGCACCAGGTCTATTGGGAGAGGTACTACCCCCACAACCAAATGTGAGTGATCACAGAGGAGAGATTACTCATTTAATCACAGAGGAGAGGTAACTCATTTCCCTGGCAAAACCCCTAGGGAGGGCACAGGAGCTCTGCATAAGGGGAGAAAGTTTCTACCATCTTGGTTTTAGATAGAGATGGGCACTGTGTAATTGTTTGCATTAGGGCACAAAGGATTTGCTACACAAATGGACAGGGTTACCCCTATAACTTTTACCCTACTGGTTAGGGAGGGTTAGGAGTCACCCCCAGCCACAGGCTACTGTCAGGCATAAATATTGCACCCTTGGCACCCTCTTCAGAACACTACTTTACATGTGGAACACAGATGAAGTACTGCACACGCTGTTGAGAACTATGAGGAGAACATTAAGGGCTGGCCCTACTCCCACTTGTACACAGGAAAAACAAGTGGACTCCAAGTATTGGCTGGCTGACCTCATGGGTAAGTAAAATCAACAAGATGTTCACTTTCCTGAAAGAGCACAGCTGACCAGTTTCATCTTGACCTGCCATGGACCCTGCGTGTGACGTCTGTTGGAGTGAGTCCTGACCCCAAAGTGCTGTCCCTTAGGCCCTAAACCCTTGACTGGTGTCAGAGTGTGCTCCTCCTGTGTCACGATTCACTCCCTGTGCACTCGTTCCCACCACCAGGGGGCCGAATTGTGGGGCTTTCCAGTGTTCTAATAAGCTTCCAGACACTCCCCTGTATGCATATCCTGACTTCCAGGCATTTGACATCATTTAGGAATTGACATCCATTCTCAATCCATCCAGGGTTTTGTGGAAGCCAGTCTGCTCATGCTGGAAACCCCACTACCTATAATCCCCTGCTCACTGCTTTGTCTCCACCCCTGCAGGCCAAGGATGGGTGGAGGAATTCAGTTCACCTGTGGCTGGCTGCTGCTAGCCTGCTCACACCTGATGCATGTGATTACTGTGAGCTCTTTTAAGCCCCAGCTCCCTTCAGCCCAGGGTTGGTCATTGTAGCTGTTTTCCGGTGAGACCGATCCTTGTTTCCTGAGTTCCTGAGCTATAGATATTCCTTGTGCCTGAATTAGCACTGCCTGCAGTGCTACCTTGTTTCCTGAGCTATGGCTATTCCTTGTGCCTGAATTAGCACTGCCTGCAGTGCTACCTTGTTTCCTGAGTTCCTGAGCTATAGTTATCCTTTGTTCCTGTTCCTGGGCTTCTGCTATTTCTTGTTCCTGATTTGCACTGCTTGCAGTGCTCTCTTGATTCCTTGTTTCCTGAGCTGTAGCTATTTCCTGTTTCCTTGAACTAGCACTGCCTGCGGTGCTACCTTGACTCCTGAAGCTTTAGTAATTCCCTGTTCCTGAACTAGCACTGCATGCAGTGCTACCTTGACTCCTGAAGCTTTAGTAATTCCCTTCTCCTGAACTAGCACTGCCTGCAGTGCTACCTTGACTCCTGAGCCTTAGCATTCCTTGTTCCTGACCTGCATCAGTTTCCCTTCTCCTGAACTAGCACTACCTGCAGTGCTACTTTGACTCCTGAGCTTTTGCTCAATTCTTGTTCCTGCCCCAGCACTGCCTTCTATGCTACTTTGTTTTCTTGATTCCTGAACCTGCACTATTCTAGTATACCCTTGTAGCCTCCCCTTCTGTATATCCTTTTCCAGTCCCTGCCTTTCTTCCCATTTCCTTGGTTCCAGTTCTAGTTTGCTGTCTTTCTATTTCTGCTGTCTTGCTTCTGTTACCTTGTATGTTTGTTACCTGCTTTCTGCCAAGTGTGCCCTGTGATTTCCTTCCTTTCCTGTTAAGCACTCCTCCTTGCTAGCTCCTTGTGTATTGTGCTTGGGTTTAGTTCTACCCCTTTGCTGTTACTGCCTTGCGTGTTCCTGTTTGATCGCCAGGATCCGTGGGCACAGCTGACTACCTAGGTGGTGTTTCTTGTTCACTGTGAGTATTGTCTTTTAGTTACTGTTATAACATTAGCATAGATATAAGCTCCACAGACCCTGCCTTTGCATACATATCCTATATGTGGGTATTTTAGTCAGTATCTGTAACAGCAATTGTGGGTGAGGAACTTACTGAGCTTCAGTCTTACCGTGTGGAGCTCCTGAGTGCTTTACCCCACATTCCCTTTATTGTTAATGTTGTATTATATATATGTCTTGCACGTCCGTCCTGGGTGTAGTTAGTCTGAATGCTAAATTGCCTTGTGAGTGCCCTTCCTTTCTGAGTCTTAGCCATCTTGTACAGGCTTCCCCTTTGGATCCCTTTTTCTCCTCTGACTCAATGTGTGATCCTGGGCAGCGCTGTACTACTCTTTCTGTGCACGGTACATTTTCTACCCAGTCCCCTGTCCTTGCTCAAGTCCCTGACTGTGTTCCCAACATAGTCCCGGACAGTCCCTGACAGAATGACCAACCCACATTTCCAGGGTCACTTCTGAGGTTTCTTTGCATTCAGTTAGCTACCACTTTTTTTTCTCAAAGCTCTCCCAGTCAGTTCTTGCCAAAATGTTTAGCATCAGAACCAGAGAGTCTGCGTATGATGGCAGACATCCATTGCCAAGGCAGCGCAGTTCCGTACAACCTATTAGAAATTCCTTAGACTCTAGAAATCGATTCATGGAACAAAACAGACTCTTACGTGCTGAATATTATTCCCTGTGGTTGGCTGATCCTTTTATGTTAGATTTTCATTCCGTCTGTAACCCTGATCCTCACCTGATGTCAGCCAGTGACCTACAGGATGAAAATGAATTTCTGCAAACCTTGTTAGCAGCAGAAAGACAAAATAGTAATTTAGAGAGTGGTACTATTAGGGGACATTTTTCTGAAGTTTGTAACTCAGAGACCCCCTGTCAAGACAATGTTTTCTTTGAAGACAATTTCCAGACACAGTACTTATCAGCATCTTACCAAACTGATAGTTCAATGACCCCAGTTAAAGCATGTTTAACCACACAGCAGCCAAGGAAAGAGCAGATTCATTTCATAACCTCTGTTCTCCATTCAAATAATGTTACCCAGTCTTGTAGTCCAGTAAGATCACAGTGCCGGATACTAAAGGGACCTTGTTAGATACCACATTCAAAGTAAACAATAATCAGTTTAACAAAAGAGAGAAAAGCCCTACTAGAACACAGGTGGCTAATAGCCACTTTGAACAACATCCAAGGTATAGCTCTGTTGCTTGTTGTGAAGTTGCCAAGTCTACACAGGATATAATTACATTTAAGATTCTTGAATTACAATGAGAGAATAAAACATTTCAGACTCTGTTAAAAAATTATAACCCACAGTTTAAGTGGGAATCTAAAACCCCTATAGAAAACAACGTTTCCACCTCTATGTTAGCCTCCTTAGAAATGGAGAATGAAGCCTTGCGCTCTCTTTTGCGTTCCCCTCAGAGCTGGTCCAGCAATTGTGTGAACAATACAGTGGCTGATCCCTCAGATTCCATTCAGAAAAACCATAGTACCTTGTCTCACAGTCCAGTTAATGAAAGCATTTGTTTGAATTCTGAAATTTCTACCTCCTCTGACGTGTTGTCTTCTAGTGCTAAACTGTGTATAGGTACTACATCTGAGATGTGTCCCTCCATTTCTAAGGAACCCCAGATGCCAGGAAAGACACTAAATACTTGTTTGCTTTCTCTTCCTGGTAGTGAGGTCAATTCCACCCCGGGGGTATCACATACAGACAAAACCCGAACCAGTGCCCAACATAATCCCTGATGTGACAACACCCTCTGACTCAGTCTATGCTCTTGGTCTAACTTCTGCGACTGAAGCCAACCTCCTCACTGAGAAGGAACAAAATCCTGACCCCTTGTTTGCTCTCTCGCCTTCAAGCACGCCACATATTGAAAAAGTCAGGAAATATTACTCTATGCTCTGATGCATCTGTACCACTTTATAATGCAGAAGGAATTGAACACATCTCCCATGACCAAGAAGTCTCTGACCTATTTCCTCTGTCTAAGAGATGTGAAGTGCCAAAAAGTAAAGGAAGTCTGATCAACAGAGACTCTAAGATAAGCAGTATTCTTAGCCATCCCGAAGAAAGCCCTTCAGTGTGTTTTAATGAGCCAAGGAACTGTGAAGATTTCAATATTGACAATAGGGAATCTACTGTTCACGGGCTATCACCATTCCCAGAATTTAAAGTCCATCATCCTTGTGCCTCTCTGTCATCAGCTTGTCTTTTTGCAAAGTCTCCAGAATCCTCAGCCGGCCTGCTGCTCTCAGAGTCTCCAGAGTCCTCAGCCGGCCTGCTGCCTTCTGAACTTCTGCCTGCCTGCCATGTGAGACCGAGCCTGCAGCCTGCCTGCCATGTGAGCCCGAGCCTGCAGCCTGCCTGCCATGTGAGCCCGAGCCAGCAGCATGCCTGTCATTAGTACCGGAGCCTCCAGACTGCCTGCATTCAGAGCACAAGCCCTCAGCTCACCTGCCTACTAAGTCAGAGTCTCCAGCCTGTCTGACTTCAGAGCCAGAACTTCCAGCCTATCTGACTTCAGAGCCAGAATTTCCAGCCTATCTGAATTCAGAGCCAGAACTTCCAGCCTATCTGACTTCAGAGCCATAACTTCTAGCCTATCTGACTTCAGAGCCAGAACTTCCAGCCTATCTGACTTCAGAGCCAGAACTTCCAGCCTATCTGACTTCAGAGCCAGAAATTCCAGCCTGTCTGACTTCCGAGCCAGAACTTCCAGCCTGTCTGACTTCCGAGCCAGAGCTTCCAGCCTGTCTGACTTCTGAGCCAGAGCTTCCAGCCTGTCTGACTTCCGAGCCAGAGCTTCCTGCATGCCTGACTTCCGAGCCAGAGCTTCCAGCCTGTCTGACTTCCGAACCAGAGCTTCCAGCCTGTCTGACTTCTGAACCAGAGCTTCCAGGCTCCCTGCCCTCAGCACCAGAGCTTCCAGGCTCCCTGCCTTCAGCACCAGAGCTTCCAGGCTCCCTGCCTTCAGCACCAGAGCTTCCAGGCTCCCTGCCTTCAGCACCAGAGCTTCCAGGCTCCCTGCCTTCAGCACCAGAGCTTCCAGGATCCCTGCCTTCTGGCCTTGAGCCTCTATCTTGCCTACTTTTTGACCCTGTGCTTCCAGTTTGCCAGCCTTCAGAGGTCTCAGTACGTATACATTCAGAGACTGAATCTCCAGCATCAGAGACAAAACTCTCAAAATGTAAGCCTCAAGGACCTGGGTCTCCTGCATACCTGCTTCCCGAGTCTCCAGCATGTGAGTCTTCTGTATGTTTTCATCCTGGGCCAGAGCCTCAGGTCTGCTTTTCGTTGTCTCCTTTGTCTGTGCCTCCTGCCAATCCGTTATATGCTTTTGACCCTACAGTAAATCTTCCTTTGCTTTCAGAGTGCTACTCTAGCCTGCCATCATCAAGACTTCAAACACCTGTAAGTCAGGCTTCTAAGTCCCCGTTACTGGATTTGGACTCTTCAGGATCTGCCTTCAATACTGCTGTTAATTTACAGCCTATTATCCTACCCTCCAGAACATCACATTTTTCCTGTAGTCCTCTGGCATCTTGCACCACATCTCTGATGGGAATGGACTTATTTCATAGCAGCAAAGGCTTTAAATCGAGTCCCAGATTCCGGGAGCCGATCATTGGAGGGGGTGTACTGTCACGATTCACTCCCTGTGCTCTCGTTCCCACCACCAGGGGGCCGAATTGTGGGGCTTTCCAGTATTCCAATAAGGTTCCAGACACTCCCCTGTATGCATATCCTGACTTCCAGGCATTTGGACATCATTTAGGAATTGACATCCATTCCCAATCCATGCCGGGTTTTGTGGAAGCCAGTCTGCTCATGCTGGAAACACCATTACCTATAATCCCCTGCTCATTGCTTTGTCTCCACACCTGCAGGCCAAGGATAATAATAATAATAAATGAGCTTGTATAGCGCCTGGTTACACTAACTAGTGTGTCCCCGCGCTGCCGGCTACTCGGACCGCTCTGTGCGAGAAGTAAGGTGGAGAATCTACAGTTGGAAGAGCCAAGTTTTTAAGTTTTTTCGGAAGGAGACTTCTGATGGATCCATACGAATAATTAGGGGAAGGGAATTCCAGTTCTTAGCAGCTAGATAGCAAAAAGACCTGCCACCCATTCTTGCTCTTTTAATTACTGGGATTTTAACCCTCCCCGTCCCCAGGGACCGCAGGGCCCTAGCCGGAGTATAGGGTAACATTAACTTATGTAAGTAGCTGGGACCTTTACCCAGCAGGATCCGCTGACTTACACACATGGCCTTAAAGAGGATTCTTTTTCTCACCGGGAGCCAGTGTAGAATATCCAGAGCATTTCTGGAAGAGGCTCTCCTAGGGAGCATCAGAACAAGGCGGGCTGCCGCGTTCTGTATACACTGTAATCGTTGCACACTCCCACCACTGGCACCTAGGTAAAGGACATTCCCATAGTCCAGGCGGGAGGTCACCAACGCGTGGGTTAGAGTTTTCCTGGCGGCTACGGGGAGCACGTCCAAGACCTTCCGAAGATTTTTCATTATACCGAAACATTTTCCGGCTACCGTTCTTGTATGGTAATCAAACGAGAGTTTAGAATCCAACCATATCCCCAGGTTCTTAACCTGGTTACTGGGGATGAGAGTAGGATGGGAGTAGGATGGGTGGAGGAATTCAGTTCACCTGTGGCTGGCTGCTGCTAGCCTGCTCACACCTGATGCATGTGATTACTGTGAGCTCTTTTAAGCCCCAGCTCCCTTCAGCCCAGGGTTGGTCATTGTAGCTGTTTTCCGGTGAGAGCGATCCTTGTTTCATGAGTTCCTGAGCTATAGCTATTCCTTGTGCCTGAATTAGCACTGCCTGCAGTGCTACCTTGTTTCCTGAGCTATAGCTATTCCTTGTGCCTGAATTAGCACTGCCTGCAGTGCTACCTTGTTTCCTGAGTTCCTGAGCTATAGTTATCCTTTGTTCCTGTTTCTGGGCTTCTGCTATTTCTTGTTCCTGATTTGCACTGCTTGCAGTGCTCTCTTGACTCCTTGTTTCCTGAGCTGTAGCTATTTCCTGTTTCCTTGAACTAGCACTGCCTGCAGTGCTACCTTGACTCCTGAAGCATTACTAATTCCCTGTTCCTGAACTAGCACTGCCTGCAGTGCTACCTTGACTCCTGAAGCTTTAGTAATTCCCTTCTCCTGAACTAGCACTGCCTGCAGTGCTACCTTGACTCCTGAGCCTTAGCATTCCTTGTTCCTGACCTGCATCAGTTTCCCTTCTCCTGAACTAGCACTACCTGCAGTGCTACTTTGACTCCTGAGCTTTTGCTCAATTCTTGTTCCTGCCCCAGCACAGCCTTCTATGCTACTTTGTTTTCTTGATTCCTGAACCTGCACTATTCTAGTATACCCTTGTAGCCTCCCCTTCTGAATATCCTTTTACAGTCCCTGCCTTTCTTCCCATTTCCTTGGTTCCAGTTCTAGTTTGCTGTCTTTCTATTTCTGCTGTCTTGCTTCTGTTACCTTGTATGTTTGTTACCTGCTTTCTGCCAAGTGTGCCCTGTGATTTCCTGCCTTTCCTGTTAAGCACTCCTCCTTGCTAGCTCCTTGCCTATTGTGCTTGTGTTTAGTTTTACCCCTTTGCTCTTACTGCCTTGCGTGTTCCTGTTTGATCGCCAGGATCCGTGGGCACAGCTGACTACCTAGGTGGTGTTTCTTGTTCACTGTCAGTATTGTCTTTGAGTTACTGTTATAACATCACCATAGGTATAAGCTCCACAGACCCTGCCTTTGCATACATATCCGATATGTGGGTATTTTCAGTCAGTATCTGTAACAGCAATTGTGGGTGAGGAACTTACTGAGCTTCAGTCTTACCGTGTGGAGCTCCTGAGTGCTTTACCACACATTCCCTTTATTGTTAATGTTGTATTATATATATGTCTTGCACGTCCGTCCTGGGTGTAGTTAGTCTGAATGCTAAATTGCCTTGTGAGTGCCCTTCCTTTCTGAGTCTTAGCCATCTTGTACAGGCTTCCCCTTTGGATCCCCTTTTCTCCTCTGACTCCTTGTGTGATCCTGGGCAGCGCTGTACTACTCTTTCTGTGCACAGTACATTTTCTACCCAGTCCCCAGTCCTTGCTCAAGTCCCTGACTGTGTTCCCGACATAGTCCCGGACAGTCCCTGACATCCTGCCTATCTATACCTTAAACCTGGGACTTAAACATTTTTCACAACAAGTTTGCCTGGAGAAAAGACGGAAGACAGGGACCAACCTGCCAAGCTGATCCATGGAATCTTGCATCTCTGGTGGGCTGACTTTGCAATAGCTCCCGCTACTTTCTTCTCTGCAGCAAAAAATCCAATTCAGTGGGCCTGACGCCAACTGGCATCCAATAATGAAGAACCCTCTTTGGTTACATCCTTCAGCCTTGTCCCGCAGAGGAAATATGACTGCCAGAAAAGAGCCAAGCTGCATTCGACAGATGTTCACAGCTTTCTGTGCATGAACTCTGGACTTTCCCTGCTCTGAGCTTTTTCCCACTTTCGTCAACAGCTTTACCAAGATCTCTCTCTTTGAATACCCATCATCAACGAGCCCGTCATCTGATCCAGCTGCAGCCTTTCACCACTGAGAACTCAACCTCCTTGCAAATTTGCTAAATGTGAAGGTAACTTTCTGACCGGGACAAACCTGATCTTTGCATCTCATCCATGCCCCATTGCGGTCTTCCTCAAACCTTAGAACGACCTAGTACCTGTGATGAGCGTGTTGTGCTTTTTAGTGCTATTTTTATTTAAAACTTCTTATTGTGTTGTGTTTTTAAATTTTTATTGTTTCAGTACTTCTGGATGCTTTACACATTTTCTTAAGTTAAACCTGTCTGCTCTGTACCATAGCAACCAGGAGCTGAGCTCAGGTTTAAATTGCTGAAACCCTTACTGGACCTAACAAGAATAATGATATGGGCTACCATCAA
Source organism: Calotriton arnoldi (assembly GCA_963921515.1). Classification (NCBI taxonomy): domain Eukaryota; kingdom Metazoa; phylum Chordata; class Amphibia; order Caudata; family Salamandridae; genus Calotriton; species Calotriton arnoldi. The sequence goes on from CAWUFW010001931.1 coordinate 2,231,576, forward strand.
TCCCAACCCCAACTAATAATCCTCTTTCTTACAGAAGTGTGTTGTGTTTTAATATTAAAGTCAGTTTCTCAAGCTCAATTTCTCATCCTCAATGTATTGGCGGGGGCTGACATATAATATGAAAAGGATGAGTCATGAATTTGTAGTCAGATGAAAGTTGTAAAATTGTAATATGTCCAGTTTTTAGAATGTAAAAAAAAATGTGCCACATTATGTTCAAGTAAATTTTCTAACATGTGGCACTTTCAAAGAGAACACAATGTGTTTCATAATACATTTTTGATTTTGGGAGGATTAAGCATGCATTTCGTCCTCTGTAGTTTCAGTTAACTAATTAAAGGAAGTACTATTTTGTTGAATGTTATTTTTGGATGATTGTTGTGTACTTTCAATAATTATTTTTGTGAAGTGTTAGTGTAACTCTTTGTAATAGTCAAGCATTTCAAGTGTGTTTTGAATAAATTATTATATAATGTGATGCATCAACTGCTAATTTGGGGAAGAGAAGCGCTGTTTCAATTCTATCACTTTACTGGGAAAAGTATAATTCCAATGTAAACAAAGCTTTTAGGGTCCATCACAATATTTTATCGGAAACAAATTAAACATTGAAAATACATTTGAAGACTGGATTAATTCAGCATGTCTAAATTTAATGCCAGCATCTTTGGTTGACGGATAATGTATCTTCTTGTCTGAATTTAAGGATTTTAAATGAGTGATGAGTATATTGGGCACTTGATTTTCTGTGTAGATGTGAACATGTTGATTCTCCCATCCATGCTTCATTTCACAATGGCTTCCAACTTGTCCTCAAAATGTATGTTTATAGTGTATGTTAATTTGTAAAATTCCCAAAGCAGTATCAAATTTGTCACATTTAAAGGTTCACAATGCCTTGATATAAAATAAATGCATTCCTGAAACAAATTTCAAGGTCATCATTCCGAATTTTCTGCTGCATTGTATTGATGGCTTTTAGACTCTGCACGCAGTGGAACTGTCGCCCAGTACCCAGTGTATGTACTTTGACCCCGAAAACACTTGCAAATTGGCATATTTAACTCTCCTGTAAGGCCAACTATATGGTATTATTAAAGCACCCACTGCAATGTCAACTGTGGACTGCAGAACTTATTGTGCCATCCATTAGTGTGGGGGGAAAACATAGCTTCAGGCCTACCATTGTAGCCTGACTGCTGCAGTTCAAACATGCAGCGCAAACTGTCAAAATAGCCCTTCTGAAAGAGGACAAACAGTCTTTTAAATGTTAATAAGTCCCCTCAAATAGGCCTTGTAGCCCACAGGTTAGGGTGTATGGTATTAGAAAGTGGTACATGTAAAAAAATTATGTTGCCATGTCCCTGCAATGACAAGCCCTAAATGCTGTTTTAATGTGGAAGGATCTGGCTATCCTATGAGAAAACTAGAGCACAGATTACATTATTAATTCTGTTGTCTCATGTTTAGGAGTAGAGGAAGAAATTGTTCAATCACTAATTTTAATATTTAGTAAAAATTCAATCTAATCATAAATTTAGATTTGTAATTATTATTTAGGGAGAGTATTTTTTAGAAAGTTACCTTCTCCCTGCCTGAAGCTCCTGGGGCTAATTTGCATTAGGCTGACAGCAGCTGCGTTGGTGATTCTCCAAAATGAGGTGTGAAAACTGCTCCCACAGCAGAATAATTTCCTAGGCATTGTGAAAGGGTGGGCTGGGTATGGGGTAGGTGATCCATATCATACATGCCCTGAGCAGATCTAGTCCCGCCATAGCCATGAGCCATCCAATTCTGTCCCAACCCCTATTCCTACCAAAGGTTCAGTGCCGTCAAGCCTGACAAGTGTTAAACCTGTCCTTTAGGTCACTGGATGTTCTCCCTCTCGAAAATACTGAAAGTCAGTACCCCCACTCATTTGGGTCACTACACTCTAAAGATACAGATGCTGGCCCCTCGCAGGACCTCTGACCCTCACACACAGCACAGGGGTTTGGGTCTATAGCTGTCACTGCCCTTGCGGGATGAATGACTTTCCCAAGATATTAATATCCCACTCAAAAAGAATGAATCCTCTGACAGAGAGTCACCCTTGGGCATCCCAACCTATAGGAACCATCTCAGGAACCCTGAACCCATCTGTCTTCCACAAGAGCAGGGTCTATGTATCCCAACTGTGGACTCTCAAGCCCCACCCATTCGACTGGATGGGCCTCTGGGCACTGTGTATGCCACGCCTCAACCAGGCCTAACTTGGGACCTCAAGCTAGAGACAGGCTATGGACCATACAGATCCTTCTGTGAAATTTTATAGGACACCCTGGTGGCACGCACTGTTGCTTTCCACTTCACTCAGCTAGAGTCCATGCCTTGCAAACCTGGACTTCCTAAGGGCTTAATGGCCTTGTACCCCAAGGCGGGTACACCTCAAGTGCATCTGGCAGATGACCTTGACAGCCTTTTTTTCCGACAATGTTAGCGACAATCCTAAACAGAAGTGTCCAGCACCAAGCCAGAATGATGCTCAGTGTCCCCTCCTACAGATTTCCAACACATATCATTAAGTAGGATGACCAACCGTCTGTAAATTTCACGGACCGTCCGTAATTTGGATCTCACGTCCGTTGTCCGTGATGATCCCTTTTACAGATGCCTTTTGTCTGTAATTTTGGGCATTGCAGGGAACAGCACTGTTCCCCTGCATGAAGCCTCAACTCCCTGCTGGGGCCGACTCGCACTCATCCTTGGAGCACAAGAGCAGCCCCACCCTGCCCATTGTCATTCTGTATGCGGCTGATTGCCACATACAGAATGACAATGGGCCAGTCTGGGTTGTTAAAGTATGTGCTTGGCCTCCTCCTGCCTCGATCTAGGGCAGAAAAATCCAGTTCATCAAAAGAAGGCGGTGAAAGAAGTTAAAAAGAAGGGGCTAGAGGTCTTTCACAGTCTCATCATTTTAGAACTGATGCATTTTCAATATCATATTCAACGAAGTCATGGTTGCTGCTTTTTTATTTTATGCAACTAACAGCTATTGACAAAGCCAATAGTTCTGGCTTGTTTTAGGTGTAACGTTACTTGATGTTTTATATATGTGGATACAATGACAGAAGAGGCAAAATACCAGTCGGGCGGTACACTATACTATGCACAGATTTTTAGCTTAGGTGTTTTAAGCCACGCCCTTAATTACATCAAACACCCCCTTTGGAGAGACCCCCCAGTTTTTTCATCCCCTTGGAAACAACACCATGTCACAGTCACCTCACGTCCTGGCACTGTACATCATGAATGACTCATGACTTCCACATTTTCACATTGCCTATGTGCAGGGGCATAGTGAACCCTACCACCACCCCACCCCTTGCTTTAGGAACTACAGCAAGGGTGACATTCTTGATGGGCCTCTTCTTTCTGCAACTCTGCAGACAAAGGCTCAGCTCATATTTAATATGAAAAGGAGGGCGAGTGAGTAAGTGAAGGGATTGGTGGATGGCTGGGTGGATTAGTGAAAGGGTGAATGGAATCAATGAAAGGGTGAATGGATGGATAATGAGAGAAAGGATGAATGGATGAGTGAGTGGAAGGATGGATGAGAGAAAAGGTAAATAGATGGATGTATGGGTGGAAGGGTAGATGGATGGATAAAAGGGTGGATGGATGAGTGAAAGGATGGATGGATGAGTGAAAGGGTGGATGATGGGCGAGTGAATGGGTGGATGGATGAGTGAAATTATGGATTGATTAATGAATTGATAAGTGAAAGGGTGAATGGATGGACGGATGAGTGAAAGGGTGGATGTAAGGATGGATGAGTGAGTGAAAGGGAGGGTAGATAGACAAAAGGATGGATAGATGAGTGAAGGATTGAAAGGGTGGATGGATGAGAGAAAGAATGGATGGATGAGTGAAAGGATCGATGAGTGATAGGGGCAATAGATGGATTAATGAGTGGATGAGTAGATGGATGGAAGGAAGGATGGCTAAGTGAAAGGGTCGATGGAGAGAGAAAGGGAGGATGGATGGATGACTGAAAGGGTGAATGGGTGGAAGGATGAGTGACTGGCTGGATGGATGAGTGAATGGATGGATGAGTGGAAGAGTGAATGGATGAGTGTACGGATGGATAGGGTGAAAGGGTGAATGGATGGATGAAAGGGTGAATAGAGGGATGGATGAGTGAAATGATGGATGGGAGGATACATGATGGATAGGTTTGCAAATGGTTGAATATGTTTGGATATTGATAAGCTTACTTATATACTATTGTGCTACCTCCTCTGATGTGTCTGTGAAATTTACCTTTTATCCCGAAGATTTGTCCTGAATTTTGACCTCCTGTCCTGAATTTTTGTCCTGAATTTTAACCCTTTGTCCTGAATTTTTACTCTCACCGTCCTGAATTTGCACCCATGCCAGTTGGTCACCCTATCGTTAAGTGAAAATCCACATTTTGCTACTCAAACATCAAGCAACGCTTGCACATAGAATCGACTAGCACATGCAAATGTCTATCGTGAATCCTGCTCAAAGAATCAGAATGGAATACTTTTTTCTTTACATATTTTTGTGGTATTTTGATACACCTGGAAAGTTCTATTTGTAAAGCAAAAAAATGGCTTCATTAGATCCTTAACACACTGCTGGGTTTTTCTTTCACTGATTCCTATATATTTTCAGTCGGTTTAAGTTATAAAATTCTCTAACTTTGCAATTAGAGGAAGGAAAACAAAACGTACATCTCCATGTTAAAATAATTATGAGCAGTTAATCAGACGTAGCTGTCTTAGTAAACACAACAAATTCCGACAAAACGAAAAGACTTGAAAGGACTATTTAGTGTTCAGTCCCCATCCGACAGGTTTTTAAGTTTATCTGGGGGAGCAGCAGTTCTTCCTATGCAGTGCCACTGGTCGCAAGGGCTAAAACTGATCACAAATGTACTCTCTACTTGTGCCATAGGCTTCAAAAACACATTTCCTTTTTAGAAACAATCTGCAAAAAGCATTAAAAGAGCTACATCTACTCAGTTATGAGAGATCTTGGACAGAGTTGTGCATATTTATGTAAGGAAGGAAAGGTTAATGGGGAGAGGTACAATTTGTTTTCCTCATTCGAATACAAACACTGCCGGACTGACAATAAAAAAACACCCTGTTCAAAAAAGCAGGGCTACTGTACCTTACAATAGTTTTTAGGTCTCTTGTACGGGCTTTAGAAAGTTAACCACACGCTCGTGCGTGTGGTTAGCTTTCTGAAGCCTGGCATTGGCTGTAGCGTGCGTTTTTTTTAAAAAAACGGCACGCAATTGGGCAAAGGCGGGCGCATGTCCCGCCTTTGCTCCTCCCATTCCCACTGGTGGCTAGCACGCGCAGTAGCGCGCGTTCGCCTCGCTGTCGCTGCCGCGCTTCCTCCCCCCGCTCCTCTGTGGTGCACGCGCACCACTGTTTAGTTTCATTTTCTTCTTCTCTTGTTCCAAGAGGTGGCTGAAAAAAATGGACATCAGGAATGTTTTTGTAGTGGGAATCCCGTGTTTGTCTGCTGGCTGCTCTCCAGCACGAGCACTGCTTAGATTAACGCTGGAGTTTGTCCTTGTATGGCATAAATCCCCCCACGGTGCGGAAATAGCTGGTTTAGTGTGATGTGCTCAGGGTCTGGCAGAAGATTAGAAATGGGGGGATGGCTCACGGGTCCCTTCCTTCCCTCCCGATGCGAAGAGCTTTTCAACGCGAGGTTATTTCTGTCATTTGAAAGGCTCCCATGGTTTCTACAGCGGTGCAGCAAATGTAATGATTAATAGGAGAGCGAGTGGTGGTAGGGGGCAATTGGGAGGCGCGAGGGAAACAGTGCTAGATTCACTGTGCATTAGAATTAGAAGCAGGGGTGTGTGAAATTATGCAGAATTTTAGGAAAATATCCTGCAATTGCGACGACTCCTTTTTCCGAGGAAAAATATGTGTGCCAGAAACACAAATAGCGTGAATGACTGCCACTTGCATTCTGGCCATTAATGTTGCTCCTGTGCTATAATTTTGCTGCCTGCGTGGCGAAATTGTGCAATATGTCATAATTTCCCGTAACAGGTGTACAAGATTCCGGAAATTACGCGAATTACACCTGCGTAGTAGAAATCTGACCGGGGACTAATTAGACCGAGTGGCTGTCAGGCCGTTTCTAGGTGTTTTGCCGCCCTAGGCGAGAATTGAAAAATGCCGCCCCCTCCCTTTTACTACCATCACTCTCTCCCCCTGTCATCCCGGCTAGTTAATTTCATTTAAGTTAATTTATTCTTCAGCCCCCTCTCTTGGTTACCAAGTACTAGGGAGTGAATTCAACCAGTTAATATTGTCTAACAAGCAGCCAAATCTGCAAAAAATCTAACACTTGGACGTGATTCAATAATAATTCATCACCAAATACACTCGTAAAACTGACTGGTGAAGACTGAAGGACGAACTTGAGTTGGAACACACCCCAAAAAGGAAATAGAAATAAGTGTCCAGTTAATCAGCACTTCACCAGCCTTCATTCACTGTGCCTCAGCCCTCCCGCCCCCTCCTCGTCCTGCCCTCAGCGCTTCTCCAGGCTTCACTGTCCCTCAGCCCTCCCTCCCATCCTCCTTCCGTCAGCGCTTCTCCAGCCTTCACTTTTTCTCAGCCCTCCCTTCCCCCTCATCCTCCTACCCTCAGTGCTTCTCCATCCTTCACTTTGCCTCAGCCCTCCCTCTCCCTCCCCTCCTGCCCTCAGAGCTTCCCCAGACTTCACATTGCCTCAGCCCTGCCTCCCCTTCCTCCTGCTGCCCTCAGCGCTTCTCCAGGCTTCTCTTTGCCTCAGCCCTCCCCCGATCCTCCTGCCCTCAGCGCATCTCCATCCTTCACATTTCCTCAGCCCTCCCTCCCCCTCATCCTCCTGCCCTCAGTATGTCTCCATCCTTCACTTTGCCTTAGCCCTCCCCTTCATCATTCCTTCCCTCAGTACATCAGCAGCCTTCATTCACTGTACCTCAGCCCTCCCACCCCTTCATCCTCCTGCCCTCAGTGCTTCTCCATCATTCACTTTACCTCAGCCCCCCTCCCGCCCTCAGAGCTTCTCCAGGCTTCACTTTGCCTCAGCCCTCCCTCCCCCTCCTCTTCTGGCCCTCAGCGCTTCTCCAGGCTTCACTTTGCCTCAGCCCCCTCCCCCCTCTTTCCCTCAGCGCTTCTCCAGCCTTCACGTTTCCTCAGCCCTTCCTCCCCCTCATCCTCCTGCCCTCAGGGCTTCTCCAGCCTTCACTTTCATGAGCCCTCCCCCTCATCCTCTTTCCCTCAGCGCTTCTCCAGCCTTCTCTCTGCCTCCCCATACCCCCCTCCTCAGCCTGCCCTCAGCGCTTCTCCAACCTTCACTTTGCCTCAGCCTACTTCCCCTCGTCCTGCCCTCAGTGCTTCTTCAACCCTCACTTTTCCCCAGCCCACCCCAACCTCCATCCTCCTCCTTCCCTCTGCGCTTCTCCAGCCTTCAGCCTGCCTTCCCAACCCTTCCCCCTCCTCCGCCTGCCCTTAGTGCATCTCCAACCTTCACTTTGCCTCAGCCCACTCTCCCCTCATCCTGCCCTCAGTGCTTCTTCAACCTTCACTTTGCCTCAGCCCACCCTACACCGTCCTTCCCTCTGCGCTTCTCCAGCCTTCACCCTGCCTCCCCATCCCTCCCCCTCCTCCTCCTCCGGCCCTCAGCGCTTCTGCAACCTTCACGTTGCCTTAGCCCGCCACCTCCTCCTCCTGCACTCAGTGCTTCTCCAACGTCCACTTTGCCTCAACCCTCCCGCCCCCCTCATCCTCCTGCCCTCAGTGCTTCTCCAGCCTTCGCTGTTCCTCAGCCCTCCCTACCCTCCATCGTGCGCTCAGTGCTTCTACAGCCTTCACTTTGCCTCATCCCCCCTCCTCCTCCTGCCCTCAGTGATTCTCCAGCTTTCACTTTGCCTCAGCCCTCCATCTCCCTCCTCCAGCCCTCGGGGGATCTTCTCCTCACCTGGAGTCTGGGTGCCCGGTGCATCGCTGCCTTGGGGGTGAGCATTGCAGGTGACCACGAGGCGAGAAGAGAGGTCCAACTCCGATCGGGTGGAGAGCGGGCGCGCACGTCCCCTGCCCGTGGCGCCGAACGTGACGTAACATCACGTCACGTCGAATTTTAGAAGGCTACCAAAATGTGCTTTTGAGGTCGAAGGCCGTTCACTCAAGGGGCAGGGCCGTTTCAACCATTAGGCAAGACTAGGCGGCTGTTCACTCAAGGGATACCCAAACTCATGGTTTTTGCCGCCCTCCCCCTTTTGCAGCCCTAGGCGGCCGCCTAGGCTTGCCTAATGGTAGAAACGGCCTTGGCGGCTGACTACCTCTCTTGTGTACATGGTGCCCTGTGACCTGGAGGGGGCAGGGCATCTTTCTGCTTTCCACATCTAATGTTACAGTAGCGGGCTGAGCTTGTTCTCCCATAGCTTTCTCTGAAGTGTCAAAGCTTTGTCTGAATTCTTCCAAATTAAACCCCCCACCACCCAAAAAAGTGCAGGGGCTCAAAGGTTTGCTTGGGGGCTTGCTGCTGCACTCCTCAGTGCCGGGGTTGCAGTATACCAAGGCTCCCTACTCTGTGTTCCTCATGCCTCTTCCATTTAACTAGTTTTGCTGCCTCGTTATCTCACTCCTGTATGTTCTTTTTCATTTCAGCTTTATTCTGTTTTCACAGTTTTCATATCTTTCTCTTCCTTGGTATTTTTTTCTGTGGAACAAAGTCGGATGATGAACAAGCATTGGCAAAGCCTGTAGGACTCGGCAGTGCTTTATCTATTGGCTATGCATGGCTAAAAGTAAAAAAGAAAGCAGTATGAAGTGATCAACTGTGGCTGTGTTATAGCGTTTTGTTTGTTCACTTTCAACCATGCTGCATGGCAGGCGCCACCTGTTGTCTTTGCCAGTGCTTGTTGAAACAGGAATCTATTCAACATTTGTTTAACCCAAGCATTATCTGAATATAATTGCCTGCACTTTATGTAAGCAGATATTCCCTGCCCGCGGTCTTGGAACTACATGAAACCCCAGTTCACAGTACCTAAAAAACGTGCTTGCCGATTCTCGCTTTCTATAGGCGACTTGTGATGCGCAGCAGTGTTGTGGCTTAAACAAAAAAACATAATGACACAGGTGGTGCTTGAGGTTTGGACGCTCGACAAGTACGATGATGTAATGAAATAAAGTTGAGTAAGGATGAAAATGAGACACGAAGTGCAAAACAAGACAGATTGTACCTAGTTTTCTCCCATTATGTTGCATATTCTACACTGTGAACCCTCAAATCGCTCATGTTAAACAGAGGACCTCACCCCCATACATTTCCTACCTAACTGTATCCATTTACATCCCAAGCTCCTGACTTTCTTGCCTGGTGGAAATGCAGCTGCCATAGCAGCCGATAACAAGTGATGGACATAAAAACACATGCATCCATGTCTCCCATTCCACACTGCTAAGGCACTAAATAGCACTTGGCCCTCCATCCGCATTCGTGCTCAGGACTGGACAAGCTGATGAAGTTGGCTACCAGAATCTTAATGACCTTGCTCAGACACTGGCATGTCTCGACAGTCGTGGTTGACTGTCAGCTGAAAACAGAGTCCTGTTCAGACTGTTGACAGCAGTTTTCAGGGTGGCCTGTTGCGGGTCCCCAGGCTACAGGTCTGATAATCTGACCTGTTACAGTCTGCAAACCTGAACCTGTTGGCCACACCAAAACTATCTTGTGCGGCACCCAAATTCTGTTCTACCAAACTGGAATTGCCTCCTGATATACACGCTTGTCCCACCCTCACCAAATTTAAAAAACACAACCTAAAGAGCAATGCCATTAGATCGGAGAGATAGAAGGTGAAAGGTTATACGTATTTACATTGTAAATATGTCTAGCCTGACTGTAACCAGTCTTTATGTTTTGGTTTTTTCTGCTCAGCTCAGTAACAGCAACACCTTTGTACAATACCTCAGTTATCCGAACTGGTTTATGTTTCTTACCCTATCTGTGCACCATGCTATGTACCATCCTTCTCCTTTTGTGTGGTATTTCTTATAGAAATGCCACTTGTGTGAAACAAATAAATAGAAAGCAGCAAAAGGTTTCTCTTCCAGTATTGTTCCGCCCATCTTTTCAATTGGCTCCTGTTACTGTCTTTTGTAAATGGTGGCTTTTGATTCGTCAATAGGCTTAGTAGTCCCTCCTTAGTACCTCCTTTTCTCCTGTTGTAACCTCCCATGAAGACTGCCCCTGTTACATGTGTTGTTACTCTAGATAAGTTGATTACAACCCGTGAGCACTCTTTTCTTAAATCAGTTTCTCCTGCCAGCTGTTGCAGGCAGGACATGCTCTCCTGCAACGCCCTCAGATGCAGTAATGGCAGATGCGCCTTTCTTTTCTTATTTGCGGCTCGCTGAACTTGACTTTGCCACTGCTCACATTATTTTAAAAAATTTATAAGCAGTGCAGCACACCGCACTTCTTCTTAAACAATGGTGGCAGCGCGCCTTTCCTTTCCTCTGCGCAGCTTGCCCAACTCCACTCCCTCAACACCGTTTGCTCTCCTAAACAGCACAGCACGCTGCACTTCATCTTCAATAATGGTGGCCGCCCCTTAGTTTTCTTCTGTGGGGCATGCCACGCTGCTCAAGAAAACCATACAATATGGAAAAAACAGAGTTGGGCAAGCCACGTGGAAGAAAAGAAAGGCGCGTGCCTTCTCTCCCTTTCTCATGCTGGGCAGCAAGTCTATTTCTTTACTTTTGTTACAATCACGGCACGCCCCACTTTAAACATCTTAAGCTAAAGCGCGGGTGCCACGATTGCTTGAAAAGTAAATGAATAGAAAACAAAATGCAGCTGCATGCCATTTTTTTCTATTTCTTTACTTTTGTTACAATCACGGCACGCCCCGCTTTAGCTTTAAACATCTTAAGCTAAAGCGTGGGTGCCGCAATTGCTTCAAAAGTCAATAAAAGGAAAAAAAATGCAGGCGCACGCCTTTTTTAAAAATGTCTTTTTTTATTTTTACAATCACACCCCTTTTTTGCTTTCAAAATGTTACGCTAGAGCGCGGTTGCCGCGATTGCTTCAAAAGTACATAAATAGAAAAACAAGCATTTACAATGCAATAGGTCTTGCATTATTGAAAGTTCGAGCTATTGGCGTTGCATTATTATTAGCAACGCCAATAGCTCAAACTTTCAGTAATGCGAGACCTATTGCATTGCAAATGCTTGTTCTTTCTGTGTTTGTAGCTTGTTACGTTTGTTTGTGAATGGGCCTGCAGACCAGTCTTTTGAATCTCTGACTGTCTCCTAATTTACTGCTAAGACTTCAAAATATTTGTTCGGGTAGATTAAGGTCGACATATTAACAGTCTGCTTACTTATTGCCCTAAACGTTTTTCTGGGGCCATGTTTGGGCAGGATGACAATATCTTATCTCCTGTGGAGGAACAATATACAACCCTGATGTGTGAAAGTCTTCCTTGAAAAATAAAGTATTTCTTATTGTGGGTACAGTGCAATATATGGTTATTAGTTGGTGCATTTCATTTAGCCACCCTAATTTAATGTGTGACTTTGAAAAATTTGTCAGTATTAAACATAGTTTTTTTCTGGATCACAATTTGGATCCTCAAAACACTAAAAGATAAAAAAAAAAAAAGGTAAAAGAGAATGTTTTCAGGAAGAGAATGGTTTTCACTGGCCATATATCACAAGTAAGCAATGCAACTTCAGGAGGCCAGAGGTATTTGTTTCTGTACATTTGGCATGAACTATACCTGAATAAACAACGGAGGTAAAGTCCAAACATTGTGAGTCTCATTGGTGTCCTAAATCTCACGAGAATCTTTTCGACATAATACAGTGACTACTATAGCAGCATTGGTTTCTGCTAAACACATACTATTCTCTTTACTATGGGTATAGAGCTCATGCACATTGCGTCTGCTAAAGGAGTCCAGGGAAACTCACATTTCACAGCTGTCCCAGGACTTCTCCTTCATAGATTTAATAGCCAACCTAGTATGTCTATATCTGAACTCCCTTACTATATTTACAAAATTGTACAAGCGGAAAGCATAAAATGATAATCTCCAAAATGTACAGTAGTATTTAACATAGATTTAACATATATCATTTTACTACAACCAGACTGCAAAAGTAATAAAGTGAAAAAGGATAAATACAGTCATCTGCTGTATAACTGCAGTATAGCTACAATTATTGGAAGGACGTGTAAAGACATCACTAAAGAAGGTAGGGTAGGTAAGCTGGCCCAAATAAGAAGATTTTCCATAATTGGTGGCATTTTAGATCTGTCTTGAAGGTGTTATACGCGTTACAGTATGTGGTACTAGAGGCACCAAGCAGGCCAGTGCAAAAAAAAGATGGACTGGAATGCTGCCCGAGTAATTACCAGTGGGCCCAGGAGACACTATAATTGCAATGAGTATGCCAAGACATGGGCACCATTTTACATACTCTGAAATACCTTTTGGGAATAGGACCTGTTGGACCTGGCCCTTTTTGCAGGGGTATCCCCAAGCTTTTTGTCTTCCTCCTGTATTTTTTAGGTCGAACCTAGAGCCAGTGCGCATGCGCTGTTCTGCGAGACTTGTTGTGGTGGAGTAGGTTATAGAAGCCCCGCCCACTCTCCGCCCATATTTGCCATTGGCTTGTGTCATTGTCTGTCCTAAATGCTGGCTTCTGATTCGTAAATAGACTTGTTAGTCCCTCATTGGTACCGCCTCCTCTTCATTTGTCACCTTCCATGGCGACTGGCCCCTTGACTTCGGTTGTTACACAGTACATGTTATTTAGACTGTGAGCACTATTTTCTTTATTCAGTTTCTCTTACTTCAGGCACGACATGCTATGGTGCCTTGTTTACCCCCCTCCCTCCCGTTGTCGTGCCTTGTTTACCCCCGCCCTCTCTCCATTGTCCGTGCCTTCTCCCTCCCCATAGCTGTCCGTGCCTTCTCCCTCCCCGTCCCCCCCCGACCGCCCGCTGTCTGTGCCTTCTCCCTTTACGCACGTTTAATTCGACAGTACCTGGGAGTATGGAACTAGGGCACAAAGTGCTACCCAAGATCACACAGTTTAGATCATTTGTAGCAATGGAATTAGAATTCATGTTTTCGGGTCATTTACCGATTAGACCTCATTGCCTCCCTACCGATGGAACCAACTGCCTCTTCTTTTAGTATTCAAAGCCAAAGGGACAGGGTTTCCTTTGAGAAATCTCTTCAGGGGGCTTACTTACACGATATTTATTTATTATCACTGCGCCTCATTCACACTGTGCATGCGTACACTAGGGGGCTCTTTGATGACAGCAGACGGGTATTGATCGATGGAGATGAAATGGAAGACTAGGCAGCAGCTTGCACAGAGCATGTGCAGGATCCCAGCCTGTGGTGATCCGTGAGAAGAAAGAAGGCACTTTATTAACTGTTCTCGCAGCCAGATTCCACGAGAGCAGTGCTTTCAGTCGCTCGGGTTCCACCAGGTTTCAGAGCTGGCAGTCATTTTAAAACGGCTTCATATCAGCCTCTCAACTCAAACGCTTAACTCTACAATCAAAAACAAATGAGTGATTTCTCAACAACGACAATAAAAGGCGTTAATGTAACCCTTGTCATCCATGCAGTTCCTGTTCACATTTCTTGTTTTGTTCCATCTTGCATTCCCTAAGAGTATATTCAAGCAATATTTGACACTTGTGTTGTGCGCACTGTGATCTGGGTCACCTCAACATGTCTAGGTGAGTTCATTTAGAGGATGGGTGTCCAAGACAGGGCATGACTGTTTGTGCTTCTGCAATTTTTGATTGGAGAGAAGTGACATGTTAGGGAGAACTTCAGTGTCTGAAATCAAACATGAAAAAATTACAAAGCATCACATCATCAGTACACAAAACTCCAGAGCAACTTTAAAGGACAGTAATGCCGCTATTTTCATTCCCCCACCCCTACTTCTCTACACTTTAACACTGCTCTACAAACCCAGCATCTCTTCACTCATTTCTCTCTGGAAACACACTGTATCTCTTCACTGATTCATCTCTGTACAGTCTCATTAACTTTTTAATGCCCCATCTCGTCACAGCCCCTATATGTCTTAATTTTCATATCTTGTAACATCCTCTGCAACTGTTCTCTGCCCCATGTCTTCACAGTTTCTGCATCTCTTCACTGCCCTGTCCCTCTGCAGTCCCAGCATCACTTGAAATACCCCTCATTTCTCCACTGCTCCTGCATCTTATCACTGTCAAATCACTCTATAGCCTCTACATCTCTTCACTCTGCCCATCCCTCCACATTTCCAGCATTTATTCGCAGTCCCGTCTAGCCAGTCGTGGTATTTTTTCACTGGGCATGAATTGCATTTCCAGTGTTCATTAAACAGCTCAAAAGCCTGACCTTGGGTGTGTGTGGCCATTCACCAGTGACAGGCAAAGTAACAGTAGATGTTGTAACACCTAGGATAATGTGCTGCATGGCTAAACACTTACAAGGTCCTAAAGGCGAAACCTATTGGCTATGCCAATGCTTGTTTTACCTGTTTTTGTTGGCTGAAGGACTCTGGGCACTTTACCATTATGGATCAGTGCTAAAGGGCATGTGCTCTCTCCTTCAAACTTGGTATGCTTGATCTACACCTGTTTGGCTTATTTAATTTATCTATAGTCCCTTGTACAGTGGTATCCTACATACCCAGGGCCTGTAAATTAAATGATACTAGTGGGCCTGCATGACTCGGGGGTGGGAGGGCGGGGGGGGGGGGTCGCCTTGCGAGGGTGGCCACTGATTGATTATTGTTCTCATCTTTAAGAAAGGTGATCAAAATTTGCCTAAATGTTACTGCCCAATCTCCCTCATTGACAGCACATTCAAGATTAATGGCAGGGTAACTTTCAAGCGGATAAGAGCCTGGCCATGTCAGAATAATACTCTATCTCCTTTTCAATATGATTTTCACTCTAGGCTGGTTACGGTGTCTGAATATGCAACAGACCATGGGAAATATATGATCGCTAGACACGGACTGTGTACATAGTATTTGTGGACTTGTCTACAGCTTTTGATTCTGTCAGCAGGACTAAGCTCTGGCTAAAGTTGCTGGATATGGGTGTTGAGGCCACCCTTGTTAGATTCCTGTATATTCTGCATGGAAAATAAATCTAGCTGCCAAGGTGTGTTACGGTCCAGCTGGTGAAATCTCTGATGTTTTTTCTTTAGCCTGGGGGGGAGAGGGTGCGACAGGGGTGCATTTTGATACCTCTTTTGTTTATTTTATTTGTCAAGAAATTATGCCCTCACCTGGGAGCTGCTACTGCTGACGTCCCCAAAATTTCTAGCATTTCGGTCCGGGCGTTACTCTACTATGATGATATCATGATGGCTAGGACCCTGCGATCCTTGTGAGCTCAGTGGAATTTTTTGTCTCATTTATTGGCACCCTGGATTTAGCAACAAACTTTGGAAAATCCCGTTTTATTATGTGGCCCAGGGAAGAGAAATATGGTGACTTTGACACTCAGGGATAGGTCTTTGATTTGTGTGAGCAATTTCTGTTACCTTGGGGTTACTTTCAACTCGGGTGGTTCTTGGCAGCCACAGATTAACATCTCATGTATGAAACTAACCTGGGTGGCTGGGGCCATTCTGAATCTTATACAGTCCACTTTTAGGGGCTCATTTTCGCCTTTTCTTAAAATATATAATCAGCAATGTTTCCCGGCGGCGCTATATGGCACTATGATCTGGGATTACTAGAACTAAT
Organism: Calotriton arnoldi; assembly: GCA_963921515.1. NCBI lineage: Eukaryota > Metazoa > Chordata > Amphibia > Caudata > Salamandridae > Calotriton > Calotriton arnoldi. The sequence goes on from CAWUFW010001931.1 coordinate 2,247,400, forward strand.
CCGCTCTGCAGATCAAAGAAAATCGTATCTGCAGGTGCCTTTTTAATCTCCCGCCCTCAAGCTCACATTTTATTTTACATTCAGAGCTAAACCTAATATATGTTTTGGAAAGGATAAGGTTGGCCCACTTCTGTTATTGGTTAGTGTCTGGACCAACACTAAGGCTGGTTTTAAAAGGGAGGCAATCCTAGACTGTCTCAAACTTGAAAGAGGTCTCTATATCTCTTGGCTGAACTACCTATACAGGTTTTTTAACCAATTATGTTTGTCTGATTTATTTTGCGCACCACTCACTTTAGTCAAATCAGATAAACTGCTGCTGCTGGCGAAGAGTAAGACCGGTTTTAGAGACCATTGTTTGAATCATTTAGAATATGCCAAATGCTCTGAGGAGATTACATTTTCACCCTAGCATCGACTGATCTAGCGTTTTATCTTACTTTGAAACTCGCCAGGTGGGAAAAATTGCTTCCTTTGCGCTTCAGGACAGGTACAGTGTGGAGGTTACTATGTTTTCAGCTGGAAGTTTACCAACGAGGAACTAGTTTGCCTGCCTGCCCTGCGCGGGACCTCCCATCAATCATTGCTGCACTTTCTGTTTTTTTATTAATTTTATGGGTCTTATTCTATCTTGTTTCTTAAGCTATTTTTAAAACACTCAGCAAGTGTGACGTGCAATGAAGTCCTACTGTACCTACAGCTTTTAGGGAGCCATGGTGTGTGTTTTAGTGTTTGTTCCTTTCTTAAATCAGCAGCAAAACGTAGGAAAACAATGGGGGGTCGTTATGCTGGTTATGCGGAAGGAGTGCTATTCCAGCTGTTGAGCAGAGTAGGCTCAATTGGGCTTGTGCTCCTTTTTGCCTGTGATCACTGAAACTAATGCACTTTATGGAGAGATGTAATTTTAATGCTAGGGGTTTTAAAATATTTTACTATCTTACAATTTTGATATTAGTTGTTGTGCTGTATTTGATTTATCTTTTATTGTTTGCTTTAAACCGAATAAAGATTGTTCTGATTCTAATTCTATTCAGATCTTTATTTGGATAGCTACTTAGTAAGGCCATGTTTGTAACAGAAAATATGTTGCTAAATTGGCAATAGTTGTTTTTGCTATGTTCCATAACAAACACAGCCATTATCTCTTCAGCTCCCTGTGACAGACTAACACGCAAAGGTTAGTTCTCTGCTAACATAAAATCTCTATGAAAAGAAACAGTGAGCCTAGCAGTGTCGGTTCTTGTATGAGCCATCCTGAATAAAACTTTCCTTAGTTCTTCTAAAGCAACAGAGCTACAGGCTTGATAGAATTGCTTTATGACACTACGAATGAAAATGCTAAAGCTTACTCCGTTTTCTATAGACTACTTCCAAATAGACAGTGAAATGCCCTGATCGGGCTGGAAAGGTTCCTTAGAGGTGGGTTAGGGAATATGACGAGAATCTAATGTATCTTAAAAAAATGGCTCAAGAGTTCAAGACTGTGGTGGTAGAAAAAGTAGGGTGTATTTGTCCCCAGAACTTATACGTCTATGTTGTTCCTGTCATGACAGTTACTTTTTTTTTACAATATTGCTGCTTGGAATGGGATAGAAAGGTCTTTAGCACTTTTGCGTAGGTTGTATGACTTTTCTACTGAATCATCATCTTCTCTTTAGTGCATTCGAAATTATTTATCAGAACAAATTGCATTGCTCCTCTTTTTAACAATGTGAGTTTGGCTACAGTTCATGCAGCCTCCTGCGACGCTCCCTGTGAATCTTCCTGTACAGGTTTGGGTAAATTCTCTTACCAATATGATTGTAAGCCAGATATCATTAAAAGCAATAATGAGGGCGGTTAGGCTCTGGTGGGTGGCCAGCCCACGTGACTTTCCATATTGATGCAGCAACAGCCCCCCAAAGCTGTTGCGGAACAGCAAAAATGAAATGTCCCAAATGTAGTTTTCTCCTTTAACAACAGGGGCATTTAAAAAAAAATCTTACCCGGGACCTGTCGGTCCTGTGAAGGAAAAAACAGAGATGCTTTCCCTACCCTAAGTAAGGTGCGATAAACACCACTGTGACCCATTAGGTCCATTGTGGAGGGACCGCTGTATCAAGGGTTTCTACTAGCATGGTTGACTAAAGCTATGCCAACAGAATCATTTTTAATGGTGCTCAAATCCCTCCATTTTCTAAATTGCTCCCTGCATTCACATTGCTAGGTATCTAAATCTGTTATGTCAAGCTGAAAACATATTGAGTAGCCATCTGTTTATGAGTCATTCTTAATAATAATGAACTCATTGGGTCCTGTCAGAAATGGGTTTTCTGGTTGGCTAGGGTATGCACATAAGCGAGGCAGAACTCACCACTCTAGTCAGGGTAAGGGAGTTACACACCTAAGATAACTCCCACTCACCCCCTTGGTAGCTTGGCACGAGCAGTCAGGCTTATCCCAGAGGCAATTTGGAAAGCGTTTGCACAACCCACACACATCACTGACACAATAAATACACCACAAAAGAGAGTCCACACAATATTATATAAAAAAAAATCTCTCAAATATTGTGTATAACACATAGACCAAAACCACATAAACCAATAATCAGTTTGCCAACTAGGCAATTGCCATAACATCACAGTTAGTGCAATAAGATAAAGACTTATATGTGCACACGTCATGAAAACACCATCACTGTACATATTATACAAGTCCTGAAATAATACACATATAACATCAGGGAATGAATAGGAAGCAGTTAGGTTAGGGACAGGAATCACCCACTGGGACCCAAACATGAAAGCCACAGCGCATCTGCGCTGCTTTTATGTGTGTGATACTGTAAATAACCCCAAAACGTAGCGCACAGGAACCCCTGTGCCCCTACTGCAGTTATTATGGTGATTCTGGGATTTCCAAGTTAAGCCAGTTCCCAGGAGGCACACCTCAGCTCCCTTTGTGACTCTCTGGAGTGAATGCATAAACAGGTCAGTCTAAACCAGACGTTGATTGGAGTCAGGCTCAAAAGCACAAACATTCATTAGCATACAGAAATGCCCACTTTCTAAAAATAGCATTTCTAAAACAGTAATGCAAAAATCCACTTTCACCAAAGAGCAGGAATTATCACCACTATTCCAAACATACCAAAAATGGCAAGGCTACTTTTTCCATATCAGAAATTACCACTGAACACCTATCAGGGAATTCCCAATGCAAACCTATGAGAGGAGCAGGCTTCACAGCAGTGAGAAGCCAAATAGGCTGTTTGTCACTACCAGGACATGCCACACAACAAAGGCACATGTCCTACCTTTTACCTACACAGCACCCTGCCCATAGGGCTACCTAGGGCCTACCTTAGGGGTGACCTATATGGAGTAAAAGTGGAGTTCCAGACTTGGCAAGTAACTTCAAATGCCAAGTCTCCGTGGCAGTAAACTGTGCATGCACGCCCTGCAGTGGCAGAGACCTGAGACAGGTTTGAAAGGCTACTTCTGTGAGTGGCACAAGCAGTCAGGGGCGGCTCCTCCACTAGGGCGGAGGAGCGTCGCCCCACTGCTTTCTCGCAGTGCGAGGAGCAGAAACATAAAATGGTAATAACTATCATTTTATGTTTCTGCTTCTCGCACTGCGAGAAAGCAGAAGGGTTTGGTAGCGGGCGGGTGGGTTGGCTGCTCTGCGAGCAGGGCTGGTCAGGGGAGGAGTGGTGTGCCCACTCCTGAGTGTGCATGACTGGTTTGGTCGGCCATCTGGGGCCAACCAAACCAGTAATGCGCACTCTGCCCTTCTACATGCAGGCTGCAATGCAGCCTACATGGAGAACATGGCCGGGCCATTAGCCCTTGGCTGGGCGGTGTCCCGACCAATCACAAAGCTGCTTGCAGCATTGTGATTGGCTGAGGGGCAGGAGCCTGGCTGCCTGATTCCTGTTCCTGCCGGAGGCAGGAGAGCAGGAGAGGAGCAGGGACGACGCGGGACCCGCCCGGCGGGAAGGTAAGTTTAATTGATTTATTTGAAAAAAGAACCATAGCCATAAAATTGTTCTACGCTAGGTAATAACGGCACTCTACCCATTTGCTTTCACTAAAGCCCTCATATATGGCGGGTCCTAGCTCTTCAGTGTTTGCAATGAATTTGGCATTAAAATCTCCACTAAACAATATATTTTGGATGCACTGTGTCTGCAGACGTGATTTAATACAAATTACCTAAAAAGCTAAACCGTTCCCTAAAATATACACAGACTGCTTTAGAGAAATCATTAGTATAAAAATGCATCAAATAAAAGTGCCTCAGATTGTCCTTAATATACAAAACTTAGAAAGCAGCACAACCTGAGTCAACCACTGACACTTTTAAATTGAAATTCAGTTGGAACCAGGCCGAGAGTCCACCCCTGACTCTACCTTGTGGAGATGGTACAGCAGGTTTCCAACAACATGCAAAACTGGGGCATGAAAGTGGTAAGGTGGCCCATGTCTCCTGGAATGCACTAATGTCATAGTCAGATAGAAAATTGAGCCAGTCTGGGTCAGTTATCATGCCCTTAAGACCTACAAAGTTCCAACTCAGTAAAGAAATGGGGCACCTGGCACTTGCAGATACCCAAGAACCAAACCTTGTAGAGACATCAGTCCCTTTGCTATGCACAGATGACAGGGGTAGTGACAAACTTACTGCTGGTCAGGCAGTATCCAATAGGGCTTCAAATCGTTTTGCAAACGGCACTAAGAACCGATCCCTTGTGCGCTACAAAGGAGTGATAAGTGACCCCGGTTACTGTGGTGCTGATATCTCACAAGAGGGGTTTCCCAGACTTTTAAAGCCTCCTTCACTAGGCTTGGACACCTGATGATTCTGGTTTGAGGGTAAATCAGGGGGGCTTATAAAGTGTTGGAGTGATGGGTTCCTCATTAGGTCGTTACTCAAGTTACCAAACAGAAGCCTTTGTACCAGCTGTGAGAATCTAAAATGAATAATGATATGGCTCCATGAGCTTCTACATGTACTGGATCAATCCAGCCAATCCTCCTTGTTAACAAAATATTCTCCACCTGTTGAAATGAGAAACCTCTGTGACGGACAAGCCAATCTAGAACTTCATGTAACAACTCCTCATGAGACTCTCTCTGGTTTTCCCATTGAGGGGGTACTCGATAAAAACAGCAACATATGGGCAGGCTGCAGGTGGGATGCTGATGTGCACTTGCCTGGAAATACAATTAGACCTCTTTCCTTCTGAAGCTACCCAATCCAGTTCACACAGTAACTGACCACCCTCCCCCATGGCTGGTAGGGGTTTACTGGGCTGAGGCTTGTTAGGGCCGCTTGATGGAATAAGTCCAGGTACCTGGGGAACCAAATCAGCTGATGACTGGATGCTGGGGCTCCCTTGCCACTCCCATCTGGTTTGTGCCATTCATATTGTTCTGATTGAATATCAGTGAGTACTCCAATATCAATGCTCTGAGTGGGGCCTCTGTGACAACAGGAGGGCAAGCTGTGACTCAATGGTTTCTAAGTGGGGAATCAAAGGGGGTAGTTCAATCTGCAACAGCTTTTTAATTTTAATAAAACAACCCTCTATCAGACGCTCGCTGTCTGAGTGATGGGTTTGAGTACTAGCCTCTGTCATGTTGGCCCGGTGACCCGATTTAACCTCTTGTTTTTAACTACCTTCGTGGCGCTACTCTGAGTAGCCTGTACCAAACTTCCAGTTTGTGATGTAACTAACTCCAGGTAGGTCACAAGGATACTAAGGGGTGATACTGCCAAAGGTGAGGGTACCAGTTCCACAATAGGGGATATGCCCGTGCCTGTTCCAGAGTTCAAAGAGAGTCTTCTCTCCATGAGTGCTATTTTCGTGCTGATAACTTCCGTGGCCATTGTAACATCCTATCAATGGAGGTACTTTTAGAAGGAAAGATAAGAGCAGGTGAAACACCAATGATCTTCTTTTTCCCCATCTTTGCTCTAACAGGCAGAACGCAAGGTCAAATGATATACCCAAGCTCCCAGACTACACTCAGCACTATGAAAACCTCCAGTAACCTCTGATAGTAAATAGAAGATGGTTACCTTCCAAGAAGCAGGTCAAAGAGAAGGGGCCCAGCCTCTGCCGGGCATAGATGAACTTGCTCTTGGCCCAGTCTTTGTGCATCCCACCCTCACGTCTCACACTAATTTTTAACACAAGGTAGTCCCTCCTCCTGGGCTTACAACAGGATTGCGGAGGTTGCGGTCCCAAGAATTCTCCGGGCCACAGCGGCAGTGTCCTGCGGTTCTCTCGTTGATTTTTAAAACAAGGTAGCCCCTTCTCCTGAATAGCAGTGCTACGGCAAAATTACCAGTCTTTAATCCTAATAATCAGATCGTTCAGGGACCCTGGATTTGATTCACAACGTAAATGTAAAATGTAAATTTACATTAGCAGATCAACTCACATATAGATCTACTCCTACACCTGTGTGTTAATCTCCACTTTTTGCGATTCACTGTTTCAAGTGAAGATTAACATCTAGATGTAGATTTAAGACTCCCCACCCGTTCAAATGGGGAGGTGGAGCCATTTAAAACTAACAAATGTTATTAACATAAAGTTAATATTTGTAATTTTCCAGTTGCTTATGGAAATCTCACCACTGAGACTGAGATTTCCAATGTAGGAAAATAAATTGTAAAGGTTTCTTGTTTTTTGAAACTATTTAAAGTTAAATACAATTATTTTAATGTGAATATAAATTAAATTAACTAATGAATAATAATCCAAAAACGAATGAAATGACACATCACATTCTTAAATTTGATTTGTATTACATTTTAGAATAGTTTAAATATTCTATTTTAATTTATAAATATTAATTCTTTTACACTAATTTAAAACAAAATAACCCTACCTAGCTTTTTAATGTCATTTGTAATAAATATGCTTGAAAATTATGTTTACAATTAATTTTAAACAGTTTTGTATTTTCACAAATATGTTCAGAAGTTTGATATTTTTAAAACAAGTATTATTACATTTATAAACACAATAAAATTAACCAATAATTCACAAACAAAAACTTACAAAAATGTGTAATTTACATGTTGAGAGCTATTCATAGACACCAACAGCACTAATGATGTTATGTTTAAAATCTCCAGAGTATGAAGAGTACGACATATTACTTGGATCGCAAAGCATTGAGCATTTCATAGACATTTACAATGAGGACAAGATGTACTTCCTTAACATAAATGTTGAAAGAAACCTGGCTACAGCTAAACTTTGTATCAGACCTATATGAAGGTATCACACAATATGCAAGTTTAATTGGTAAGCGGGGAAAAAAAATATATAAGCACATGTCCACATTAAAAAGGAGGGTGAAAAGCGCCAATATCTATCAAAGGCCAGAGGAATAGATTTTAATGTTTACAACAGAATACTCATGGGAGAGGATGACCCTATCGATAATTAGTACCGATGTAAATCAAGGGACTCAATCGATAAGCAGACCACTTGTTATGAGCCAATTATTTGGAATAGGTAATTGGAAGAGATTCCTGCCGAATCTCTCCCGAAACCAGATTTAGCAGCTTTTCTATCAAAGGTACTGGAATAAACTGAATGTAGTGTTACAGTGAGGGACTGTCAATTAATTGTAGAGATAGGAAATAAATCCCTTCGGGCAGCTAATTTTTAAAGAATGGCATTTTTGTTAAGATGGCTATCATATTATACACCGGAGCATCTTCCTAAGTTGTATCCTACAGTGCCTAATAACTGCTTCCGCTGCCATCAAGCAGGTCAAGGGGGTAGGCTCCATACGTTTTTTACTTGTCCACACTTAACAGATTCATGGCACCAAGTATTTACAGCTATCAGTAACACTTTTAATCATTTGATTATGCGGAGGCCACATTAGCATTATTTGGTGATGCCAAAGCTAGCCAATCATCAACACAGGCCCAACAATATTTTGTTACAATAGCTCTATCTATTGCACGCTCTCTTATTCTTCAGAATTGGAGGTCGAATAAGATTTTCTCGATAGTTGAATGGAGGAAAAAAATGTCCTGTTCTATGAATTTTGAAGTGGCCTATGCCAAATGTGTAGGGGGAATGAAAAAAATTAATGTCATTTGACAATATTGGCACTAAGCGAGTATGGTGGGGGAAATATTTTTTGGGCCACCTGGCGACTCAGATCTATATATGCCAGTTTGAAATTATCAGGAAGTAGCATTTGCCCACCCCTCTCTCATTTCTGCAGTGGTATTTTACAAGCACATTTGCACATTTTATATATTAGATTTAGCTTGTCTTGAATTTTACTCCTAAAAGTCTTAATTCACTCATCAGATAATGGGGTTTAGGTATCAGGCATAGATCATTATAGGGGGTCTTGAACTCCATCGCCAATGGATAAGCACTACTGCACTTTATGATTGCCTCAGGACTTTTGCAGGTTATTGGAATCAGCACTTCGGAGCAAGTCCAGAGGCCTTACCACAATGTTTTCAAATTGAGGAATGGCAGCAATTATCTATACGCTTCTTTCGGCTTCTTTAGGGGGGAAAAAAAGGAGAGGAAGGAAGAGGGCAGGGAAAAAAGAAAGAAAAAGAAAAGAGAAAGTAAAGTGATTAATTATTACATCAGAATTATGAGAGAAAGTCTATATTGCTTAATTAAATTGCTAAGCTAGGAAAAAATCAAAGCACTTTAGTACTGATTTCACTTTATCCCGATTATGAGCAATGTTATTATCCATAATTTCAGAAACTCAAGGAAAACGTAAGATAATTTACGTAAATCATTAAATCGGAAGCCTATTTAATATTTTTAGGTTAGAACAAACAAAAGCACTTTAGCACTGTTCACTGTATATTGATCAAGAGCCCTGTTATAATTCATAATTTCAGAAATTTGAGGAAAATGTAAGATAATTTACTCAAATCATTGAATCTGAATTATTGAGGAAAAATAATGTATTTCTTTATTCCATTCCCTTCATAGCACTTTAGCACACTTGCACTCTCCATTTATAGAATTTATCTTAGCTTGTTAAGTTTTATATCAGATGTTGGTGGTTTCATGCTATCTACAGCAAATTAAATTTGGGTATAGTAGGTGTCATTAGATGAAGATCTGAAACTAATATCTTTATAAATTTATACTCATTGTGTGTATCAAGATTCGAAGTTTCAATAAACAGCTTTAAATAGCTTTAAATATTTTAAGCAATGCAGAAGTTTAGGTAGTTTAATTCAAATTTGCTCTTTGATGGAGTATAATCAGATTTGTTTTCTCTTTTCTGCAACAAATTGTTAGTTGCTAGTCTTCAAGTTCCTGTATAAAACATTCTTTGTCCTGATTATAATGTTGTGTAATATCCATTGATGTTCATTCTGCTCAATACAAATTATAAAAAAAAAAAAAAAAAGATAATTAGTACCGATTTCGGGTTCGCAATTATTCCAGAACATCCTAGTACATAGGTTTGCATCAACATGAGCTCTATAGTAATATGTGAAATGCTAAGAAAAACCCCCTAACTGTAATAAAAGTCTAAACATTACATTTCCATTCACAATAAACACTTCACAGTTTCAACTGTAGCAATAGTTGGCAAGCATCAGCTGATGGTTTCCCACTAATATAGGCTCAAGTCAATGCCATGCTTTTAGTGTAAATAGCACAAGTAAATGGCAATGTTACAAGTGGTCCTATTCACATAACGTAAGTCTATGGTTAAAAATTGCTCTTTTTACACATGCCAGCTATGACAACGACACATCTCAGAGTTGCGCGGCTCGGAATCGGTGCATCGACTACATCCTAAGAATCAACGCCGACACATCACCTTCAACTGGTCCTCGCATCTCGCCCTCAATGTAACTCCAATTAAAGGTACTGGTTTCAGTGGGACAAGGTTGGTCTCTTTATACGACCTCGGTTCCATTGCGGTCAGCCTGAACTTTTGGATTTGACCCGGTCCAGATTGACCAGATAGCCCTGGTTGGTGCTTTACGCTCTTAAACACTTTATTTCAAGGTATTCTTTAAAAATTCATAACTCCTGTTCTAGTAATTGGATTTGTGGCATTTCAGTCTTGTTTTGTTCAATAAATGAAGCTATATTTTTTTATAGAGGTGTGGTATCTTTTTGTGTGATGTTTTCACTGTTTTACTGTTTTATGTGTCATACAAATACTTTACACATTGCCTCTTAAGTTAAGCCTAGGTGCTCTGTGCCAATTTACTAGAGGGTGAGCACAGGTTAATTTAAGGTGTGTATCTGACTTACCCTGACTAGGATTGTGTTTCCTGCTTGGACAGGGTGCATAACTCTCCCAACCAGAAACCCAATTTCTAGCAATCAGATTGGAGTAGCACAAGGTAAGTGGAATGGGGGAAGCAGTAGAAAACAGATTGAAAAGTGGTGAGAGTGCAGCATGTTCATTAAGAGTATAATCTATTCCTGAGTAAGGACAGCCAAAAGTAACATGGAGAGAGTGTGTTTGATATCAAAATGTAATCCATAATGTGCCAATGAATTTCCCATAGACAGAGAACGCATAAAACCCATTTATATTTTATGCCCTGTGTCCAGTCAGTGAAAGAGGTATCTTTTTATGGGGCATACTTACTAATGTTTCACAAAACGCAGGGCAGCTAACGCAGGGAGCAAACAAAGTTGTTGTGCTGCGTTGCATGAAATGAAGAGAGCAGAAATGCACCATATCTATTAAGATATGGTACACCTCTGTTCCATCTAGTGCTGGTGTACTGTGTGCTGCCTGGCGACAATGCAGGCACCAATGTGCCATGCTGCAAGGGTGCCTGAATTATGGGAGGATTGTTTTTGCAATGGAAGAGATATATTTATGAGCAAAAATGTTGTATCTTGTAAGGTTGGGAAGCCTTTCAACTGTGTTTCACATTTTCAAGCCACGTCACATTACGCTGCACGTAAACGTCGTGGCCATTTTGAAAGGTTGGGAAACCTTTCATTTACTTCTTCGTTTAAACAAGTCATTTCACGCGGTTGTACTACGCTTCACCATCGCCAACCAAGGGTATATTCGGTGCATTTCTGCATTATTAACGGTGATGCACACACCTGTCCACAGCGTTTGTACTACCTTTAAAGATCCCCAACCAGGCGTAGTTTGAGTGCATCTACTGCAATATTCACGGTGATGCACACACCCTTTCACAATAGTTTCAGCTTTGAAGATTTTAACAGCGTTTCCATTGCGCTGCAACAATTTTATCATTGGGTGTATTCATGGTGATACACACACCTATCCTCAACAATATCAACATTAAATTGACATTTTCAACGTGTTATTCTCCAGCAACACTCTCTACAGTGTGTTTACCTACATCTACAGTGATGCACACACCACTCTATTTTTTTGGTTGGTCATTCCTTTACAGGTTGTGTATTATTTGTTTACAATTGTAGTTGTCATATTCCTACATCATCTCCTTATCAAATTTACTTACCTTAATAGAAATGTGTACAATGCAATCGGTCAATCCTCCACCTTCTTTTCTGGATTCTCCTGGTGAACCTCGAGTCAGATGGAAAATCTGGCATGGCACTTTCGAAACTTACTTGGGTACCATTGGCGCTCTACGTTTCGGTGCGGAAAGGAAAACATTTCTTCTTCTCCACTCTTTAGGATTTGAAGGAAGGTCTATTTACAAACATCTACCAGCGCTGTCTCAAGAACAACTGGTTGGCATTGACGAATATACTGAAACTGTCATTAAATTGAAATCCAGGTTTGACAAACAACCTAGCCTTATGGTTTTAAGGCACAAATTTTTCAAAAGGAAACAAGCTGAAGGAGAAGATGTGGACTCTTATATTTCCTCATTACATAGACTGGCTGCTGATTGCAAATTTGATAATTTTACAGATCAGCTCATTAGAGACCAGTTTGTTTGCCAGTGCAAAGATAAGAAAATACGGCAAAAACTATTGAGCTTGGATGATCCATCCTTGGATGAGACCATCAAAATCACTAAAAGCATAGAGATATCCATGGTCTCACTGAAGGAACTGGACGACAAGCCCTTAGATGCTATTAATGTTGTTAATATGAATAATGCTGTCAAGCATCGTGTTAAATCTAATCAGTGTAGTTAATCAATCTTCAAAACCTAAGTCTGACCTTGCCAATACTAACAAGGTTAATGGTAACAATATATGTATCAGGTTTGGCAATCCTCCACATATCAAGGGTCCCCGTTGTCCTGCTAGTAACGTCATGTGTAATTACTGTAAGAGGATGGGTCACTTTGCTAAAGTTTGTTTAAAGAAAAGAAATGTCAGAAAACCAACAATCTGTCAGGTTGAATCTGATGATGATTCAGACCCTGAAGTGATCTCCGTTGTCAGAAGTTCTGATGATGTGGATATATGTAATTCTAAACTTGTTTCCAGTCAAGATGTTGTTCAAGGGGATCCATCTTCTTGCATCGATCCTATCATCGTCGCCATAATTTTGTAGTAACCAGGTAGACGCGAATGGTTAAAAGCTGGTTATTTATTAGCTACATGGATAGCAGAGTCAGCAGGACCAACTCTACCAACAGCTCCAACAGGAATCCCATAGAATCACACAGTTGATAGGTGACCACATATTCTAGAGCACTACAATCATTACAGCATTAAAGGGGAACAAACCATATAATAAGCATTAACATGACAGTGGAATACCACAAGATACAACAAAAAACAATCCAAAGAGGAAATAACAAGGAGAATAAAAGCTTTTTCTCTTCGTTTTGTTATCCTCTGTAAGGAGCACCGACTTGTGCAATTCCAGGTTTTCATACCTTTGTAAATCTTGAATTGTGTCGTATCAAAGCGTGGATGAACAGGAAAGTCCATGCCCACCCACGGAATGCCTACCAGTTCGAATTGTATTGTGTCAAAATCTGTTTATTGAGTTTTATGTAAAGATTACAAACAAGTTACAGCAACCATAGTGCGTTCAGTCTACCTTCACAGGGGTAAAAAACATACATTAGTTAGCTATAGTACAGGTACAGTTTAGTAACAAGTTTCGGTTTGCCCCTGCGAGCAGAGAGCCGAGGAAGGAACCTCGTGTAGCCTTATCATTTTGTCATATCAAACATTATACCATAGGAACTGATATCCCCAAAGCTGAGTGCTAATGTGTTTGAACGCCACTACAGGTGGCAAAAACCAGAACCAATGATTGAATAACAAAAAACAAAAACAAAACCGATCATACCCAGGAAGTCGCCTAAGCTTATGTTCTTGTGTGTGGGGAGGGGTCCAGCTGTGCGCCCCCGCGACCTGCGCAAGAGGGCCCCCACAAGAGGGGGGAAGTATTGGGGCCCCAGCCTTGGGATACACGAACCCCCCACTATATCAGGAAGAGATGTAATACCCTTAGTCTTGGGCCACATGCAAATAGGGGCAGCCCCTCCGACAGGTAGCTTACTAGCGGGCTCCAGACATAATCGAAACCCTTGCGCGAATCCTCTACAATATCTGACATTCGTTCAAGGGCCAGTGCGCGCCACAAGCGAGCATGCCATTGTGTGAGGGAGGGGGCCTCCGGTTTCTTCCAGGCTGCCGCTAGTGCCATCTTAGCCGCACCCAGACACAGCCACATAATGGAGCGGTCCCCTTGAGTCTGATACTTGAGAATCGGGTTGCGTATCCCAGGAGTATATGTTCCATGGATTCCCCAATCGGGTAACCCAGTATCAGCTTGATCTGGGATAGTATTTCCTTCCAGAAGGGCTTTATAGCGGGCAGTCCCACCATATATGTTTAAAATCCCCCAGGAGGCCGCACCCTCGCCAGCATCGATCAGACGTTGCAGGGAAAATTGAGTGTAGTTTCTGGGGATAAAGGTACCAGTCGTACATAGTTTTATAGTGGGCCTCCCTCAGGAATATGGAGCGATTGTATTTCGCTATGTATTTGTATAGGGACTCCCAATGCTTATCTGAAGGCGGGGTAAAGAGAATGCCCTCCCAGAATGTTTTGTGGCGCAGCAATCGCTGTAGGCTAAGTGAAAGCAGAAGTGTATAGAGTAAGGAGATGAACCCCCTCCCTGTGTTGCCAGTTTGGACACATTTTTCCAATGGGAGCAACTCCCTAGTGGCCGCCTGTCAGATTTGTGGCTGTTGGACCCAATGTACCAACTGGGCATAATGGAAGCCTTCAGTTTGTGGAAGCTGGAAGTGAGTTGCGCAGTCAGCGAAGTAGCGTAACTTCCCTCCAATGAAGAGATCCGAGATCATGAGGCATCCTCCCTTCCTCCAGTGATCAAAGGGCCCCTCCTTAAGCGCTGGGGGGAAGGCAGTGCTAAAATGTATGGGGGAGTAGGGGGATGGGAACGTGGTTAATGGTAGTGTTCTGTTCACAGTGTCCCACACCTGGAGGGTAGTTGCTGTGGGTATACTTAGATATGTGCTGGCCAACCTATCAGCTCTCTGACTCCACTGTAAATCCCAGATAGTCCTACCCATCACCTGACGGTCTATATGGAGCCACAGCTTTTCCGATTCCCTCAATGACCATTCACCTAGGACCCGCAGCTGCGCAGCTCTGTAATATAAAAGGAAATCCGGGAGAGCAAGGCCTCCCTTAAGCTGCGATCTCGTCAGGAGGCGATATGATAGACGTACTCTTTGCCCCTGCCAGATGAAGTTGGTAACCATGGCTCTCATGCTGGATAGGTAACCTCTGGAAGAGGTAGAGAAGGCGGGGAAGTGCGTTCATTTTTATGGTGTTAATTCGGCCTATCCAGGAGATATATGCGGCGCTCCACTTTTTAAAATCAGTTTTAAGCTGCCTAAGCAGCGGGGGAAATTAGCCCTATAGAGATCGCGCAACTTGGGGGTGATTTGAACTCCTAAATATGTAATGGCCTTACGCGCCCATCGGAAGGGGGACATCTCCTCCACCATTCTCCGCACCCCCGGGAGCAGCGTTAAGTTTAGTATGAAAGATTTAGATAGGTTAACCTTGAAGCATGAAACCTTTTCAAACTGCTCCAGCTCCCGATGTATTTTGGCCAGGGAGACCACCGGGTTAGTTATAGGTAGGAGGACTTTTGTGGTCATCCGTGCCAAACCGAATCCCACTAATCTTCTGGTTCGCTCTCACCCTTGCTGCAAAAGGTTCTATGCTAAGGGCGAAGAGCATCGGCGAAAGGGGGCAGCCCTGTCTGGTACCCCTGGCCAAGTTAGAAAAGTCAGAGGCCACCCCGTTCACGAAGACCCTGGATCTTGGGGTACTATAGTTGGCCCTCACCATCCCCAGGAAGGACTCACAGATCCCAAAGCGCCGCAGAGAAAGCTGTAGAAAAGCCCAATCAACTCGGTCAAATGCTTTCTCCGCATCAAGCGTTATGAGAGCCGCAGGGATCTGTTTCTTCTGAGCCTTATCTATGAGGTGAAAAACCCTGCGGCAGTTATCGTGAGTTTGGCGCCCTTTAATAAACCCGGATTGGTTGGGGTGAATAACAGTTGGTAGGATTTTCTCTAGTCTGGTAGCCAAAATTTTTGACTAGTTGAGTAGAGCTTTGCATCTAGATTCAACAGAGCGATAGGTCTGTAAGAAGTACACTCTTGAGGGTCCTTGCCCGCTTTGCGGATTATCGAGATCAGGGCCTCCCCCATAGAGGGTGACACCTCTTGGCTTGCTGCAATTTCATTGAATAGTATAGTGAGCTGTGGAGCCAGTTCGGCAGGGAAAGTGCAATAGAATTGCGCTGTAAGCCCATCAGGGCCCGGGGCTTTATGGTGCTTAAGGGAGTCAATGGCTGCCTGAACCTCTTCCTGAGAAATAGCGCTGCCCAACTCTTCGTTAACTGGCGCCATAACCTGAGGGAGCTCCAGCGCATCTAGGTATTGCAATTGATCTAGTTCCAGGGGTGGATCAGCCTGGTACAGCGTTCTGTAAAACACTCCGGCTTTCCCCTCTTCACTAGTGTGAATGACCTCATTCCCCTCAATGATTTGCTTCACGTAATTTCTCTCTTGTTTAACCCTTAACTGCCTTGCCAAGAGAGAGCCTACTTTATTCTTCCCCTCATAACCGTGGGCTTGGAGTCTCAGGATCGTCCTCTCCGCTCTATTAGTGTAGATGGCGTTTAATTTCCCCCTGAGGGCCGTGACCTTTCTAAGGGCTGGCGTAGAGGGAGCTTCCTTATGCGTTTTTTCCGCCTGAAGTAGCTCTTGCTCCAAGTCTAACCTCTCATTCGTCTGGAGTCTCCTCAGGGAGGTGACAAGGGTGATGCAGTGCCCCCTAATGTATGCCTTGAAGGCATCACAGTTGTTTGTTAAGGATGTGTCTGCAGGATCGTTATTTATGAAGAAATCCCTATTAGCTTTACGGAGATCGTCCCTATGTAATCTGTCCCTGCACACTACCTCAGGGAAATACCATCTAGTCAGTTTGGAGCGTGGGGCTGGCCAGTTTAATAGGCAAGTCAGGGGAGCATGGTCTGAGATAGTCATGGGAAGTATATGGGAGGTTGTGCACGCATGTAAGAGCGACTGACAAAAATGTGGTCTATCCTTGAATACGTCCTATGTGCCTGGGAGAAGAAAGAATAGTCCTGCGTGTTGGGATTAAGGGCTCTCCAAATGTCTATGAATCCCAATTGTTGTAGGGATAGTTTCAGTGACTTCCTGAACACCCCCCCCCAGTTCTCTGCGGGTGTGTGGTATCTACTTGTGAGTCCCATGCGAGATTAAAATCTCCCATGAGAATAATTTCCTCAGAAGCGAATCCCACTAGGGTGGCAAGAAAGGTAGACATAAAATCAGCCTGTCCTGTATTAGGTGCATACAGTGCGGCTATCGTGCAGGACCGGCCCAGCAACCCCCCCCTTACCATAACATATCTCCCCTCTTTGTCGCTTTGGAAGTTTCCAGTTGGAAATGAGCAGAGGAGTGAAACAACAAGGCAACCCTGTTTTGTTTCCGGGGATTATCAGAGGGTAGTGCCTAAGCTTCAGCCTTAATTCCTCCCCCTGCTTGAGATGTGTCTCCTGAACAGCCACCACCTGTGGATCCTGATCTCCCAAGAACTTCCAGAAGCGTTGCCTTTTGTTAGGGGAGTTGAGGTCCCTAACATTCCAAGTCATTAGTTTTACCCCCATTCACCCCTGCGTCCTGACGTGTCAGTAGTAGGGATCCCCCCATCCTCCCCTCCCGAAAGCCCCTCATTTCTTTCAAGTTGTGTAGCCTTGGTAGATTATGAATCAACATAGTAAGATGAACAAAAAACATGAACTGTTTAGCAATCTGTAAAGTCCTGTCGGACTTCAACTTCGATAGGCTATTGGGGCACGACCACTCCCGCCCCCAGAGCCCCGTGAGAAAGTTCTAAAAGACCATATTTCTGGAATGTTCCCAACTTGCTTCCAGTCCACTGGGGGGCGAGCGTCAACAGAAGCGCCCTGATTTGAGACCCCACAAGAAAGAGATAAACGAGAATAAAGGGAGGGGATTCGTCCACCGCCCCTGTCCTCTTTCCAAGGGTGTCCTTGTACCTCAGGGATGGGTCCGTATTGTCCTCAAACTGATCGGACAGACCTTCATTTCTGCAGATTAAGCGGAGATTCTTATTTCAAACATACGAGTTCAGATGCGCAGACCTTCTCATCACGACGTCTTCTTGCTCGCTTTTCTAGGTGTTTGCCAGGGCCCTGGAGCTCCCCGGCCCGAGGGCCGTTCGGCGAGTGTTTCTTTCTGCGAAGTCTCCCTCCGCGGGGACGCTCCCACCAGGTCCAGGAGGGCTGCTGCCCCCTCGACCTCTGTGAAGTGCTGTTGCTTATTATTGAGGGAGAAGGCTAGACCAAATGGGTAGGTCCACCTATATTTGATGTGGCGCTCTCTCAAGGTGGATGTGACCAGCCGGAATTGTTGGCGCCGCATCAGCGTGGCTTGGGCAACATCTTGGAAAAGCGCGCAGGACGCACCCTGGTGTTCTATCATCTCTCTGTGTCGCGCTTTCTGGAGCACCATTTCCTTGACTTTAAAGGAGGCGAAATTAACCAGGATGTCTCTCGGGCATTTGCTACCCCCTTGCAGAGCCGGTCCCACTCGGTGAACGCGCTCCAAATGAACATCGTGTTCCCCCTCGCCGATAATATTAGTCAACAGGCCCACCATGTATGTCTCCAAGTCTGTCCCTTCTTTCCCTTCCTCCAGGCCTCGCACCCTGATGTTGTCTCTGCGAGAGCGGCTCTCCAAATCTTCGCATTTGAGCAGCGCAGAGTTCAATTGGGCAGAAAGGGATTCCGCGCCCTCTTCTAATGGTTGGATTCGACCTTCCAAGTCTTGGCATTTGGCCTCCAGATCGAGGGTGCTCGCCCCAATCGAGTTCACGTCCACCTGGAGCGCAATAATTTTTGTGCCCATTTCTGATTTGAAGGAGTCAAAGGAGGCTCCTATGTCCGCCTTTATGTCCTCTCTAAGCTCCCTCTTAAATTCTTTCAGAGTTGCAAGGAGGTCCTCCCTGGTGAGCGCCATTCCTCCTGTCCCCTGGGTGCCCTCCTCTTCCTGCACCTCTCCCGCTCTGGATGTCCCGAAATAGTTGGAGACCTTGTTGGGCTGCCCTTTTTTGGGTGGCATAGGGGCAGCTTTGCGTCGCACGCCACACCTCTCCGCTCCCAAGTCCCAGGGTCAGGGGGGAGAGCGCCGCCGTCGTGAAATATCGGCAGTGGTGTCACTTGGCTCTACCGGTGCCACAGGGTCCGAGCACCTTCCCCACCTCCAGGCGAACCACGCTGTTCCCTAGTGGTCAGCAGAGCGCTATCTCCCATGACACCCGCTATGTGTGGGCCCTGTTGGCACTGTAGTGGCTGTGGTATTGTAGCCTGGCTTGGGGATCCATGGGCGCCATCTTAGGGACAGGCACAAGGTCTGGAGCTCCTCACCGTCCCAGGCCTGTACGCCGACCCAGCGGGCCCAGCTTAGGCAGACCGCCCGCTTCTCCGCTTGTCCTCAGCTAGCCCAGGGCTCCGCCCGCGTCCCCGGGGTTCATGTGCGCCGTGGGGGGGGGCGCTCCTACATTCCTTTGTCCGCTTGGCTTGGAGGCCTGATCGCTGGCTCGCTGCACTCCGCCCCCTCCGCACCTCGACCGGGGTGAGTAGTCTTTCGGCAGATCCCTGCTTTGCTCCGGTACAGGGGCCGCGCTGCTCACGGGCCTCTGCTAGTGTCTGCCGTTATTGACAGGCGAGGCCGCAATCTTGGCAATCCAGCACCGCACTCCAGCTCCTCGCATGGCCCCCTGCCATCGCATACGTGCTCCAGCGGTACTCAGTGGGCCCCCGCGATCCCGGAGATGGTGCCTCTACCTCCGCACCTCCGCAGATCCCAGTGCGCAGAGGAAAGCCCAGCCGCCGCGGGGTCCGTCTGCCATTTTGGCTCGGTGGCCGCGATCCCACGGGCAGAAGTTGGGTCTCAGCAGTCGGGGCTCGGCTCACCCGAGGCTGGTGTCCAAAGTGGCCTTTAGTGTGTGAATGTCCAAAGCAGTCACCTCATGGTCCAACTGCCCGGGTCTGGATGCTGGGAACCGCTCTCCCACAGGGCTTTTCCGCGGAGTCGAGCGAAGTCACGTCTTCGCGGCCATGATGGCTGGCCACTCCCCCCTCGAATTGTATTGCAACGCAGCACAAGCCACTTTGTTATGTTGCATTTCTTTACAATGCCACACAAGGCAGTTCAAATCAGCTTTGTAACTATTACTGAAGCCTTTGCATTGTCCTTGCATCACCTAGCGCGATAGACAATACAACAGCTTAGTAAATCTGGGCCATAATGTAAGTAGTCTGAACAGAAAGTAAGTCAACAAATGACAACATTTAAGATCACATTGGAACTAAATTTGATTTACTGATTGCAGTGTTTGGGTTCACAGCAGAGAAAAATCTGAAAGGAAAGATAATGGGTCAGATATATCCAAAGAATGGTCAGAAAACCAGTCTTCAATTTGGTGATGCAACTTATGTACTAATAAGCAGCATTGCAAAATGTCCACTAACAGGGGATCAGTATGACCAGCATAAATATATGAATAAGCGAGGTCACTATTTCTGACTCCCGGTGATTGAATACAAATACAGGGGACAGCAGACTACCAATCCTGTGTTTGAATGGAAAAGTTTTTTTTTAATAGAACCCCATTGTTCCTTAAAGAAGCTGATCCCCTTGTTAAGAGCAGCCTTTGTTCCTTATTGAATCTGATCATGCTTTTAAAAAAAGGTATTCCTTTTGGAAAAACGTTAATGTAAGTAGGCAGTTGACTCCTCGACCACCAGCTACACCCTCCTAGGCTATGGGTATGATTCAAAAAGCAGATAGTGCCCCATGGGGACACTTTCCTCTTCGATAATCAGTAACCACCTTCTTTGGGGTGTCAGTAACAGAACATTTGTGATTCACTATTAGAAGGAGATGCAACTTCCACTTTCCCTCCTAATTGTGATTCAGAATGGATCACAAACCCATTTTGCAAGTCAGGAAGGCTTTGACTACTTGAAAAATGGCTTTAATACGTACAAAAATGTCCTTTTGCAGTTGTAAACCCAGTGGCTTTGCAAATCACAGGGTTTGCAAGAGCAAAAGGGCTTTGTATATCTGGGCCAATGTGCTTTTGTGAATTTACGACTTGCATGAAAGGAGTTATTTATTTAATGAACATTGTGTGCTCTCAGAGATCATGTGATTTTGTGCATCTCTAATATGTATGAGGGAGCTGTTTATTTATGAATTTTGAGATACATCATGACAATATTCCACAGGGACATTTGGAATGATTTGTGTTAACATAATGCAGTCTCTAATGGTTGCTTCGTATTAAAATTATTTATTCTACAATGGTTTATATGCAAGAGATCAGCTTTTGGAAATACTGTTGCATGTATAAATCTGATGTAACATGTATGTCACTGATTAGTACAAGTGTATTTTCACATGCCAGCAACATTTTGTATGATCTATACTGATGACGAACAAAAGTGTGAAAAGCGTTAATCCCTAATAACATAATGTGGATCTGAATAATATCATCAGAATGATGTTTTTAGGCTAACCTGTTTTAGGTTTAAACCTATAATACATGCCACCCCACCAAAAAGGAAACAAACCTCATCAGTGTAAACATATAAACACTGATAATCTGCACAACCACAAACTATACGAAGAAAGGAAAGTGACAGAACATGAGTCATTTCCATTTCTTTCTGAAGGGCTAACACAATTTAACTTTGCTATACGAGTAGCAGCAAGAAAGACTGGTCTAAAATTATTGTGTTTGAGTTTTGTTGCTTAAGGATTCTCGTAGAATATTGTTGCTTATCCCATATGTTTCCTCCAGTTGTTTGTGCTTGAATTGTAGGTGACATGTTTTAGGTCCAATCTAAATATTTTACACACCGTAGAGAATCTGGGAATAAAAACATTATATTTGACGCCAGGCCATGTTTAATTATTTCACTGATTGATAAAATGGCTCTCCCCTAAGAATCTTTGCCGATAAGTACTATCACATTTGGCCACAGACACAGAATGGGTCAAACCCTTTCATACATCAGCCACTAAGGAGTCAGTATTGCAAGCAGATCATCTGCCAAACTCCCCAAGCTTTAAGCATTCTTTTCAAAGTGTAGTGACAGACACCTGTGAAAAGAATACAGTCACAATGCACATGGCATAGCCGTGAAAACCTGACAGAAGACTTTCTACATACCAAAAAAATGAATAGTTGCGAGTTTTCCCATCGTATTTGTGTGATGCCATCAGCTGATCCTGTTTTTACCCAAACACACTTTACTGCCTCCATTTCTAGGCTCATAGTTACAATGTTAACAGAAAGATTTCAAGTCTCAGAGTATAATGTGTTGTGTGTTTAAAGGTCAGGACTGACCTAAGTTAGACATTTGACACTTGGCATCATAGGATTACTCCCAACCTACCAATAGGCAATTCAGATAATATTTATGTCTCTTCATACAACTCCTGCTCATTCACTGCATCATTCACTGTCTGAATTGCTTATTAGTATTTTGGGAGCAATCCTAAGATGTATTTATCTGTAGAACTGAATGGCACACTGTCTGATGAAGAGGAAGACCAGTTGCTGTTACCTACCCTTAGTGAATTGATAGCTAAGATGCTTTTCATTTGATTAACCAGCCAGAAAAAGCGGAGTCATCCGCAAAGCATGTGTTTGCTGCTAACCTCGACACTGACTGCTATTATTGTAACTGGCTATTGACATCAGAAGTGGCTGCTAATATGAAACATGAAGGCTACTTTATGTGTTTATCCATACAGATGCCATTAATCAGTTGATGATATAGACTTTTTATTTTATCTGCATTAATATTCTACTTGGGATATAAATTGCTTTATTTGAATAGTCAAATTATGTGGTATAAAGAAAAGAGTTTTGGTATAAATGATCTTTAACGACATATTGGATTTCTAGAATAATTTGATATTTAACTTTTTTGTGTTACAGCTGAATCCTCTCTGAAAGTTGTGTGATTCACTGGAAAAACACAGTTGTGTCTATCTCAGTGGTTAGGCAACTGAATAAATACTGATAAGCACTGATTTAAAAGGTTTGGAAAACACTGTGACACCACAGACAACCATAAAAATAAACACAGAAAGCAGGACATCCTAAGTATTTTAGACTAACTAAAGGAGAAAGAATATTTTCAAAGAGCAACACTTTAAATATGTTAAATTTCTAGTAAACAGGAACATTGACCATGTGGTTTAAAAATGTCATATTCTGAAACTTAGGGGCTGAGTTATTATGAAGTTGTGCACCACAGCGCAGCAACAGGATTTGCTGTGCTGCATTGCACAAGGGTGAAAACACAGCACAGAGCCATAGCCACAAAGATATGATGATGATGCTGTCATCCCCTGTGCTATTGCTCAAGCAGGCTGCCTAGCGCCACTAAACACCTTAACAACAGTGCAAAGGAGTGAGTTTGTGATGTCTAGCATAGATATAATACAGGGTGAGTACCCTTCCAGTACAAAATACTATTCTTAGACTAACTTTAAAACTTTATCCACATTGTATGTGTGCTATACCGTGCAGTATGCATGCAATGTTGGAAGAGAAAGGAGAAATGAAAACAGTTCTCTTGGTTAAGGCCTGCCTCAAGGATGCAACATTTGTTGGTGCAAAGCCCCATATACCACTGGTAATACATAGGGCTTTGCATAAAGCCATGGGTGATAGCATGGGAATGCCCATGTACTACCCAAAGCAGGTAAACATTCTTTACCATGCAGTAATTACCGCAATCTGCCTTTTCAATGCAGTCACTACCCTGACAGCGACATTACCACACGTTCTTTTACCACCCAAGTCATTACAACGACTTGCTTTAGGGGGCACGTTGTTGGACTGGTGTTGGATTTTAAGCCCAGCACCTTCCCTGCTGGGGTTGGAATAGTAAGTCCAGTGCCCCCCTAAGGCAAGTTGTTGTGATGACTTGTGTGGCAAAGGAACAAGTGATAACGTCATAGTTGGGTTAGTGCAAAGTGATATTTGTGATACTATTTAAGCTGCTCTTTAGCACAACCTTATCAACACTTTGTATCCATTTGTGTCACTTTTTCTTACTTTGTACCAGCCCAAAGTGTTGATAAATGTATCCCTTACAGACTGAAATTTCATTAAGCCTCATTGTGAGAGATTGGGTTGTTTGTTGAGTGGTGTGGTAAGCCTGCTCAAGCAACAGCCATAATCCCTGTCAGGATGCACCACTAAAGTCATCAAATTATCCTGTGCGTAACCCTCTGGTAGCTTGGCATAAAAGCAGTCAGGCTTAACTTAGAGGTAATGTGTAAAGAATGTATGTAGCACACAAATAGTAATAAAGTAAAAACACTACTAAAGAAAAACCCTACACTAATTTAGAAAAAGAGTTAACTTTATTAAATTATTTGTCAACAAAACAACAAAAATCCAATCAGTTGAACCAGAGTAATTTTTTTAAAGTTTATTTTAAAAAACGAGCACCTACACGACAAAAGCTCCAAACACGCAAGACCTGGGAAAAGTCAAAAGTTATGGCTAACTTCGATAGAGCGCGAGTAGATTGTGCCCGATTTGTGCTTACTTTCAGATTTAGAAGAAATTTAGTGGAAAAATGTCTGAGAAGGTAAAGTTCAGCAGCGCAAGGCTGCAGGCAGTGTCCGAGGAGGAGGTGTCGCCATCGGGGAGTTGCAGGGTGAAGCCATGGTGAAGGTTCCACGTTCATACTTATTCTTATTTTGGAAGTTGAAAATCTCCAGCGGGACAAAGCTGCAGGCTGTGTCTGACAAGGGCTCCACAAGGCTGGATACCTCTTCTGCGAAGCGCCGCTGAACAGGATATGCTGCTGCGGGGATTGTAGCGGGTGCTGCTGCGAAGTCAGGTTGACCGGTGATGGCTTTTATACAGACTGATGAGCAGATGCTCCCGGTCTCCTCTTGGTTCTCAGAGCACTTTTTAGCCCAAAATTGAGTCCCAAGTTTTGGATTTTGGCTTTTTGGGCACCTTTAGCACCAATTCACAGGGTCTAGGACTGAAGAGGCACCACTTAGAGGGTCTGGACTCTCTCAGGCTGGGTCCAGGTGTGGGTTTAAGATGGTCTGAGCCTTTTCTGTCTCTGATGCTCTGATGAGGAGGCCAGGCAAGTCGCCTGTATAGTCACTCTGGTAGTTTTGGGTTCAAGCAGTGGAACAGGGCTGAAATAGCAGGGCAGGCTTCTGAGTGTTCAAGGCAGGCTTCAGGCAGCAGAATAGTCCTTCCAGGTACAGCAAACAGTCTATCTGATGTAAACAGCAGGCCAAAGCAGCAGACAGCCCTCTGAAAGTCCTTCCACAGGTCAGAAAGTGAACTGAAGAGTGAGTCTGAGGGTCCTATGTTTATTATTGGTGCCTTCTTTGAAGTAGGAGAAGTTTCTAGAGATTCCCTTTGAAAAGTGCTTGGAATTTCCGGCCTCCCTGACCTGGCTCCAGCTTGGCTGCTGGCACAACGGGGGAGTGTGAAGCCCTTTGTGTGAAGGCATGGCACAGCCTTGTGATTTGGAAATGAGGCTGCCCAGCTCTGCCACACCATCCTGCCAGTAATTGCCCATTCAGACACATCTAATTCCTCTATTGTGTGGCTGTCTGAGAGAAAAATACAAAGATCAACTGCCAAATAGGGGTGGGTGGAACTCGTGGAGCTACATAACAACTCAGCTTGATTCCGCGGACTTCCACCTGCCCCTAGTTACAGCACATTAGATGCCTCTCAGCTTTGATTAACCTTGCGGGTACTCTCTCGATGTACCCACAAACAATCATCAATTGAATTCCAGGTGTGCACACTACAGACATCTCTGAACGGTTTTGGTGCGCAAACCGCCTGCTAATGTGAACTCAAACCTCCACGTGCATTTCCCAAATTGCTCACAACAAAGTTTCAGAGCCCTATTAGGGGTAAAGACTGCTGATTTTCTCTGAGTTCCTCAAACGGAAAAGGTGTTGTAGCAGCCCCAGCCGCTGCAATCAGCCTGCACCCAAGACTCTCTAACCTTTGGCAGCATGGCCCATTTATTGACATTAACCAGATTCACGAAATCATCACTTCAAGCCAAGCCTGCTCCACGCTGTGCACAACATCTAAAAATAAATAGGACACTTATGTTATCAGCTGCGATGCAAATGACATTTTCCCATGCCAGCTGGAAATAATAAACAGCTACGAAAGGCTGCTTTTCCCACCCATAAATTTTGTGTTAGCCTGGTTGTATAAGAGAACAGTGAGAATGAATGTGCAAAGTGCATGCCCCTTTTTCAGTGGGACTCAGTCCCTGCACTGCACTGTGTAGTGTGTATAAGCATTTAATTCTTTACCTCACGAGCTGTGCTGTTTTTTCAAACGCTCACATCTGACTGGCCCTGCCCCTAAGCAAACTCTGCTGCTTGTCACTTTTGCCTTCTTGCCGGTACCTGAGCACTACCCTCCTCTGTCACACCAACGGTGTGCCTCCTTTTCAAACTCCAGTTGAGTATATACAGTGTGCTTGGTATTCCTATCTTAAACAAGGGGTTGACATGTGTATTTGCAGACAGCCATATTAGATTGGTGTGTCCGTTCCGAATCTATACCATTAATGCAAGGCTGCTAGCATGGTAAAGTTTCCGCATTTTATTGGCATTATCTTCCACAGTACTTAATAGAGGATCTTAAAATATAAGTTTAGTAAAAATACATTGAATAATTTGTGTACGATTAACTTCCATTTGAATTTAACTTATTTTCAAAAGACACAAAAGAATGTATTTACTCATTTTCAATTTTTCTGGGCATATATTTCATTGAAACAGGCATGAAAAGGTTGAATTTTTCAATGGCTGCTTTACCACTGTTGCCAAGTCTGTCATTTTTCAGTTCAAGGCCACGCCTCTTTGAGACATGAATAGTGTTTTTATTAAGCTCCCTCTCCTCTTTCTGACAAACCTTCCAACAACAGCCTGCAAGGGAGAACATTAACTTTGATCCGTGTTCACAAGGCTATTGTTTTCATATCTCGACTCTAGTTCACTGGATTTGATGGATGAGGGGATGGGGAATGCTGGTAAATTAGCAGCTCAGTGGAAGGGACGGTCATGTTTGTACAAACTAACCACTGGCCTAGGCTTTGTGAGAGAGGAAAAGGTGCCCGACTTCTGGCGATGGTGAGTGCTGCTGATTAATGTTGCCGGCGGAGGGGTGAATTTATTAATATTTGCGTGATAGAAGAGTAATGCAAAATTACTAAATTGCTTCAATTCTGTCTGCTGAATTGAAAGTTTTGCCTAACTTTACTGCCAACTACACCCAGTCATGTGACCCAGGAACAGGCTGCAAGCACCAAATATTTAAGGCAGGAAAATGCCAACATTCTAAATGTGGCATTTTCAAAATTGTGACTTTACTATTAAAGCGGATGTTAAATTACAATTTCTCAGACACCAAATATGATTTTACTACCTATTCCAAAGCACAAGTTAGCACTTAATAAATATAATAAGGTAGCCCAATGTTATCCTACGCGAGAAGTAGGCCTCATAGTAGTGAAAAGCGAATTTGTGAGTTTTTTACGACCAGAACATGTAAAACTTAAAAGTACATATCCAACCTTTTAATTACAATGCACCCTGCCCTAAGGGATGCCTAGTGCCTACTGTGGGGGTGACATATGTCATAAAATGGGAGTTTAAGGTTTGGCAAGGAGGTTATTTTTCCAATTGAATTAGTAGTTTAAAAGTGTAAACAAGCTGCAATGGCAGACCTGGGACACATTCAAAGGGCCACTTAAGTGGGTGCACAATAAATGCTGCAGGCCTACTAGAAGCATTTAATTTACAGACTGTGGGTACATGGTATACCACTTTATTAGTAAATTAATTATGCCAATGAAGTGTAAGCCAATTTTCCCATCTTTAGGGAGTGAGCACAAGCACTTTAGCACTGGTTAGCACTGGGAAGGTGCACAGAGTTTTAATACCAACAAAAATGAATTCAGCAAACACAGGCGGATAGAATGCAAAAAATGCAAAAAGTTTGGGGGTCCCCCTGCAGAGAGGGCCAGGTCGACCAATATTACTCTCAGAAGCAATGCAATGACAATCCTGTGCAGGTCTTATGTACAGTACACCTTTATCCTCAGGGAGGTGCCAGGGAAGGATAGCTGCATGAAGTGGGGTTTTCCAAAGTTCACTGCCTCATTTTTTCGAAGGCCAGCAAAAACGAGTTCAGAAAAATAGGAGAGGTGAAGGCAAAAGGTTTGGGAGTGACCTTGCAGAGAGGGTCTAGTCCAACACTCATGCAACATTGAGCGATAAGTGTTATCTAATATTGTTTCAGATGTAGACAGTCGAATATTACAGCATCAACAATTTTTGACAGTGCTTCACAGGCAGAAT
Organism: Calotriton arnoldi; assembly: GCA_963921515.1. Lineage (NCBI taxonomy): Eukaryota > Metazoa > Chordata > Amphibia > Caudata > Salamandridae > Calotriton > Calotriton arnoldi. The sequence goes on from CAWUFW010001931.1 coordinate 2,275,357, forward strand.
GTCTTGGTTTTTGAAAGAGTAATCGGACATTGGACATCTCTAAAAATATATTATAATAGTTGGAAATTGCTTTAGTTTGATGCAAGCATAAATAGGGCATTAGGCATTGATGTCTAATTTATGGGTACATTAAAAAAAATGGAGGCGTTAATCTGTAGTCAAGATTCACATTTAATGCACAAAACTCCAATCATCATTTAGGAAATCTTCGTAGCATTGGCCTGATATAGGTAATAGAAGAGGTTCATAAAGTGAAGGTTTGCAATATTTTAAATAGTCTTTACACTAACACAAGCTGGAGATTATTACATTAGAGTATATCCCTAAAAATATGTTCATACAGAAACAATTGGGCATCCAAACTTGGATGAGGTATGGAGCTCCCATAATTCAACCTCCACCGCATGTTATCATCATGAAATGTTCTCAAAGATTTCTGGACACATAAAGCAGAGTAAGAGAAATCCTAAGGCCCAGAGGACCAGGTTTTATCAGATCTGTAAAATAGCTCCTTTTCTATGTGTTTTCTTTTTTAGTAGTTGGGACTAGCATACACATTTTCACCCATTATTTAAATGGGGGTGTGAACTGTATTTCTCCTGGCAATTACTGAGTGTGATAAACATCACTTCACCTATAACTGTGATCCATGCACAAATGGCTATTTTCCGTTGTCCTCAAAATCAGGCCCTGATTATTGCATACTGATCAATCAAATTATTCTGAATGTTTGGGATATCAGTTGATTTAAAGCTCATATCTAGGACTAAAAAAGTCAAAGTGAAGTTGTTGTTCATTGCAGAAAATTCCTTAGCAAATCCTCATTCATATTTTCAGTACCATTATCTACATTTATTTTTTTGCTTCATTTTGAGTAGAGTGCCAGGTTCCATGAAAGCAGATTAGAGACTAGTTGATAGAACTTGGAGCAAAAGTAATTTTATTATCGGTATTTAATGATTCAGTGGTAAATTGAGGGTCTAATATGTACTGTTGTGTGATTATTTGTGGTTTTCTTTGATATGCATTTTCCCAAGATGCTTGTGTGGCCCCTTCTGTAATAAGGATATCGCTGGTGCACATACAGCACCCGCTCCCCCATGTACATGGGGAGTGGTCCTACACAAATGAGAAAATCATTTTCCTCTTTATCTGCACCATATTATTGATGGCTCATAGACAGAGAGGCCCTCAGGAGGCGCACTGACAGTGTACCACAAAAAGGTGTTGCACAGTCAGTGCGCCTACTGAGTGCAGCCCTCTTGGGGGTAAGGGAAGTACCAGTGACCCCCAAACTTACCCCTTCAGGCGATTGCAGTCACTCACTGCACTCATCTGTAGGGACATCTCTGTCTCCCCTTTAAATTTCAGGCAGGTGTTACCGGTACAGTGAGAGATATGCCACCTGTTTTAAGCAGCCACTCCGTCTTCCACTAATGCGTGGCCCCAGGGCAGCCATGAGTTGGCATCTGCCCTAGGAGCAGCATTATAAATGTAATGGGTTGCACTGTCTCTGTTTGAAACCAGCTGACTGGTTTAAAGGTGCTCTGTGGCACAAACACTGCGACCATTTCATATTGGAGCCCAGGTGGTAGGCGTCATTTTCTCCTTCTCTTATGGGATGACAACAAACAATCATGAGCGTCGGTATTCTTACCACCATCCCCATAAAGAGATGAATGCTGCGTGTGAAACTTGTGGTGATTTCTGACTTATTATATTAAGTAAATGAAATACTGCAGTACACTAAAGGTTACATTTGAGAACTTAGAAAAATAAAAGAAAACAGCAAACAGTTAATGTTCATTTAGTACTCTTAAATCCTTCCTCATTTCAAAAAAATCATTGTGCTTTAATATCCATACTTCTTCTTCCACTAAAGAATGTTCCGTGCACTGATCATTATGTATTTCATATATCCTAGTCGAATTCTACAACGGGGGAGGTCATTACCATAACTCTTTCATAAGCAACCCACTTTGAATCTGTGCAAACCCACAGAGCTAAAGATTGGAATATGGTTTGAAAAATGTAGTTTATTTTCTGTAATTAAACTAATCAACTCAAATATGACTGCTCCACATAGCTCAGCCGATTATACCATCCTCGGACTTCTTTTGTCTCTCTTTACACTAAAGGATGATTTTAATGGAGCCATATGCATTGTTTTAGACATGTTTCTGTAACGCACTGATGAAAATACCTGAATATTTCCAATTTAGATATACTTTGAAATATTTAGATAAGTGTAGAAAAAAACACGATTTACAAATTAGATTAACGTCGGCCACAAAACAAACACGTATTAGCTGTTGTGACTAAATTCCCCTTATTCAATCTCGTTCAGCTGGAATTTAGTACTTCATTTTTCTTTTCCTAACTGAGTTAGTATGCCGCCTCTAGAAATCCCACGCGAATATTTCCAATTTGAATGGAAAAAACTGTTGGTTGTTCTTCAGGGACGAGTATAACAAACAAAAATAAAGAAAGACCTTCTATAAAATAACATTTTACCAGCCCTTTAACTGGAACATAATCTACGACTTGTACTGATTTAGGAATGCACGCAGGTGTATTTTGTTTACATGAATCAACTCAAAAGCGAAAAATTGAAGAGATGACTAAGAAATACAAATCATTATGGAGGAATAAATCACAAGAAAATTGTGTGTTGTTCAAAAATGCTATTGAGGTTCATTATAAATAATGTTACCCATGGAAAATATGCTCTTGAAGCCCCTTAAAAGAAGGTTTTTCGACTCTATTTTAAATATGCAATAGGTTTTACCAGTCAGCGTTACCATATTATGAAAGAATATTCGAGAAGCATCTTCTTCAACTACTTCTTCTTGTAACTACCATGCATATGCATGGCACCCTGTGGCTCTTACCTTTCTTCTAGTCATGAAAAGTTATTGACAAAAAAATTCGGGGGAATATTATCAAGGGCTGGCAATACAATTTTTGCCGCTTTAGCGTCCGTTTTCGGGCGAAAGGCGGCGATAATTTCATTGCATTATTTACAAGGACACGCTAGCGCGTGTTTCAATGACTTAGCGCCCGTTTACGGCACGCCTCGCATCGTTAATGTGATGCAAAGGAGGCGTGCCTCACAAAACATCATGGAATAATATCGCTAATGGGGCATCGCGATATTTACAACGAGGCCCCGTCCGGCGAAGCGATAATCATATTCGCGCTAACTCGGCATTAACGCTGCTTTCTAACGTCTGCAAAAATCATGACTTATGTATACATTACATGGGGGTGGATTATGGTGATACGACCACAGGGTCGTATCAGCAAGGTTATTGCCGTTTTCATGCAACATCGCTGGTTTTTCAGCGATGTTGGCTCATTTCCCGCTATCGCTGGAATATTTATCGCCATTGCGCTATGCGTTGTTAATACAGCGCTAGCATGGCGATAAATTCCAGCGATAGCCGGCGATAAGAAAATTTGCGCTAAGCGCGGCCAGCGATAATTATCGCTGCCGCTTGATAATATACCCCTCGGTCTCATGTTGGCAGAGGTTTGCACCCTGTCCAAGTAAAGACCTCAATCCTAGTCAGGGTAAGCTAGATACACACTTCAAACTAACCTGTGCTCATCCTGTGGTAGCTTGGCACAGAGCAGGCAGGCTTAACTTAAAAAGCAAAGTGTAAAGAATTTGTGCAACACACACATAGAGTAAGTAACACAATGAAAACTCCACAAAAAGACTACACACTTAGAAAAATAGAGAATAATTCCAAGAGAATTCAAGACCAAAACAACAAAAATACAATAAGTAGAACTGGATTTAAGAATTTTTAAAGGATAAAACAAAAATAGTGCTTAGAAGTCAATAGCGATAAAAGGTTACTCAGGTCGTGCTAGACCAGGGTAAATCCAAAGTTTTGCCAAACGCGATGGATGGCAGGCCAGCTACAGGACTCAAACATGTCTCACTGAAAAAGTACCTAGGATGGAGCAAAGCGCCATCATTGAGAGTCCGATGCGTTGGTTCCGATTCACGCAGTTGGGTTGATGCGTCGAAGTCGAGCCTTGCAGTCGGGGTCTCAGATCTGCACTGCGTCAGCGTCAAAGGGCATTGCGTTGATTCCGATCAGCGCAGTAGGTTTTGTATCAAGACAGCTGCAGAACCCACTTCTGAGGCACAGGACTGAAGATGGCACCTCAGCCAAGGGTAGGACTCACAGATGGCGGAGTCCAGCGGCACCAGCAGAATTGCAAGAAGTCTTTTATGACCCTGAGACTTCGGAAAACAGGAGGCAAGCCAACATGCCCTTGGAGTTATTTGGGTTGAAGCGAGATGGATCCAGTCCTTGTCCTTAGCAGGGCAGGGATCAGCATGCAGCAGGGGCAGCTCAGCACAGCAGTGAAGCAGTTCCTGGGAACAGTCAGTCAAGTGGAGTGGCTATCCTTGTAGCACAGCAGTCCTTTCTCCTGGCAGAGTTCTTCACAGGTGCAGTAGTGTACTCATTTGGTAGGGTCAGAGGCCCAGTTCTTATAGCAAAATGTGCATTTGAAGTGGGGTGACATCAAAGCAGCTCCGTGAAGTACACAGGTCCCCTTTCATCCCAGCTCAATCTGCCAGGCTATTCGGTGGGGGATAATTAGTCCTTTGTGTGGGGACAGGACACAGCCAATTCAGATGTAAGTGTCAGCTCCCTCACCTCCATCCTGCCCAGGAAGGCTATCAGAGTCCACTGTCACACCAACCCTTCCTGTTTTTGTGGCTGTCTAAACGGAATGCACAAAGTGTAGCTGTCACCCACCTCAGACGTGCATTGGAGAGAGGCTGTAGGCACAGAGAGCTAAGTTAAGAGCAGAGAAATGTCCACTTTCTAAAAGTGGCATTTCTATAAAAGTAACTTTAACATCTCCTTGTGTTTGCTTTGTTCACCCTAAGTTGGCATCATCTCCTTGTGTTTGCTTTGTTAACCCTAAGTTGGCAGGGTATGCCCAGACGTGGGTCCCTTGCTCACTTTGCCACTGGATTCAAGCTAGCTTGGCTGATGAGGGGTGTTACCCCAAAACCGGTCCCGGGATGCTTGCTTCGGGTTCAGGGAAGACCTGGTTTGGCAATTGGGGCTGGACTGTTCCCAGGAGGCACAGGGTCAAGACTGATTTGCATATAGCTGGGTCTGAACTGAGGTGGTGAAGTGAGCTAAAGCACGATGATGGATTCAACCCATCTCTGTGACTGGGAGTAAGTGTCTGAAAAGTTTCAGCACTCTGTCCATCATCTCCTTGTGTTTGCTTTGTTCATCCCAGGATTTATCATTACCATTCCAAAGATATAAAACATGATTTAGCTTCTCCTTTCTAATCAGGAATTACAGCTTTAAAGTGTTTTAAGGAATTCCCAATGCTAGTCTATGAGCGGTGTAGGCCTCACAGCAGTGAAAAACAAATTTTGCAGGTTGTAACTACCTGGACATATAAAACCTAAAAGTACATGTCCTACCTTTTACTTACACACAACCCTTCCCTCAGGCCTACCCAGGGCCTAGTTTAGGGGTGACCTATGTGTAATAAAAAGAGAGTTTAAGGCTTGGAAAGTGGTTTTTAAATGACAAGTCGAACTGGCAGTAAACTGCTGTTAGAAATGGGATCTCTAGTTGGCAAGGGCTTGCACCTTTGTCCAAGTAGGGACCCTTCTTCCTAGTCAGGGTAAGGGTTGTTACACTCGTGAAGTAACCCCTGCTCACCCTCGTGGTAGCTTGGCACGAGCAGTCAGGCTTAATTCAGAGGCAGTGTGTAAAGCATTTGCACATAACCAACAGTAAAACAGTGTAAGCACTACAAACGGACACCACACCAGTTTAGAAAAATAACCAATATTTTATATACTCAAGACAAGACCAATTACGACAAAATCCACAATACTATACTTTACGAATGAATACTTGATACGGTAACTTCTTCTTTGCAGGAATAGCACAAAAGCAAAGTTCGTACGAGTCGGTAGCTCCGTCCGAGCCTACCGCGATGCTGAAAACCACAGAGTTTAACAGTTCCAGCCGACCGCGTCGATACGGGCCAGCAAAGTCATGAACAGACTCGGTTACAGTACCTTTCTCGTTGTGGCTGGTACGTAGTGTACGAGCCGGTCGGCGTTCGTCGCGGTTGCGGTGCAAGACGGAGCGATGCAAGGTGCGGTGTCCCTCGATGCGGTGCAGGCAGCGGCTCGATGAGCGTCGTGCAGACGGAGTCGGTGAGTCCAAGGCGTGCGATGCAGGGTGAGACGATGCTCGATGTGGTGCTGACAGGTTGCGATGCAGGCGACCAAGCCGGAGTGCGGGAGCTGGCGTCGGACAGCGGTGCGGGTCGGAGCGGTGCATCGCAGATGTGCGAGCGGTGCCCCAAATGCGGTGCGGTCACGACTCTTGAGCCAGTTGCAGCGACCGCGTCGGTCGGGTCCGGCTGGTTCAGTGAAGCGATGTGATGCGAACTGCGGTGCCCACAGGTCACGGTGCAAGCAGCGGCTCGATGTTGGCGGCGTTGGACGTCGCCCACGGTGAGACCAGGGTTGCGATGCGATGCGAAGCGGGGCGATGCGGTCTGCGGTGCAAACAGGTCATCGGCCAGGGATGGATTCGGTTGACGGAGTCGGTTGCAGTTCCCTTCCTCTGTGGCAACTGAAACAGCGTTCCAGAAGCGGTACCCAGAGGCTTGTGAAGTCTTTGCAGTCCCTGAGACTTCTTAACAGGAGGCCAGCTCGGTTCCAGGCCCTTGGAGATACTCAGCACAAGTTTGTAGAAAGTTCAGTCCAGTCCTTTCACTGCCCAAGGCAGAAGCAGCAGCTGCAGGCCAACCCAACAAAGCAACAACACAGCAAAGGGGCAGTACTCCTCCTGGCAGCTCTTCCAGCTCTTCGTCTTGGCAGGTTCCTTGATTCCAGCGAGATCTAAATTCATGGGGTCAGGGCCCCAATATTTATATCCCAAATTCCTTTGTTCTCTGAAGGCAGAGAGGCCTTTGCCTAGTCCAAACCAGTTCTGGAGCACTTTGTTGACAAGTCTCCGTTCCTTCTTTCAGTGAGTAGGCCAGGGACATCAGACGCACCACAGGAGGTGGAGCCAGCATTGTGGAGGGAAGGCACTGTCCTATTCAGGGCCCAGGTGCGACCCCTCCCACCCATCTACATGTAGATCTTGCTATTCAGCCCTGTGCTGACTCACCCTGTCTCCCGGCATCCCCCAGCCCCTGTCACTCACACTCCAGACAAGGAATACACAATCTCGCAGAGGCAGGCTTGGATGGTTAGACAAGAAAATACCCACTTTCTAAAAGTGGTATTTTCAAACACAGAATGTTAAAACCAACCTTACTAAAAGCTGCATTTTATCATTCTGAGTCCAGGCATACTAAACTCGAATTTCTACCATGTTCCCGGGGTCAGTTAGGATTATAAGCTGTAATAATCAAAACTGCCCATTCTGGCCTAGGGGAACAGGTAGCCTTGCAATAGTGAAAAACGAACTAGGCTGTAATTCACTATCAGGACATGCCGCACACACCAGGGCATGTCCTACCTTTCGCGTACAACGCACCCTGCCCACAGGGGTACCTTGGGCCTACCTTAGGGGTGACTAACATGTAGCAAATGGAAGGTTTAGGGACTTGCAAGTGTGTGCACTTGCCAAGTCGACATGGCAGCCCCAGGCTGCGCACAGGCTCTGCGATGGCAGGCCCGAGTTACACTTTACGGGCTGTTTGCGTGGGTGGCACAATCCAGTGCTGCAGCCCACCAACAGCATTTGGTCTATAGGCCCTGGCACTCGCAGTGCACTTTACAAGGGACTGACACATAAACCAAATAGGCCAATCATGGAAACACCAATCCATAACACATTTTATACAGGAGCACTTGCACTTTCCCACTGGACCGCAGTGCGGAAAGTGCGCAGAATCATTACACCAGCAACAACAGAGTCAAAACCGGGAGGTCAGAAAGCAAAAAGTCAGGGGAAACACGCCAAAAGATGCCAAGTCTAACACATGTCCCCTCCAGCTGAAAGTAGAGAGAACTACCCAACCCCATTGGAGTTCTCTTCACTAAGGCGGAAGAACCTGGACAGACCATCTGCGTTGGCGTGTTCTGTACCAGGACGGTGTTCCACCGTAAAGTCCATTCCCTGTAGGGAGATGGACCACCTCAGCAGTTTTGGATTCTCACCCCTCTTTTGCATCAACCATCTGAGGGGCCTGTGGTCTGTCTGAACCCGGAAGTGAGTCCCAAACAGGTATGGTCTCAACTTCTTCAGCGCCCAGACCACAGCAAAAGCTTCCCTTTCTATGGCACTCCACCTCTGTTCCCTGGGAAGTAGTCTCCTGCTAAGGAAGACTACAGGCTGATCCAGGCCCTCTTCGTTCAGTTGTGAGAGCACCGCTCCCACACCATGCTCTGAAGCGTCAGTCTGCACAACAAATTCTTTGGAGAAGTCAGGTGCCTTGAGCACGGGCGCCGTGCACATGGCTGCCTTCAGGGCATCAAAAGCTTTCTGGCAGGACTCAGTCCAGATCACTTTCCTGGGCTGCCTCTTAGAGCTCAGCTCTGTTAAGGGGGCAACGATGGTGCCATAGCCCTTAACAAATCTCCGGTAGTAGCCGGTGAGACCTAAGAAGGCTCTCACCTCTGTCTGGGTCTTGGGGGCTCCCAAGCCAGAATGGTGTCAATCTTGGGTTGTAGGGGCGCCACCTGGCCGCTTCCTACCTGGTGTCCCAAGTACACCACAGAACCCTGCCCGATCTGGCACTTACTGGCCTTGATCGTGAGGCCTGCACCTTGCAGAGCCCTCAACACTTTCTCAAGGTGCTGTAAATGTTCTTCCCAGCTGGAACTGAACACAGCAATGTCATCCAGGCAATGTCATCCTCCAGTCCGGCCAACACCTGATTGACCAACCTCTGAAAGGTGGCAGGGGCATTCTTCAACCCAAAGGGCATCACCCGGAATTGGTAATGACCTTCTGGGGTTGAGAATGCTGATCTCTCCTTGGCCCCATCGGTTAGGGCAATCTGCCAGTACCCAGACGTTAAATCAAACGTGCTGAGGAACCGGGCAGCTCCCAACCGATCAATGAGCTCATCAGCTCTGGGGATGGGGTGCGCGTCAGTTCTGGTGACGGCATTGAGCCCACGGTAGTCCACACAAAACCGGAGTTCTGGAGTGGCACCGGGCGCCGCAGCCTTTGGGACCAAGACCACTGGGCTGGCCCAAGGACTGTGGGAGGGCTCAATCACCCCTAACGCCAACATCTTAGAGACCTCCTCCTTGATGCTGGCTCTGATCCGGTCAGTCAACCTGTAAATCTTGTGCTTCACAGGATGGCTGTCACCGGTGTCCACGTCATGGGTACACCAGTGAGTAAAACCGGGGGTCAGAGAGAACAGTGGGGCGAACTGTCCCAACAACTGGTGACAGTCCCCCTGCTGCTCCTGAGTCAGAGTAAGGGAGAGGATCACACCCTCTACTGACCCATCATGCTCCTTGGTAGACAGGAGGTCAGGGAGAGGCTCACTCTCCTCTTCCACCCCATCATCTGTCGCCAAGAGCATACTCACTTCGGACCTCTCGAAGTGGGGCTTGAGGCGGTTCACGTGAAGGACCCTCAAAGGGTTCCTTGGAGCCTGCAAATCCACCAGGTAGGTGACGTCACTTTTGCGCTCCTTTACCTCATATGGCCCAGTCCACTTGTCCTGCAAGGCACAAGGTGCCACTGGAGCCATGACCCACACTTTTCGCCCAGGTTGAAATTCGACCAGAGTGGCGTTCTGGTCATACCATCTCTTCATTTCTTCCTGGCTTGCTTCTAGGTTCGCCTGAGCGAGTTTCCTGAAGCGGGCAGTTTGGTTTCTAAAGGCCAGCATGTAGCTAAATACATCCTGGGGAGTTTTCCTGGGAGCCGCCTCCCAGCCTTCCTTCACCAAACTCAGAGGTCCTCTGACAGGGTGGCCATACAGGAGCTCAAAGGGGCTGTACCCAAGAGACTTCTGAGGCACCTCCCTGTATGCAAAGAGTAGGCATGGCAAGAGGACGTCCCACTTACGCCTCATGGGTTCTGTTAGACCCTTGATCATGCCTTTCAAGGTCTGGTTGAATCTCTCCACCAGACCGTTTCCTTGTGGGTGGTAAGGAGTGGTGAACTTGTAGGTTACACCACACTCCTTCCACATGGATGTCATATACTTCGATATGAAATTGGTCCCCTATCAGAAACCACCTCTCTGGGGAATCCCACACGGGAAAAGATCCCCATTAACGCCCGGCCCACCACTGGCGCCGTCGTTGTCCTGAGAGGGTTTGCCTCCGGGTACCGGGTGGCATGGTCCACCAAGACCAGGATGTACCTGTTGCCCATGGCTGTCTTGGGATCCAGTGGCCCCACTATATCCATCCCTACCCTTTCAAAGGGTGTTCCAACAACAGGAAAAGGTTGGAGAGGAGCTTTGACCTTCCTCCCACTCTTACCACTTGCCTGGCAAGTTTGGCAAGACCTACAGTGTGCATCTGACTGCCTTCACATTTGGGGCCAAAAGAAGTGGGTGACAAGCCTGTCAAAGGTCTTGTCCTGCCCCAAATGTCCTGCCAAAGGCACGTCATGAGCCAGACCCAGTAGGAAGGTCCTGAAGCGCTGGGGTACCACCAGCACACGGGCTGACCCAGGCTCAGCAACCTTAGGCTCACTGTATAGGAGACCACTCTCCCAGTAGATCAGATGTGACCCGGACTGATTACCAGCTGCCTGGTCTGCAGCCTGCCGCCGCAGACCCTCCAGAGTAGGGCACTCGTTCTGCTCCCTGCAGAACTCCTCCCTGGTGGGACCCCTTCTTGCTGCCAATGGGTCAGCTCAGAGATGTCTCCCAGTTCGGCTACCTGCTCCCCTGTAGGCACCGGGGCGTCCCCTCGAGGTCCGCCTCCTCCCGGTCCGTGGGAACTTCGGGGCCGGTTTCCCGCGCCCCTGCCCTTTCTCTTGGCAGGGACTTGGGCCACTGTTTCAGGCTCCAAGTCCTCTTGATCACCCTTTCTGGCTGCCATTGACCGAGTAGATACGCATGCCCACTCTGGCAACCCAAGCATCTCCAAGTGAGACCTGAGCTCAACCTCCTTCCATGAGGACTGCTCCAGGTCGTTTCCTAGCAGACAATCTACAGGCATGGTAGGGCTCACAACCACCCTCAAGGGACCTGAGACCCCCCATTCAAAGGGAACCTGCGCCACCCTACACTGGCGCTCAGAGTTGTCGACAGCAACTACTTGGTGGAATGCTCCTGGGACTACTTGCTTCTCAGACACCAGGTGACACCGGACTGAGGTCACACTGGCTCCAGTATCTCTGAGAGCCTCTACCCTGTTCCCATTAATGGTCACCCAGGTGCTATATTTCTTTGTGTTAGGGGGCACCTGGTTTCCTGGGACCATCTCACTGTCCCCTAGTGAGACAAGGGTCATTTCTGCGGGATCCCCACCCTCCTGTGGGCACCCCTCCTCCCCAAGCGCCACACTAGCCAACCCTTTGGACTGTCCACCGGTGGGCGGCTGTGTCCCCTTCGGGCACTTGGGGTCCCCCTTAAAGTGACCTACCTGGTCACATGCATAACACTTGCGGGGGCCGGTCTCAACAGGCTTCCCTGTGGAGACCCCTTTCTTCTTATCACCGGGGGGCTGGGAACCTTTACCCTGGGTACTAGTTTGGGGCCCTTTAGAGAACTCCTGTGCTTTACCCTTGTCCCCCCCACTGGCGCAGATCTGCAAAACATAGACTAGACAAGTGCTCCCATGCGATCAAGTTGTAGAGCCCCTGAAAATCTGTTACGCTACTGCCCTTCACCCAACCATCCAGAGACCTGCAGAACACATCCACACATTCCAACCAAGTGTTGGCATCAGACTTCTTACTGGACCTGAACTGATCCCTGTACTTTTCAGGAGTAAGACCATACTTCGTGAGAAGGGCATCCTTCATGTCAGCATAGGTGAGGTGATACCCCTTACCCAAAGCTATCAGAGCATCCCTTGCTTCTTCCGGGAAAAGTGGCCACAATCCTGCTCCCCAATTCTCCTCAGGGACCCCATTCATGTGTATGGCTGCCTCATAACCCTGAAACCACCTTTGTATGTCATCCCCCTTCTTGAACTCCTTGCCTACGTTCTTGGGAATGTGCACAATCCTGTCTGCCTTTCTGGACGAATTGCTGCCACCATCTGAGCCTGACTTACTCCTAAGTTCTAGCTCCTTCAGTTCTCTCTCATGCTCTAAGAGCATCTTCCTCTCCTCTATGGCCAATCTCTTCTCCTCCCGCTCACTCTCCAGCCTTAGCTTCTGCAGCTCAAACTGCCTTGTCTCCCGCCGGTCCTCCAGCTCCTCTGGGGACAGACTGCTGCTGCCTGGCCTGGCGGGTTCCCCCCTACCCAAAAGCACATCCACCCTGGAAATAGGCTCCTCCGCCTCCTCACTGAGATCACCAGGCTGCCCATTGGCATGTCTGGCTGCTACCCAGGCCCTCAGCGCCTTCTGTAGCTCCTCCTTCCTTGTGAGGCCTTTAATTTGGACTTTCAGGTTTTTACAAATCGCTCGCAACTCCTTTACGGCGTAGGATTCCAACCTGTCCTCCTCAAAGATAACTTCCAGAGATGCAACGGATGATGCAATTGATTCAGGCATGACAAAAGTCATGAGTTGAAAACTGGCAAGATCAAAAATAGGCCAAAAGAAAAGAACTAGTATGTGGTACGTAATGGTCTGCGATATGGTAGTAGTGCACACCAATCACTGTAAGTCAAGTGCAAACACAAGTCCTATCCTCACCGCTGACAACCAATGTTAGAAATGGGATCTCTAGTTGGCAAGGGCTTGCACCTTTGTCCAAGTAGGGACCCTTCTTCCTAGTCAGGGTAAGGGTTGTTACACTCGTGAAGTAACCCCTGCTCACCCTCGTGGTAGCTTGGCACGAGCAGTCAGGCTTAATTCAAAGGCAGTGTGTAAAGCATTTGCACATAACCAACAGTAATACAGTGTAAGCACTACAAACGGACACCACACCAGTTTAGAAAAATAACCAATATTTTATATACTCAAGACAAGACCAATTACGACAAAAATCCACAATACTATACTTTACGAATGAATACTTGATACGGTAACTTCTTCTTTGCAGGAATAGCACAAAAGCAAAGTTCGTACGAGTCGGTAGCTCCGTCCGAGCCTACCGCGATGCTGAAAACCACAGAGTCTAACAGTTCCAGCCGACCGCGTCGATACGGGCCAGCAAAGTCATGAACAGACTCGGTTACAGTACCTTTCTCGTTGTGGCTGGTACATAGTGTACGAGCCGGTCGGCGTTCGTCACGGTTGCGGTGCAAGACGGAGCGATGCAAGGTGCGGTGTCCCGCGGTGCAGGCAGCGGCTCGATGAGCGTCGTGCAGACGGAGTCGGTGAGTCCAAGGCGTGCGATGCAGGGTGAGACGATGCTCGATGCGGTGCTGACAGGTTGCGATGCAGGCGACCAAGCCGGAGTGCGGGAGCTGGCGTCGGACAGCGGTGCGGGTCGGAGCGGTGCGTCGCAGACGTGCGAGCGGTGCCCCAAATGCGGTGCGGTCACGACTCTTGAGCCAGTTGCAGCGACCGCGTCGGTCGGGTCCGGCTGGTTCAGTGAAGCGATGCGATGCGAACTGCGGTGCCCACAGGTCACGGTGCAAGCAGCGGCTCGATGTTGGTGGCGTTGGACGTCGCCCACGGTGAGACCAGGGTTGCGATGCGAAGCGGGGCGATGCAGTCTGCGGTGCAAACAGGTCATCGGCCAGGGATGGATTCGGTTGACGGAGTCGGTTGCAGTTCCCTTCCTCTGTGGCAACTGAAACAGCGTTCCAGAAGCGGTACCCAGAGGCTTGTGAAGTCTTTGCAGTCCCTGAGACTTCTTAACAGGAGGCCAGCTCGGTTCCAGGCCCTTGGAGATACTCAGCACAAGTTTGTAGAAAGTTCAGTCCAGTCCTTTCACTGCCCAAGGCAGAAGCAGCAGCTGCAGGCCAACCCAACAAAGCAACAACACAGCAAAGGGGCAGTACTCCTCCTGGCAGCTCTTCCAGCTCTTCGTCTTGGCAGGTTCCTTGATTCCAGCGAGATCTAAATTCATGGGGTCAGGGCCCCAATATTTATATCCCAAATTCCTTTGTTCTCTGAAGGCAGAGAGGCCTTTGCCTAGTCCAAACCAGTTCTGGAGCACTTTGTTGACAAGTCTCCGTTCCTTCTTTCAGTGAGTAGGCCAGGGACATCAGACGCACCACAGGAGGTGGAGCCAGCATTGTGGAGGGAAGGCACTGTCCTATTCAGGGCCCAGGTGCGACCCCTCCCACCCATCTACATGTAGATCTTGCTATTCAGCCCTGTGCTGACTCACCCTGTCTCCCGGCATCCCCCAGCCCCTGTCACTCACACTCCAGACAAGGAATACACAATCTCGCAGAGGCAGGCTTGGATGGTTAGACAAGAAAATACCCACTTTCTAAAAGTGGTATTTTCAAACGCAGAAATGTTAAAACCAACCTTACTAAAAGCTGCATTTTATCATTCTGAGTCCAGGCATACTAAACTCGAATTTCTACCATGTTCCCGGGGTCAGTTAGGATTATAAGCTGTCATAATCAAAACTGCCCGTTCTGGCCTAGGGGGAACAGGTAGCCTTGCAATAGTGAAAAACGAACTAGGCTGTAATTCACTATCAGGACATGCCGCACACACCAGGGCATGTCCTACCTTTTGCGTACAACGCACCCTGCCCACAGGGGTACCTTGGGCCTACCTTAGGGGTGACTAACATGTAGCAAAGGGAAGGTTTAGGGACTTGCAAGTGTGTGCACTTGCCAAGTCGACATGGCAGCCCCAGGCTGCGCACAGGCTCTGCGATGGCAGGCCCGAGTTACACTTTACGGGCTGTTTGCGTGGGTGGCACAATCCAGTGCTGCAGCCCACCAACAGCATTTGGTCTATAGGCCCTGGCACTCGCAGTGCACTTTACAAGGGACTGACACATAAACCAAATAGGCCAATCATGGAAACACCAATCCATAACACATTTTATACAGGAGCACTTGCACTTTCCCACTGGACCGCAGTGCGGAAAGTGCGCAGAATCATTACACCAGCAACAACAGAGTCAAAACCGGGAGGTCAGAAAGCAAAAAGTCAGGGGAAACACGCAAAAAGATGCCAAGTCTAACAACTGCACACACAAGCCTTGCAATGGCAGGGCTGAGACAGGTTTGAAAGGCTATTGGTGTGGGTTGCACAATCAGTGCTGCAGGCCCGCTAGTAGCATTCAGATTACAGACCCTGGGTATATGGTATACTACTTGACAAGAAACTTACAGGTAAACTAAATATGTCAACCAAGTATACACCAATGTCATCAATGTTTGGGGGAGAAGTACATGCATTTAGCACTGGTTAGAAGTGGTAAAGTGCTCAGAGTCCTAAGGCCAACAAAAGGATACAGCAGAAAGTGGAAGTAAAAGGCAAAAAGTTGGGGGAAAAGACACCCTAAAGATTACAGGTCTAACAGTAGAAGTGTGGCTTTTGTATTGTGTCTGATCACAGAGGCATGAAAATTGCCGTACACATCAAGCATACACATGCACATAGACCAACAAACATAGACAAACAATACATAAAGCCTGGCCAGAATTCTATTCTTTGTGGAGTAATATCCAAAAATAACCACCAAATGTTAAATATTGCAATTAACTGGGGCATCTTGTAGCCCTCAGAGTTAGGGTCCTAAAAGTACTGTGTGGCCCTCAATGGCCGGAGTTCATTCTTTTGGTCTTGGAGGTCTCACTACTCTCCTTGACCCTCCCATGTGTCACTTGTCTCTTTTTCCTTGGGATTGGCTATCTCCTGACCACAGTTATGTATACACCGACTAGTTTTGACCTTCCTGGTGGGCCTGGCTGGATTTAGTGAAGGTCTTCTTCAGGGCAAGATCTGTACATGTATAGGACACTGCATGGAAATAGAGAGCTGTCCTTACTACTAAGTCGCCCATTGTACACTAAAGGTACTAGGAGCTTCAAGGTTAACATACCATTCACCAAATGACAGTTGGCTCCACTTTTAGATGCAGGGCAGTTATCTTTGCTTCCACAGATACTCTAAATACAATGACTAGGAATACAAAAGAGGGTATTGTGAGTCAAATTGACTTAACAATTCATGTCGTTTGAGAACATCTATAATGCCGATTTGAGAGACATAACTTCATGTCTGGTTAGCATGTTAGGTCCATATACTCAGAGGTCCTTGTATGGCGTAGGACGTGACTGCCCTGATTTTAAAGAAACATCAAATGTGACGTCGCCCGTCCTTGAGAACAAAAGGATGTGTGAATTTTATGCGTTTTTTGCAAGAGGTGTGCTATGTCTAAAATAAATAACAGCACAACCTCTGAACTGAACTCTGAGAATGTGCCTTAAGACCTGATTAAAATCATAATGTCTTTAAGGGTAAGGGCACATAGTGTAGGGTAACCATCTGATGTGACTTCAGCGCACCATAACGAACCGCATTTCAAAAGATGCGTGGAGGGTTGTACCTAATTTTTACCAAAAATTCAAGTGTGGTGCCCCTCGTCCTAGGGAACATCTATGTGAATTCTGTACATTTTACCAAGAGGTGCACTCCATGTGAAACAAATGCCAGTGCATCCTCTAGTCAGAACTCTATGGTCACCCATGAGACCTGCTACAAGATATAGGGACAGATGTACGACTGTTTTTTGTGGTCGCAAAGGGGTTTTAGGCCCATTTGCGACCGCAAAAAATGTGTGGCCCATGCACCAACCCTAGTTTGCGAGTCGCAAACAATTTGCAACTCGCAAAATAGGGTTAGCGACTCGCTATTAGGAAGGGGCGTTCCAAGGGCATCCCTTCCTAATAGCGACTCCAGAACCTATGTATGAATGTTTTGCGACCACAATTGCGGTCGCAAAACACTCGCAGTCTACCACCCTTCTCAGAAAGGTGGTAAAGCACTCGCAAACGGGAAGGGGTCCCCAGGGGACCCCTTCCCCTTTGTGACTGCATGCACAAATATTTTTTAAGGGCAGGCAGTGATCCCAGTGCCTGCCCTTAAAAAATGAAATGGAAAAGATTCATTTTTATTTTTTAAATGCATCCCGTTTTTCTTTAAGGAAAACGGGCTGCATTAAAAAAAAACTGCTTTATTTATAAGCAGTCCCAGACATGGTGGACTGCTGACCCCAGCAGGCCACCATCCCTGGGAGTGCTAGCCATTCCCAATGGGGTCTCAAATTGCGAAAGCCTCATTAATATTCATGCAGGATGCCATTTGCAACCCGATTGTGAATCACAAACAGTGTCTCAGACACTGTTGTACTTAGCATTTTGCGAGTCGCAAATTGCGACTCGCAATTTGGCGCAATTTGCGAGTCACAAAATGCTATGGTCGTACATCTGGCCCATAGTGACTTGAGAGTGATTTCATGGGGTGAGGGCTTAAGGACTACCATGACTTCAGTTCAACACATAAGCGCATCCCTGAAATAGCGTGGTGAATTTACTGGCTTGTGAAGTGATTAACGAGGTGTAGGGCAAACAGCAGCAGGCGCCTTTTTACACCTTTGTCTGGTTGGAAACCTTCTTTCATCTGCTGTTTGTGGGAGCCAGCTCTCATCTAAGCAAGGGGCAGGAAGCGCTCAGAGAAGTGGTTTCTCTCTGGGTTCGATTTTAAACGGGAGGCATGTCTGAGGTCTTGCTACTCTGATAGGCTTGAGGCGATATCTAGAACAGTGCTGATTGGACTTGTAGTTGATACACCTGGGTTGTGTACAACACGGAGTGTAATTCAGATTACGAGAGGACTTTACGTGGGTGTTAACATGACCCTTGATGGTTGCGTTTATTTAGATGAATTTTAAAGAATGTGCCGAAAGGACAACCGCTTATTGTAGGAAGCTGGGTTTCTATTGCAGTAACCCCCCCCCACTTTTTGCCAGATTTCTGATGCCCTTTGACTTGATGTGCCCTGGGTCCCTGCCAATCAGGTTCCCAGTGCCTGTGTTCTTTCCCAAAACTGTACCTTTGTACCCCCCAATTGGCTCCTCTCTGGCCACATGTAAGTCCCTTGTAAAAGGTACCATAGATACCAAGGGCACTGTGACCAGGGTAGGCCTCTAAGGGCTTTAGCACTTATTGTGCCACCCTTAGAGGTCCTGTGCCTTAACACACACAGACTGCCATTACAGGCTGAGTGTTTTGGTGCAGAGAAAAGTGAAGAGTCGACATGGCACACATACCTGTGTTCCATGCCTGCAACCCACTGCCTATGGTATAGGTAAGACACCCCTCTAGCTGGGTGCACTATACCACTGGTGAGGGTACAGTTGCATGAGCACTGTACCCCTACAGTGTCTAAATCCATTCTTATCAAAACAAAAAGAGGGGGAGAGGAGGATATGGCTAGGTTCTTCCTCCTGGGTACTTATAAAGCAAAAGAAGATCCGTAAATAATGGATCAGGGAACCTAGCTAATAGGGAAAAGGAGGGGTCTACTAAATGAGTAAGACACACCTCAATAAAGGAAAAGAAAATTCTTTTCTTGAGTCCCCTCACTCACCAAAGGTTTCCCCTAGGTGACATGCTTCATCATTGGGGCCATCCCAAGCATCTACTGCTTGGGGCGTGCTGCGACTTGCGATAGTTACGTAGGAGCACTAATTTTTAAGATATGACTATGTGTGGTGCAGTGAAGGGGGAGTGGTGTGAGTGATTGTTAAAAATTACCTAACTAGTGAACGTAAACAATTTTATTCTTGCTCCTAGTTGGCAAAAGATAAAAAGGGGTTAATAAAAGGGAAAAGAATTAAATGTCCCTGATATTGTAAGTCAACATGTTTCGAGGTGTCCCCTAACCTCTTCTTCAGGACAACATGGGGACCAGCCCCATGTGTACCACTCCGTGCAAACCTGTAATAAAGTGAAAGTAAGAAAAACAATGGGGCGCGCACTTATTGTGTCAGCGCTAGATATAATACATACGGTTAAACTGAACACGTAGTATCTAATGAAGAAGTAAAAAACAGACAAGTTAGTATACACTGCCTGCCCATCTGTCTCGTGGGCAGGTAAAAAACAAAGTCTTTTAGCGATCAAATCAATCCAATAGTGATGGTGCTCTTGACTGTAACTTTAAACATGTACTTAGTTCTGTTCAGTCTACTAGTCTTGTGTCTCTGTAATTAAAAACACATGTTAAAGGAATAAAAAACACTTGTGAAAAAACATCAAACAAAACAAACATTACATGGAACATATAATTGCGTGTTGCCTCATGGACCTACTTAATAACTGGCAAAAGTAAGCCCCATGGTCAGCCCGGGTGGAGGAGCCTGAATAGACCCTAGAGAAAGAGAAGTAAAGTCTTAAGTCAACGACTCGAAAGAGTGAAAAAATGAAAAGGAAAACCTCATTAGTAACTTAGGAATGGGCTCCCAATGAAGAGAATCTTACTTGACTCGGCTAGCCTCCGTCAATATGACCTACTCGTTCCCATAAGCGGACCGCATCTTAGCGTGTCTGGCTTCCGAGAGGTCTAAAGTAGGAAACCAGGAAACTGCTTTGTCACGAACGCGATTCAGAAGACTATACCGCGTATCGTTGAAAGTGATGGGGGCCATTTTGGGTGTACTTTATGTTGCGTGTATCGTGCCTAAAATGGGCAAGGAATCCTCGATTCAAACAGAAATTTGTTCACGAGGGCTAATTGGTTCAAAAATAAGGAAAACACTCTGTAGATGTAATAAAGGTAAAAAAATAGGAAACTAAGAAGACGGGTCTCGAACCCTGCAGTATAAAGCGATTCCCTTTTGAAAAATAGAGCTACTCTATTGCGAGAGTGCCCCAATAAGGCGGCGGCCATCTTGAACTGGTAAAAACGGGTCCTGATATAGTTGGAATACAATTATCTAGAAAAATGACCCCACGGAATATTTTCGTTTAACCCTTTAGTATCAGAGCGTAGTTTGAACACCCACCTCTGTTCTTTTTCCAACAACCTTTGCTCCAGGTTGTCACATGGTTTGATGTGTTCCAACACCACCCACTTCATGTCGTTGGGTGTGTGTTGCATATCATTAAAGTGTGCTGTCATCCTGGTACTCGCTCTGTGGCACCGGATGTTGCTACGGTGTTCACAGATCCTTGTACCCACCTTCCTGGTTGTCATGCCCACATAGTGGAGATTACAGGGACATGTAATCAAATATACTACACCTACTGTGCTGCATGTTGTAAAATTTCTGAGCTCCCATGATGTGCCTGTATTAAAACAGACCCTTTTTGTGGTGGAAGTTAGGTGGCACACGCTGCAATTCCCACACGGGTGGTGACCCGTTGGTAAAGTACTTATGGTCTGTTGGTTATTTCTCTGATTAGGTTTCGGGCGTGTGTGTACTAGAAGGTCACGTAGATTCTTCCCTCTCCTATGTGAAAACATTGGAATGGGGATATTTAAATTACCACTGTTCAGGATATTCCAATGTTTTTTTACCATTTTTGTGATCTTGTCTGACGCTGTGCTGAAGGTAGTGATGCAGATGGGTCTCTTATCTTTTCCTGTATCTTGTTTGACGTAAGTCTCCAGTAGAGCATCTCTATTATTATTCTTTGCTCTTTTCTTGGCTTTATTGATGATACGAGAAGGGTATTTACGGTTTTTCAGTTTTTCTGCCAGGTCTTTAGCCTGTTCCTCATAGTCATTTATTTCTGTGCAGTTTCTCCTCAACCTGAGGAATTGTCCAAAAGGAAGATTTTCTTTGAGATGTCTAGGATGAAAACTGTCGTAAAGCAAAAGACAATTCTTAGCAGTTGGTTTAAAGTGAGTTGTAGTCTTCAGATGACCCTCCGCTGCATAGATATTCAGGTCTAGAAAAATGAGATCAGACCTACTCATTGTATGGGTAAATTTTAAGAAAGGGTCCTGTGAATTTAGCCATTCCAAAAACAGGTTAGCTTCTATTTCATTCCCATTCCATATCACCAGGATATCGTCTATGTACCTTTTCCATTCGATGATCTTGGAACGGTGAGTGTTGTTGTCAGAGAGGATCTTATGTTCCTCCATATGGTAGACATATAATCCAGCTACACTCGGGCGAAGGTGCTGCCCATACTGGTCCCATGTTGTTGTTGGAAAATGGTGTCTTCGAAACGGAAGTAATTCTCAGTAAGGGCCCATTTGCAACATTCCAAAACCAAATGTCGAGGTGTATGATAGGGCCATATTGCTCCATACAGAATATCCTCCAGGATATCCAAGGTCGCCTTATGTGGAAGGCTAGTGTAGAGGCTTTCTACATCTAAACCAATAAGAATGTTATTAGTTGGATTGAAAGGGAGGTCTTTTAGAAGGGAAAGGACTGCTTTTGTGTCCTTAAGGTAGGTGCTGGTATTTTGTATGAGCGGTCGTAAGAAAGCATCCGCAAATTTTGACAGAGGTTCCAGAATAGATCCGATACCTGAGACGATTGGACGTCCCGGAGGATTCTCTAACCTCTTATGGATCTTTGGTAGTGTGTAGAAGTATGGTACTGTAGGGTGTTTATTAATCAGAAAATCACCCTCTTTTCTGGTTACCCAGTCATGGGCAAGGGCTTCTTCTACCATGCTAGTTATGCCAATCCTTATTCGTTCCGTTGGATCCTCTGCGATGCGTTTGTAATTTCTCTCTTCAGATAGTAGTCTGAGGCATTCTGAGCGATACGCCTCTGTATTTTGTATGACAATGCCTCCTCCTTTATCCGCTGGTTTTATGACAATTGCTACGTTGTTGGCCATAGATTTTATGGCATCTTGTTCCATTTTCGATGTATTATGGAATATCTTGAGGGTTCTTGGATCCAAATCTCCTGCTTCTTTAAGAACCGCTTTCTCAAAGGCCATTAGTTCAACTGGTAAAACGGTCGAGGGTGGTGTAAATGTGGACTTTAACATGTGTTTTTAATTACAGAGACACAAGACTAGTAGACTGAACAGAACTAAGTACATGTTTAAAGTTACAGTCAAGAGCACCATCACTATTGGATTGATTTGATCGCTAAAAGACTTTGTTTTTTACCTGCCCACGAGACAGATGGGCAGGCAGTGTATACTAACTTGTCTGTTTTTTACTTCTTCATTAGATACTACGTGTTCAGTTTAACCGTATGTATTATATCTAGCGCTGACACAATAAGTGCGCGCCCCATTGTTTTTCTTACTTTCACTTTATTACAGGTTTGCACGGAGTGGTACACATGGGGCTGGTCCCCATGTTGTCCTGAAGAAGAGGTTAGGGGACACCTCGAAACATGTTGACTTACAATATCAGGGACATTTAATTCTTTTCCCTTTTATTAACCCCTTTTTATCTTTTGCCAACTAGGAGCAAGAATAAAATTGTTTACGTTCACTAGTTAGGTAATTTTTAACAATCACTCACACCACTCCCCCTTCACTGCACCACACATAGTCATATCTTAAAAATTAGTGCTCCTACGTAACTATCGCAAGTCGCAGCACGCCCCAAGCAGTAGATGCTTGGGATGGCCCCAATGATGAAGCATGTCACCTAGGGGAAACCTTTGGTGAGTGAGGGGACTCAAGAAAAGAATTTCCTTTTCCTTTATTGAGGTGTGTCTTACTCATTTAGTAGACCCCTCCTTTTCCCTATTAGCTAGGTTCCCTGATCCATTATTTACGGATCTTCTTTTGCTTTATAAGTACCCAGGAGGAAGAACCTAGCCATATCCTCCTCTCCCCCTCTTTTGTTTTGATATTTATACAGCGCAAGCTGCGGGAGCCCCTTTCCCTTCCATACACTTGTGACATCATATTACAACAACACTTAAGAATATGGCTGGAATAACAGGCCTGACATACACTGAGGAAGAAGTAGAGAATATCATATCTTCCATGATCCCCTTTGTAGATTCGACACCTGGAAACAGTAATGAGACTGCACAGTGTTGGGATGAGCTCACTGAGCTTAAAAGAAACCATGTGAAAACAATCATCCATGGGATAATGATGACAGAATATCTCAGAGTAAACGCTGCCCCTAGAGGACTCATTGTACGCAATGAACCATTCATCTTTCAGCAGGACAAATTGTTTAAAAAGATTGGTCGCTAATCTCCTGGCATTGCACAAGGGATTGGCTTGTACTTATCATAAAGACTGCAACACGCCTAGCACATGAGATGAAGGAGGAAATCCATACGCTAGAGGTAAAACTCAAAACTTTTCAGACACCAGCCGAATTGAAGAAACGCCTAGAGGAACTGAACAAAACCATGACGGAATTTGAAATGACATTAAAAGATACAAAGTATCAAAAATTTAAAAAAGATTCAAAAAACTTTAACCATGACACAATCTACCCCTACATCAGAGACGATTACCATCTCACCGGGAGAAACCCGGGCTACAATACAGATACTGATGGATCAGATACCAGCTCCAATAGTTCAGATAACAGCGTGGGATGGAAGAACAACGTAAGGAGACAGGGTTACCAAGGGCGTAGGATGAGAAACAGGGGCAACCAAGGAAATTATGGGTGGCCCCAGTTCCAACCACCACTTTTTCCAATAACGCCTTTCTATAATGGTCCACAACAATACCAACAACAACAATACCCATATTGGGAACCAAGTACCCAAACCGTCTACCCAGGAATACAGGGTCCTTTTTAGGACGAGGCCAGGGACCACAGCGAAGAAAAACAAGAAGAGGTCAACAAGTACATTGGGCACAACCTTTGGAGCCTACACGGAGCCATACGAGGAGCATGGGTCCTCCGAACCTACCGAGCACCAGCAACAATCTAGTTTAGTGGTTAATTTATCAGGAACCACCCTATCTAAAATCCAACTCACTGTCCTTGAAAAGGGTTTAGGTTTTGTACCCACCCCATCCCTGGACAAGTTCCTACTCAGCTGTGAATTAAGCGAGTTTATAAGGAAACTGAAATTACGGGTCTTCTTTGAAAATAAACCGCCAACAGATTACCAAAGAGGAGATACGAATCTACACGTGAAGTCCACATTTACACCACCCTCGACCGTTTTACCAGTTGAACTAATGGCCTTTGAGAAAGCGGTTCTTAAAGAAGCAGGAGATTTGGATCCAAGAACCCTCAAGATATTCCATAATACATCGAAAATGGAACAAGATGCCATAAAATCTATGGCCAACAACGTAGCAATTGTCATAAAACCAGCGGATAAAGGAGGAGGCATTGTCATACAAAATACAGAGGCGTATCGCTCAGAATGCCTCAGACTACTATCTGAAGAGAGAAATTACAAACGCATCGCAGAGGATCCAACGGAACGAATAAGGATTGGCATAACTAGCATGGTAGAAGAAGCCCTTGCCCATGACTGGGTAACCAGAAAAGAGGGTGATTTTCTGATTAATAAACACCCTACAGTACCATACTTCTACACACTACCAAAGATCCATAAGAGGTTAGAGAATCCTCCGGGACGTCCAATCGTCTCAGGTATCGGATCTATTCTGGAACCTCTGTCAAAATTTGCGGATGCTTTCTTACGACCGCTCATACAAAATACCAGCACCTACCTTAAGGACACAAAAGCAGTCCTTTCCCTTCTAAAAGACCTCCCTTTCAATCCAACTAATAACATTCTTATTGGTTTAGATGTAGAAAGCCTCTACACTAGCCTTCCACATAAGGCGACCTTGGATATCCTGGAGGATATTCTGTATGGAGCAATATGGCCCTATCATACACCTCGACATTTGGTTTTGGAATGTTGCAAATGGGCCCTTACTGAGAATTACTTCCGTTTCGAAGACACCATTTTCCAACAACAACATGGGACCAGTATGGGCAGCACCTTCGCCCCGAGTGTAGCTGGATTATATGTCTACCATATGGAGGAACATAAGATCCTCTCTGACAACAACACTCACCGTTCCAAGATCATCGAATGGAAAAGGTACATAGACGATATCCTGGTGATATGGAATGGGAATGAAATAGAAGCTAACCTGTTTTTGGAATGGCTAAATTCACAGGACCCTTTCTTAAAATTTACCCATACAATGAGTAGGTCTGATCTCATTTTTCTAGACCTGAATATCTATGCAGCGGAGGGTCATCTGAAGACTACAACTCACTTTAAACCAACTGCTAAGAATTGTCTTTTGCTTTACGACAGTTTTCATCCTAGACATCTCAAAGAAAATCTTCCTTTTGGACAATTCCTCAGGTTGAGGAGAAACTGCACAGAAATAAATGACTATGAGGAACAGGCTAAAGACCTGGCAGAAAAACTGAAAAACCGTAAATACCCTTCTCGTATCATCAATAAAGCCAAGAAAAGAGCAAAGAATAATAATAGAGATGCTCTACTGGAGACTTACGTCAAACAAGATACAGGAAAAGATAAGAGACCCATCTGCATCACTACCTTCAGCACAGCGTCAGACAAGATCACAAAAATGGTAAAAAAACATTGGAATATCCTGAACAGTGGTAATTTAAATATCCCCATTCCAATGTTTTCACATAGGAGAGGGAAGAATCTACGTGACCTTCTAGTACACACACGCCCGAAACCTAATCAGAGAAATAACCAACAGACCATAAGTACTTTACCAACGGGTCACCACCCGTGTGGGAATTGCAGCGTGTGCCACCTAACTTCCACCACAAAAAGGGTCTGTTTTAATACAGGCACATCATGGGAGCTCAGAAATTTTACAACATGCAGCACAGTAGGTGTAGTATATTTGATTACATGTCCCTGTAATCTCCACTATGTGGGCATGACAACCAGGAAGGTGGGTACAAGGATCTGTGAACACCGTAGCAACATCCGGTGCCACAGAGCGAGTACCAGGATGACAGCACACTTTAATGATATGCAACACACACCCAACGACATGAAGTGGGTGGTGTTGGAACACATCAAACCATGTGACAACCTGGAGCAAAGGTTGTTGGAAAAAGAACAGAGGTGGGTGTTCAAACTACGCTCTGATACTAAAGGGTTAAACGAAAATATTCCGTGGGGTCATTTTTCTAGATAATTGTATTCCAACTATATCAGGACCCGTTTTTACCAGTTCAAGATGGCCGCCGCCTTATTGGGGCACTCTCGCAATAGAGTAGCTCTATTTTTCAAAAGGGAATCGCTTTATACTGCAGGGTTCGAGACCCGTCTTCTTAGTTTCCTATTTTTTTACCTTTATTACATCTACAGAGTGTTTTCCTTATTTTTGAACCAATTAGCCCTCGTGAACAAATTTCTGTTTGAATCGAGGATTCCTTGCCCATTTTAGGCACGATACACGCAACATAAAGTACACCCAAAATGGCCCCCATCACTTTCAACGATACGCGGTATAGTCTTCTGAAACGCGTTCGTGACAAAGCAGTTTCCTGGTTTCCTACTTTAGACCTCTCGGAAGCCAGACACGCTAAGATGCGGTCCGCTTATGGGAACGAGTAGGTCATATTGACGGAGGCTAGCCGAGTCAAGTAAGATTCTCTTCATTGGGAGCCCATTCCTAAGTTACTAATGAGGTTTTCCTTTTCATTTTTTCACTCTTTCGAGTCGTTGACTTAAGACTTTACTTCTCTTTCTCTAGGGTCTATTCAGGCTCCTCCACCCGGGCTGACCATGGGGCTTACTTTTGCCAGTTATTAAGTAGGTCCATGAGGCAACACGCAATTATATGTTCCATGTAATGTTTGTTTTGTTTGATGTTTTTTCACAAGTGTTTTTTATTCCTTTAACATGTGTTTTTAATTACAGAGACACAAGACTAGTAGACTGAACAGAACTAAGTACATGTTTAAAGTTACAGTCAAGAGCACCATCACTATTGGATTGATTTGATCGCTAAAAGACTTTGTTTTTACCTGCCCACGAGACAGATGGGCAGGCAGTGTATACTAACTTGTCTGTTTTTACTTCTTCATTAGATACTACGTGTTCAGTTTAACCGTATGTATTATATCTAGCGCTGACACAATAAGTGCGCGCCCCATTGTTTTTCTTACTTTCACTTTATTACAGGTTTGCACGGAGTGGTACACATGGGGCTGGTCCCCATGTTGTCCTGAAGAAGAGGTTAGGGGACACCTCGAAACATGTTGACTTACAATATCAGGGACATTTAATTCTTTTCCCTTTTATTAACCCCTTTTTATCTTTTGCCAACTAGGAGCAAGAATAAAATTGTTTACGTTCACTAGTTAGGTAATTTTTAACAATCACTCACACCACTCCCCTTCACTGCACCACACATAGTCATATCTTAAAAATTAGTGCTCCTACGTAACTATCGCAAGTCGCAGCACGCCCCAAGCAGTAGATGCTTGGGATGGCCCCAATGATGAAGCATGTCACCTAGGGGAAACCTTTGGTGAGTGAGGGGACTCAAGAAAAGAATTTTCTTTTCCTTTATTGAGGTGTGTCTTACTCATTTAGTAGACCCCTCCTTTTCCCTATTAGCTAGGTTCCCTGATCCATTATTTACGGATCTTCTTTTGCTAAATCCATTCTTAGACATTGTAAGTGCAGTAAAGCCATAAAGAGCATATGGTCTGGGAGTTTGTCATTACGAACTCCACAGCACCATAATGGCTTTACTGAATTCTTAGAACTTTGGTAGCAAACGTCTCAGCATAATAAACCTACACTGATGCCAGTGTGAGATTTATTATACCATGCACTCAGAGGGCATCTTAGAGATGCCCCCTGAAAAACGACCAGATACTGGTGGGTTCCATAACTGGTAAACACCAGCCTGCCACCACGAGACATGTTTCTGGACCCCTGGGAAGAGAGCCTTCACTCCCTGGGCCCAGAAATAAAGCCTTTCCTGAGCAGAGGTGGTCACACCTCCCCCAAGTCAGGATAAGCCATCTGTGGCAGGGGAGCTTCAAAGCCTTGATGCCTTTGTAACGCGACCCCCAGCCTCCCCTGCTATCAGGAGCAGACCCCTTTCCTGTCTTCCCTCCTTTTCGGTGGGAAGACAGGTGGGAAAAATTATAAAAGCCCAGAAGGTGTTCCCACCTCTGCCAACCCCACTCCTCAGGTGGGGGAGGCAAGGTGAAGCCCACTCTTCAGAGCCTGCCATCTTGCAGATGGCAGGCACTCTCCAGTCAGGTTTAGAGGACCTGAGGTGCACCTATATCCCCGAGCCCTCCAACTTACCTGTCCAACTATTGGTTCCTCCCGGAAGACTTCCTGGATGAGCCTGTAGCCAAAATCCCAAACCGGCAACTCCCATTGAAAACAACAGGGCACCTGACGCCAAATTAGCACTCTGCACTCGGCTGCCCATGTGCCCCTGTGCCTCAGTCGGTGGATCTTATGTGCTAACCCGGATCCCCCTTTGCCCTGAGCTAAACCCTTGGAGCTTTGCTCCCACATCCAAGTGGCGTGCCCATGAGCAGCCACCAAGCGGAGGCCTCCTATCCCCCATTGGATAACATTGGGCCTCAGCACTCTACACCCGGCCACCCTAATGCCGCTGAGGGTGCTCTTGGAGTGCATCCTTGACCCTGGGGGAACCCTTGTTCTAACCTCAGAAACTCAACCCTCAAAACCGTTTACTCACATGCAAAACAATAACCCCATTTTCTCCATAGGATTGCATTGACTGTTTTCCTCTGAATAACTTCTAAGTGTTGAGGGTAATTTGTATGGAAACCTAAGGAACTGAGGGGCATATTATCAAGAACGGTGTTAAAATTATCGCCGGTTTAGCGGCAGAAAACTGCTGCTAAAGCGGCGATAATGGGCTTGATAATATGCCCTGGAGAAGTCCAATAGAAGCCCAGGTTCACACCAGAACATGGACTTCTATTGGAATTCTCAAGGGCTTATTATCAAGCCCATTATCGCCGCTTTAGCGGCAGTTTTCTGCCGCTAAACCGGCGATAATTTTAACGCCGTTCTTGATAATATGCCCCTGAGTTTTGATAAAAACTGTTTTACTCACCTTTTATCCAGGAAATGTCCCAGAGTGATATCTTGGCATATCACACTAAGTAGAAAAAGTTATCTGAAAAGTAACCAAAAAGTAATCACAAAGTAATTGTAAAGTAACTAAAAAGTAATTTTAACTGTATCTGAACATTTGACCTACCTGTAACTGCACCCAACTGCATTGACCTGTATTACCTGAGAAAAGTGTTATTTTACTTATCTGCACCAATTCTGGCTTGGTTCTAAAAACTAAAATACAACAAAGAAATATTTTTAATAGAAAACCAATTGGACAGAGTCTTTGAGTGTGTGAATTCATTTCTTGCCTGAGTGTGTACAATAAATGATTAACACTACCCTCTGATAAAGCCTTACTGCTCACCCATACTACCATAAATAGAGAGTAAGGTATTATGTATTTTAACATCTGTAAGCCTTTTGGGATCCACTGGACTCTGTGCACACTATACCTTACTTTGGTATAGTATATACAGATCCAGCTTCCTACACTTATATACCCATATCGAGGGGCCGCTGGGATATGTAGTTTTGCCATGATAGTGGCGTGTGGCCCAATCACAGGCTTAGGTTGCATGGTAGCCTGAACCATCGAGCAGCGAAGTCTCGAGATATTAACAGGGATGGCCTCAGGGAAATGCCAAGAACAGAGCGTCTTGTTGTCTATTACTTAAACCCCCCCACTTGCACTGAGTAGCGCATGTGTGACCTGGTGCAGCATGCTAGACACTTTCATCCTGCTGGTGTCCCGTGGTGATTGTGGGAACTGGAGTCCTTAGATTGATATGAATTTAGATGTTTTGGAAATATGTGTACGGCAAGTCATCGTAGCTAAACAAAATTGAATACAAAATATAAAGCATAATTACAATTGTACTGCCACAACCCCATAAGAGCTTAAGCATACATAAACGTATTACATTGTAAACCCTCAACTTCCGCTGGTTCACTTAAATGCGTTAATTTCTAGTCCCAGGCTCAGCATGCATTATATTTCAATAGTCCTATTGTAGCCACTGTACAGACTTATCTTGAGATGTCTTTCCCCCATTCTTGCAGTTTAGTGCAGATACATCCTATTTGTTTTTCATTGATTTTCCTCTCAAGTGACACCTCACTGGCTAGATCTCCCTAAGTTGGACAGTCTTTACCTGGATGTGTGTATCTACAAGCTCCCCGAGATAATGGCTTGTATCAAGTTTCTTATGTATTCCTCTCAAGTGGCTAACATACCACTATCTAGTTCTTCTTTCGTTTAGTCATGTAACACCTATATGTGTGTACCTATATTGACCCCCAGGTAATAGCTTGTACCATATCAAGAGGGTCTATCCAAATTAACAGGGGATTTTGGGCAAACATTGCTGTTCCTACTGTGTGAAAACGTGCCCTATTACTGATAGTTCATTAAGACCATCTGTGTTCGTGCTAGGTGGAGAATCATTTTTGCTTCTAGTTTGAGCAATACAGGTTCAGGGTTCCCGAGCTTTGACATGACTAAGAATTGTCCATCGTATATCTGAAGCTGAATGGCTGAATTGAATGCAGTGTTGCGCCATTGGTGCATTCTGCACTTTGCAATGTATGTGTGACTTATGTTGCACAATTCTTTTGGGTATCTCTTGGGTTGTCTCTCCAATGTAGGCTAAATCGCAGGGGCAAGTGACACAATACACAACATTTTTTGTGTGACAATTGGTGAATTCTCAGTGTTTGACTTTAATTTCTTGGTTTGTGAATTCTTCACCTTCTATTGCGCTGTCCCATAAGGTGCAGTTACCGCATTTGTGGTGCCCTTTTTTGTAAATGGAATCCTTAAACACATCTGTTGCTCCGAAGAAGGTAGTTGCATTTGATAGATCATTTGTACCTAGGTCCCCTGGTTCTAGTAGGGTCTCCTGTGAAGGTTACCAGGCCCACTTCACTGCTTTTTAAGTAGTTTCCTAGGGCAATTCCTCTGTTGTAGTTTGTTAACTACTTCCCCAACATTTGCAAAATAATCCTCTCTCTTGGAGCAGTTCCTTCTTATCCAAAGGAACTGACTGTATGGCAGATTGTCTCTTAAGTTTCTTTGATGGAAACTTGAATAGTGCAGAAATGTGTTTCTGTCTTTTTCCTCTGTGTACACAGTCGTGTAGATTCGGTTCATCTATGTTCCAATGTTATATATCCAGGAAGTTTATTTCCTTTTTATGCACTGTCATAGAGAACTATATATCAGGAAATCTTTTGTTTATCCAATCGGTAAACTCTTTGCTCCTATCGTCGGGGCCCTCCATGTCATCAGTACATCGTAGATGTATCTTTTACATACGTGGATGTGTTCTTTGAATAGCTTATTGTTGTAGATCCATTTCTCCCAGTAGAGAGCCATAAACATTATAGCCACATCCGGTGCAAAGGACATCCCATTGCAGTCCCCTTTGTTTGTAAATAGAAATTGCTTATTGAAATTAAAAAAATTAACTTCAGACAGATTTTTGCAAGTTTCAATAGATATTCTGTAGGGACTTCACACGGTTGCTGCTTTTTATTGAGACAAAATTCCATGGCTTCCATACCTCCTTCCTGAGGTATATTAGTATAAAGGCAGACAATATCCAGTATAACAAATGTGTCAAATGTTTTGACAAAAAACTCACCCTCTAATGTATTAATGGCATGCATGGTGTCTCATCAGGTAACTGGATACATCCAAGACAATGAACTTGAGGAATATGTCCACATACTTGACTAGGCATTCCAGTAACAAGTTGATGCCCAAAATGATAGGTCGCCCTGGAGGATTCTGTTAGTCTTTGTGAATTTTTAGGACGATATATATGAGAGGTATCCTAGAGTTTATGTTGTGTAGGTATTCTATTTCTTGTTTAGAAATCCAGCCACCTTGTTTGCCTTTGTTGATCAGTTCACTGATCATACCTGAGATCATTCGGCTTCGATTCTCCTGGATAGTTTTATAGTGTTCATCATTCTGTAGTTGTCGTAATATTTCTGCTTCATACTTGTCCCTGTCCGTAATCACTATACATACGCCCTTATTGGCAGACTTTATGATTATCTCCTGATCATTTTTCAATCTCGATAGGGCTTCTTTTTCTGTCTTTGAAACAATTGTATTTCGTATGTTTCCTTTTTCGTTCCATTTAATCAATATCATGCAGGACAGTTTTCTCAAACGTCCACATCTCGATAGGCTAATTAGCATTTTTAGGTCTGGCATCAGCCAAGACCTTTTGATTTAACAAAAATATATGTTCCATATACTTATATAAAGGGGCTTTAAGACAGCTTCCTTCATCAATTGGTCTGTTGGTGCGTTATGCACAATTCGGTTCAGATTTACAAGCCCCTTGCGGCACTTTTGCGCCGCCGTTGCATCACTTTTGTGACGCAGCGGCGGCGTAAACAATGCGGCCAATTTACAACATGACGCATCTAGGGAGAAGCATCAAGTTGTAAAGCCCTGCGTCACATTATACCTGCGTCAGGTATAATGTATGCAGGGTGGGCGTTCCCACACTGGAAAGCCTCGTAGAAGTGACGTAGTGAAATCTACAAGATTTCACTGCGCCATTTCTAGGACGCCACTGCGTCCTAGAAGTGGCGTCCTAGAAGTGGCGCACCTTACGCCTGCTTGAAGCATGCATAAGGAGTGACGCAGTACAATAAGTATAGGCCTCAACATGCAATGCTGGAGTTGCGTCGTGCTTGCGACACGACTCCAGCAATGTGTGACTTTTGGGCCAACAGATGCATCAGAATTTCTGACGAATCTGTCAGTCCTTGTGCCATGGTGCGCCGTATTGTAAATACAAACCAAACACAAGGAGATGATGGACGGAGCGCTGAAACCTATCAGACACTCACCCCCAGTCACAGATCTGGGTTGAATCCATCATCATTCTTTAGCTCACTTCGCCACCTCAGTTTTGTAAATACGGCACATCCATGGTGGCGCAAGTTTATCGCAGGCTGGCGCAAGGAAACTGATGCATCTCTACAGATGCGTCAGTTTATTGTAAATCTGCCCCTTTGTTTCCTCCCATTTCAGCATGCAGCATTGGGGAGGGGTCAACCCTTTTAAGGCACTGAATAACTTAATTTTGAATGACTTCATTTTGCTCTTTCACAAGGAACACATTCACACAAATGTGCCAATATGTCGTTTTTTAATTAATTACTTTGATGTTGCATTTGTGTTTAGAGTCTGATGTGACAGGAGGACAGTAAAAAGACAACATTACCCACTTTGACAGTTCCTGTCTCCTGCCGATGCTGTTTTAAATTTCCTTCTGGAATGTCCTTTGTTTCCTGTTGGACTGCTGGTATTTCACCACCGTCCATTTGAAACTGTTCTCTATTAAGTTATCAAAAGCTTCCATATTATACATGTGAATTTATAAGTGGACAATTCTTTAGAACAAGTTTATTCTGGAGTCAATTTCACCAGTGGTTCTATGATAAACTTTGTCCAGGAAGAAAACCAGCCTTTATTCAGTTTAATTTGCAGTACTTGTCGCACTTCTTTTATTGCCCTCTTTCCTTTCTTCTTTCTCTTCCTTTGTTTGTTTCTCTCCTTCTTTCTAGCTTGCTCTCTTTCATGCTTCCATACCTCTTTTCTTCTTCCCTTCCCTTTTCTTTCATTCTTTCTTTCTTTTTCCTTTCCTTTCATTCCTTCTTTGCTTTTTACAGTCATTCTTTCACTCCTACTTGCTTTCTTTTTATCATTTAATTCCTTCTTTCCTTCTTAGTGCTTTCCTTTTTCTTTCATTCTTTAATGCCTTCTTTCTTGCTTTCCTTTTTATTCCATCTTTATTGTTTTCCTTCATTTCTTCTTTTATTCCTTTTTCTTTTATTCTTTAATTCCATTTTTCTTCTAGCTTTCCTTTTTTCTTTCATTCTTTTTTCTTCTGTCTTGCTTTCCTTTTTTCTTTCATTCATAATTTCCTTCTTTCTCGCTTTCTTTCTCTCTTGCCTTCTTCCATTCTTTCCTTCCTTCTCCTTTTGTTCTCTCTTGCCTGCTTTCCTTTCTTCTTTCCTTCTTTCTTGCTTTCATTTCTTCTTTACTTCGTTCTTGCTTTCATTTCTACTTTCTGGCTTTACTTCTACCCTTCTTTCCCCCTTCTCTTTTGACTTTCTTTCTTTCTTTCCTTCTTTCTTTCTTTCTTTCTTTCTTTCTTTCTTTCTTTCTTTCTTTCTTTCCTATCTTTCTGTCTTTCCTATCTTTCTTTCTCTCTCTATTTTGTTCTTGCTTTCAGTCCTTGTTTCCTCTTTTCTTGCTTTCATTCCTATCTGACCAAAGAACATGTGGCAACCCATATGTTTTCATTGGAAGAAGCTCATTGCAAGTTCCTAAGAGTAAGAAAAGAAAAATCTGGAAGGACATCCAAGATGGGATCAATGCGTTTGGAGTGACCCAGTGCATTTCTGAAGAGATGTACAAGTGGTGGTATGATCTGTGGTCAAGTACCAAAGAAAAGGTGGCTAGCAGACTTGCAGAAGCACGGGGGACAGGTGGGGAATCATTCGCTCAGCCACTTCCTACACCTCTAGAGGACATGATTGAGACTACTTTTCAGCTGGAAAGCATTGTTGGGGTCTCCAATATTCATACCTCTGCTGCACCCACTACCTCAAAAGGTAAGACTTGTACATATATACATTACATTACATATTATTTTTTAAGGGTTAGAACATTATACTTAGTGAAAAACCTTAAACCTAAAAATAAGATTACATTACTGGTTTATTATGAGAGTTTTACTTCCAAGTCTAACAATAATGTCAAAGTACAAAAATGAAATATTTTGTATTCTAATGTAAAGCGAGATACAAAATGACTTTTAATAACTCAATAAACAGTATTTACATTTTATTTCATTACTATTTTTCAATAAAAAAAGAAGACAAAAAAATCAGTCAACTAATTACTTCGGGGGGCGCTAGAGGGCGCACGGCAAGATGCGCACCCTAGTGTAGCTCTGCCCGGCTGAGCCACAATCCGACCATAATCTGCCCAAAATCGTTGGATCTGCACCCCTACCTGGACTGGGCAGTGCTGTGTTGCCCTCCTGCCTGTGCTGGGGGTGGTGAGGAGAGATTTCGACCACCGCAGCGCTTCAAATCCAGCCCGTCGGCTGCATTGTCGAGTGCTCGC
The DNA here is from genome assembly GCA_963921515.1 of Calotriton arnoldi. Classification (NCBI taxonomy): domain Eukaryota; kingdom Metazoa; phylum Chordata; class Amphibia; order Caudata; family Salamandridae; genus Calotriton; species Calotriton arnoldi. The sequence goes on from CAWUFW010001931.1 coordinate 2,310,572, forward strand.
AAAATGGCGACCGCCGCGCGATCTTGAGACGGAGCGCACTTGCAGGAGCCCTTATCGTGTGAGCTGAGTGGAGGCATGCAGCTCCGTGCCTGAATATCGCCGAAGTGTCCTGACTTGCTGGTCTGTCTCCGGAGCGCCAGTGACAGGTTTTCGGCGGAGGCGAACGTGTGTGCACCGGTGCCAGCTGTAAGGCCGTGGAGCTGCGAGCGGAGAGGAGCGGATGCCCGACTGAGCCCCCTGCGCCCTGGGCAAGGCTGGAGGAAACTGGCTGCCGATCGAATTGCTCCCAGTGCCGGCAGTGGTAAGTGGGGTGCGGCGCTGTCAGGGCCCGTAGCTGCGGCAGCGGGTGGGGGCCCTGGGCCGGTGTTGCGCTCTGCGAGCTGCGGCGGGTGCTGGTGGGAGCGCGCACTCAGCGAGGCTGCAGGCTTGGTGTGCTGCGTGGGTCTGGGCTGCCACGTTGCTCAATGCTACCAATTGCTGTGAGGAGCATTGCTGGGGCTTATATCTGTGCTGGAGTGCTGGGTCCCTTTCACACATGCTGAGTCCAGGAGCAGCCGTTATAGGTCACCGCTTGGCTGGCCAATGCTTCATTGTACCTGCACCTGGCTGTTAGTCATTGTCGGGGGAAGTGAATAACAAGCTCGGCCTTCTCAAGCTGTCTGGTGGAGTGTTTGTGGCACCGCACTGACTGTGAATATTGGCACTAGACCGCCTATTGGGCCTAGTGCTCCGTGCTGCTCACCTGTGGGGCAGGATTATCTGGTGTCCCCCCTGTTGCGCGCTGCTCGCAGTGAGCTGTGTGGTTCCTGGGTATTGGGCATTGCTCAGTGGTGGGCCTCTAAGTGCCTCTGTTCCGCGCTGAGCCTTCCCCCACTGGCGCTTGTCCGGTGAGCCCCCCTGAATTCAGTGTGCTGGGAAGCTCCTTGTTGGGATCCCTTATTTTCATCAGCCTCCACTCGGATTCTGGATTGTAAAGTGCGCACTTCCTTGCATTTGTACTTTCGCCCCACCGGAATAGGGGGTGCACCTAATTGTGTTTGCAATGGGGAGAACTGATAAAACCCAACCTCGCCTCACGTTTGAGGCATGAAAACCTGCTAAATCATTACAGAAGGCGGCCTCGGACTCAGAGGCGGGCGCCCAAAGTGACACCCCTCCCACACTGGAAACCACACTGTTGGCAATGCAGCGCAGCCTTCAATCCATAGAGGGCACAATGGCGGCGGTGAACCATCGTCTGGATCACATGTCTGCGCAGCTGGAGAAGCAGAATACCGGCATGGGGGAAGTCGAACAACGAGTCTCTGCGACGGAAGATGGCTTGAGTGAAGTAGCTGGAAAGGCGCTCAATATGGAGAAGGTACTGTCCCTCATTCAGGCCAAGAATGAGGATTTCGAAGCGCGGTCCCGGCACAATAACATCAGGCTCACGGGGCTGCCGGAATCCACAAATGTGGGAAAGATGGAGACCTACATGGAGAACCTCATCAAGGACATTTTTGGCACTGAGCAACTGTCCCATATGTTTATCATTGAGCGGGCCCACCGCTCTCTCGTGGCAAGACGTGTTCCAGGAGCCCCTCCTCGCCCAATAATAGCAAGACTATTAAACTATAGGGACCGTGACACTATTTTGCGGATGGCCAGGGACAAGGGGAATATTGAGCACCAGGGTAACACATTAGCCTTCTTTCCAGATTTAACAGTGGCTGTACAGTCAGCCAGATGGGAATTTGGTGCAGTGAAAAAATTCTTGCAGTCAGAGGGGGTGCTGTATGCAATGTTGTATCCCGCTCGTTTGCGTATAGGCCCTGACGGCGACTCTAACATTTTCTCCAATCCCAAGGCAGTCCTTGAGCACGCCAAACAGTTGAAATGAAATCGGCATGAGTCTGGCACTACACGAGATGATGAAGAACAGTAGGGGGGAGGGTCTGTTATTTGTTGTATCGTAACCTCACCCTATAATTCATGTCTGTACAATGCACACAATATTGGTAATCATATATGTGCTTGCTTGCAAGTTGGACCAACTGCGCTCCCTAATGATAGTGGCACAAGTTAAGATGTGCGCTGTGGTGGCTGGGGGCAGAAACGTTGGCACAGGTAATAGACCTGCTCAGCCACCTCCTACTTGTTGGGAGGCTAGCAGCGCTCTGACGCCCCCCAAATGGGTGTACCCCACAAGCAAATTTTTCATTTTCGTTTTTGTTCGGGGGGTTCTAGTTCAATGGGATGGCTTTGGCGAGTTGGGGATGCTGAAGTGGGTGGGGGGTGGGGGGAGCGCGACGGGGGGGCACGCCGGCATTACTTTTTTATTGTGATTCTGATGATGCGACACGCTATGTGATCGTGGACACACATGGTGTGCTCTATTGTGTTTGTATCAGCTTACAAGTGTATGGACTGAATGAGTGGTAGAGTAAGGTTCCTTACCTGGAACGTGCAGGGACTAAACACCCCCAAAAAAATCTGATCTGTATTGGCATACTTGGACAGGATGGATGTGCAAGTGGCCTTTCTTCAAGAGACGCACCTCACTAAGGACTCGGAACAAAAAGTGGGTGCACCCTGGGCAGGTGTGATAATTGCGTCTTCTTACTCAACTTATTCACGGGGTGTGATGATTCTTGTTAAAAAGGGGTTTCCCTTTACGATAGTTCGGACTGAAACGGATGAGCACGGGCGAGTGGCAATGGTCCATGGTCAACTGGGTGGCATGAGTGTATTATTGGTCAATGTATATGGGCCGAATGTTGACTATCTTTTTTTGTGGATGTTTGGCGCCGTATCTCGGGGTTTCCCCCGGTCAAGATACTCTGAGGGGGGTGACTTCAATGTCTGTCTAGACGTGGCCCTTGACCGGGCAAGCAGTGGAGCAGTGAGGCTTAAGCAGGCAGTGGAGACGCTCCTGGGGATATTGGATGCGGGCAAATTGCATGATGTCTGGCGACTTCAACACCCTGAGGGGCGGGAAAGCACATTTGTATCTTCTGTCCATGGGACGTGGTCCCACTTGGATTTTTGGCTGGTTTCTGAGATTGTTTGCACATGGGCGGTGAGGGTCGGGCACATGGCACGAACACTCTCAGACCACTCCCCGTTGGTCCTTGAGTTACAGGTACCCACATGTGAGAGGCCACCTTTTGCATGGCATCTGCAGCAGACCTCGCTAACCGACCCGTTTTTTAAACAGACTATTGGGGAGGCAATTCGCAATTTTGTTCGCGAGAATGAGGGCTCAGTTGGGAGTGCCGGGGTGCTTTGGGAGGCGTTCAAGGTGACCATCAGGGGCGCTTGCATAAGCGCGCAGTCGGGAGTGTTGCGGGACCTCAGGCACAGAATACACAAATTGGCGGCTGACATCTTCACACACGAGCGCGACTACGAGAAGGATCCCTCTCCAGCAACGCTAGCTGCAATAAGAGACCTGGTCACAGAGCACAATGACACAGCGGACCAGGAGTTATTACATCGATCTAGATGCAGTACAGCTCGTTACTATGAGGAGGGGGGTCGCCCAAGCCACTCTCTGGCGCAAAAGCTGGCAGCACCGCGTAGCCAGGAATGCATCACAGAACTATTGGATGACGTAGGGGTCGCGCACTATACAACTCCCGAGATTAGCGAAGTAGTCCTTAACTTTTACACTAAACTCTACGCGGCTAGGGATATAGTACCAACAGTGGAGATAAACTCCTATCTTGAAGATGTTGCGTTGGGGTGGCTGTCCCAGGCACAACGGGAATATATTACACAGCCATTTGATATTGAGGACATTAAATTAGCCATAATGTCACTTCCTACATGTAAGGCCGCGGGGCTGGATGGGCTCCCCAGCGAGTTTTATAAGGCTTATGTGGACGACCTTGCCCCTAGACTTCTGGAAGTGTATGCGGAGGCATATGAGGAGGGGAAACTTCCACCTACCCTTAAAGAAGCCCTATTGGTGACCCTATTGAAACCAGACAAGACTGCCAATCGGTGCGATTCCTATAGGCCTCTATCAATTATTAATATAGACGCCAAGATTCTGGCGAAGATGATAGCCAACAGGCTTCAACCGTTGGTTCCCCTCCTGGTCCTCCCGGGCCAGTCGGGATTTGTGTCTGCTAGATCTATTGCACATAACCTATGTACGGTGTTTTCTACACTGCATTACTTTGAACCGGACTTCCAGGCGGTGGCTGTGCTGCTTGATGCAGCAAAGGCTTTCGATTCCCTTCAATGGGACTATATGTTCACGGTTTTAACTAGGATGGGCCTTCCCCAGTTTTTTCTTCAGTGGATTAAGGTGCTGTATACGGAACCTGTGGCTCAAGTTCACGTGAATGGGTGGGTGTCCTCGGCTTTTCCCATAGAAAGAGGCACGCGGCAGGGGTGCCCCTTATCGCCGATGCTTTTCTCTTTGGCACTGGAGGCCCTGGCCTGTAAACTACGCCAGCGGCATGCAGCGGCTGCATTGCGCTTTCAGCAGAGACCACTAGTGGTCTCACTGTATGCCGATGATATGCTATTATATGTTCGAGATCCCGCCACTTTCTTACCAGAACTGCTCTGGGAGTATGTCAAATTTGAGCGGTACTCTGGCCTAGGGATTAATTGGGCAAAGACGTGGTGTTCCCTCTAACAGCTGGTACGCAGGAGGTAGAGCTAGACTTCCCGGTGACGTGGACTCAGGATCCGGTGAAGTATCTGGGGATATGTTTACACAGAAATCTGGAGCAGGTCATCTCTGAGAACTATGGCCGAGCCATCACGCGGATCACTGAGCGGACGGAGCGATGGGCGCGCTTGCCTCTTTCGCTCGCAGATCGAATCGCGGTTACTAAGATGGCCATCCTGCCCAAACTGCTCTATCTTTTTGTTAATATCCCTATCAAGTTGAACATTGCGCTGTTTAAAATGCTTCAGTCAGCACTGCTCACATTCGTTTAGGGTGGTAAGAAGCCCAGATGCAGTTGGGATTTCCTGGTGCGGCCATTTGACCGCGGCGGCTTTGAGGCTCCTGGCTTACGACTTTACTACTTGTGCGCGCAGGCGCAATTTGCGCACTACTGGCACTTTCCGCAGCGGTTTCAACCTCACACTGCTATTGAATTGGATGCTGTTCTTCCAATGCCGCTGCAGGCGGCAACTCTCTCGGGGGGCTCGGGAGGCCCTAGGACTGAAATTAACCCTGTGCAATGTACTGCATGGGCTTGGAGGACGCTAGCTAAAAGGTCACAGCTCTGTTATCTATACGCCCCGTCACTGCCACTGGCCGCTAATCCGGACATTTCGGCGGCACAGGAACAGTCCGTGCTGCGGGAGCTGGCGGCTGTCGGGATCACCCGTATGGGGGACCTGTATAAGCAGGGTCAGTTTCGGTCACTGCAAGATGTACAGGGGGGTCAGAAGAGTGGTTTTATGTTGGGTTTTATATATGTCAGAGTTCGGCAAGCTGTCAGAGCTATCTACCCGAATTATCCGACTGAACGTATAACTCTGCTGGCGCTGCAGGCGGTGCTTGCAGGGGATGAGAGAAAGGGCCTGATCACTAAGCTCTATAATGCTTCCCTGCGTGAGCGGGAGCCAGGGGAACACCCCTCATATCTTTGATGGAATGCTGCGCTGGGGTCCACACTCATACTCGAACAATGGAAGGCTTGCTGTGAGCTAACGGGTCGCCTCACGGCGAATTGTAATCGTCGCATAATCCACTTTAAATACTTGCACCAGTTATATTATACCCCCCTACAACTCTGTAGGTTTGGTCTGCGTGAGACTGCTTGCTGCGTGCGATGTGAGCAGGCTGATGCCGATTTTTTGCATGTGGCATGGATGTGCGCAGGTATATTTGCATTTTGGTCCAAGGTGGTGAGTTTGCTCACTGACATTGTGCTGGAACCTGTGCGCTGTGCTCCAGAGATTTGCCTCCTTGGGTGTGTGAAAAGTCTAAAGCCTTGTAACCGACGCTTAGTTGCGGTTTCAACCTTGTTGGCTAAAAGGGCTGTTGCGCAGTGCTGGGGGGCGAAAACCACTCCGACTGTTAAAAAATGGATCCGTGATTTACTTTACTGTAGAGACCAGTTGGAGGCTTATGCAGAAGAGCTACCCGTGGCTTCTCGCCCCAAAGATTTCTGGGCCCCACTTACTGTATATTTGCTGACCCATTCAGACCTGATATAGATTGTTGTTTATGTGCTATCCAGTGTTTGGGCAATAGTTGCTTTAATCTGGAATTTCATCCTTTGATTGTGTTTATGATGCACTATTCATATGTGTCTGTGCCGCTCAGGATTCACCAACCTCACAATGTATTGTCATCTGATATGCCGGGGTGTGGGTGGGGGGTTGTTAATTGCTGGTTAATGTTCTTTTGACTTGCATCTCTATGTATGTAACTATGTTTATTGGAAACTAATAAACATAAATAAAAAAAAAATAAAAAAACTAATTACTTCCCATATATCTCTCAGATCTACCAACAACACTATGGGTCAGATGTACAACCAAGAAAATTGCGCATCGCATATTGCGACTTTTTTGCGGGTCGCAATTTGCGAGGCGTAATTTCCGATGTACAACAGTGTATTTCACACTGTTTACGATTCCTAATGGGAGTCGCAAATTGCGAGGCTCATTAATATTAATGAGCCTCTCGCAATTTGCGACCCCATTAGGAATGGCGGGCTCTCCCAGGGATGGTGGCCTGCTGGGCTCAGCAGACCACCATGTTGGGACTGCTTTTTAATAAAGCAGCTTTTTTTTTAAAAATGCAGCCCGTTTTCCTTAAAGGAAAACGGGATGCATTTAAAAAAGAAAAATTAAACTTTTCAGTTTCATTTTTTTAGCGCAGGCAGTGGTCCCTGGGACCACTGCCTGCTATTAAAAATATTTTCCAACATACTCTGTTTTGCGGCCGCAAATGCAGTCGCAAAACACTAGTACATAGCATGTTGACTCGCTATTAGGAAGGGACGCCCCATCCTAATAGCGAGAGTCGCAAATGCTATTTTTCGAGTCAGGGACTCGCAAAATAGCATTAGTACATGCTATTACACTTTTTTGCGGCCGCAAACGGGAGGTTCTCCCGTTGCGGCCGCAAAAAAGGGTCGTACATCAGGCCCTCTGTGAGTAAACAGAACAGGAGAAAAATCCGAACAATCAGACAGATATGGAGGATAATACCACCACAACTCCCGCACCAACAACACCAGCCCGACCCAGACACAGAGTAACTGTGCCTCCACTGCCTGATTTTGAAAAAAACAATGAGAATATACCAACCGACATGCCTACACCTTTTTGTACCACAAGATCTAGACAAATATGTCACTCCCTCCTTACAAGCCGACACAATGCCTTTTAAAGGCATAGAATTGGTGTTCATAGGGCTTGTTAGGAAGTAAGACAATACTGCTTTTTTCGGGGTTTGGAGGCGTCAATATTATTGTTATAGCATCTGCAATGTAAACATTTAAAGTCTGTCAAAACACAGTTTGTGTTCTTGAATATAAACATTACAGAAATGAATGATGGCTTAAAGCAGTTAACCAGTAATACAGGGGCATATTAGCAAGACCCACGTTAAAATTATCGCCGTTTTAGCGGCAGGAAACTGCCGCTAAAACGGCGATAATGGGCTTGCTAATATGCGTTATAGAATTCCAATAGAAGCCCAGGTTAGATGTGCAGGACATCTAACCTGGGCTTCTATTGGAATTCCATAACGCATATTAGCAAGCCCATTATCGCCGTTTTAGCGGCAGTTTTCTGCCGCTAGAGCGGCGATAATTTTAACGAGTTTCTTGCTAATATGCCCCACAGTAAGATAAAATAATACACAGACATCGCCATCATCAACTCATAGGCAGATTGGATGGTTTTACAAGATCTGTGCACTTCCTTAGAAATGCTACAGAAATCTTATCTTGCTGCACAGTCAACATGCAAGTTGAGATGGCTCATTGCAGTGGTGATGTAGCAGGCGGCGTGGTACAAGTCAACAATGCTTTGGAAAGCATACAAACAGCACATATCTTGCAACCGGTGACTTAGGAAAAGAGGCAAGTGAGGAGTTGTCCAGCCTAAGTAATGTTACTGCTCAGCAAGCTATGATTTTGTTTCGTACTCACAGAAAAAGTGCATCTACTGTGAGCTCAAAAAGTAAAAATAAATCTGAGCACACAGAAAGGGCAAGTGGAGAAAGAGGAAAGAAAAAGTAGTTACAACATTTTTTATATTTTGATTTTCGTTTTCTCAGAGCAGAAAAATGTATGTGGAGTCAAAGATGACATATTTGGTTTCACACAGATTGACCATTTCGTAATGTTTGTTTAATCTATGAGATAATTAACCAAAATGAAAGGCAGTAAAAGGAACATTATAAATAATTATGCTAGCTGTTATTGTTTAACTTACCTTAAAAATAATTTCGAGTAATCTAATTTTGTTCTCTGCCTTCGTCTGCCTTATGGTGGATGATGCTGAGATATTGGCATGTCGTCTTCATCTGAGTCGAGCTCGGAGAGGATGACACGTATATCCCTTTCTATGGCTATTTTGTGCAATATTGCACATTTTACTCCTATTTTGCAGCTGATGACAGATGTACATTGTAGTGCACCACCACTCTTATTGAAGACAGCAAAAGCAACTTTTCAGTAGTCCAAAAGTCTTCTCTATTGCATTTCGGAAGATTTAGGGGCAGCATCTTAGTGGCACTCACTTGCTGAAGAAGGGTTCAAATAAGGGGGCATATTAGCAATGCCTGGCGATAATTATCGCAAAGCGCAATTAGCGCTTCGATAATTATCGCCAGGCATCGCCGGTTTCTATCGCGGAGTTAGCGTGCAATCAGCAATGCTAATCTCCAAAGCGATAGAAACCTTGGAGAACAGTGTGAATATCGCCTGAAAATAGGCGATATTCACACTGTTCCCCAGTTCTGCTTGCTGATAGTGCGAGGGGGACTTAGCCATGTAATCCACCTCTCATTGGATTACATGGCTAAATCAGGGTGGGACCAGGTGTTAGCAAACCAGCGCTAAACGTGTTTAGCGCTGGTTCGCTAATCACCGCCCCTGCCTCGCTGATAGGCGTTAGCGACCTCAGCGACTGTTTCCAGTCACTGTTAGGTGGGGAACGCCTACTTTGCATGCCATTAGCGATAAATATCGCTGGCATGCAAAGCGGCACCCAACCCGGTCGCTATCGCCTACAAGATGTCGCTAACAGCAGTTAGCGACAGCTTGTTGATAAGGCGATAATATTATCGCCCCTTTAGCGGGAAAAAGTCCCGCTAAAGTGGCGATAATCGCCTTGCTAATATGCCCCAAGGTGTCAAAATCCAGGAGCGCCAAGCATACGAACTGTCTCCAACAATGTAAACATGAAAATTAACTGAGTTCCAAAAGTTAACTACATATCAAATAGACACATCAGGTAAATGTAAGATTATTTCCAAGTAAATATCCTTCACCACATTCTCCACCAAGAAGTCCTGCCTAAATCCCACTGAGCCGAAAAAGAAATAAATCATGGGTGCTTCCAAAGAATCTCGTCACTAGAGGCATTGCATACTACTTGAATTTTTAGTGAATGAGTAGTTTCTGATTTCTAAATAACAACTAATTTGTAGATGGAGTGCATATTTATACAAGTATCCTTAAAGCTGCCTATTACATGGGGAAATTGCGCAATCTGATAAAAATGCAATTGTTAAGTGCAAATTCTATGAAGTAGTAGGGCATCTTATATAAGCACTGATTTTAGCTAACATGTTATCGAGAAATTTATAAAAAAACGAGACAGTGCATTTTAGGAGACCCCACCTGCTACAGTTATTCCTACCATCAACAGAGAAAATGTCTGTGGTTCTGTAGCTTGCTATACAGATCTAGAGACTACTTAGAATGTGGAAAAAGTTCCTGCTAAATGTGTCACTAAGATTATCTGAGATCACTGCTTAAATTGTAACAATATAAGTGCCAGGGCCCAAGGTAGTCCTATGGACCTGGCATCAATCTTACGTCCTGCAACTGCTGCCTAATGGCAGTGCGAGCATTACCCAGTAACATTCACAGTAACACAAGTGTGACATCTTGGACTATTGCAGGTCTTGCCAAGATGTAGCGATGGCCTTGAATTGCAAGTTTTCTCATTTTTAATACATTGCATTGCTGAAAACTTATGCTGTCCTAAAAAAAATAGGTTGAGAGTGCCACCATGTGGTGTCTTCTCATAAACAAGTGCCATTGTTAAAAAGCATGTGCCATTGCCGAGCACCAGTAAACACCAGCATAAATTAGGCACTGTCGAGACGTAGAACAAATGGCATGCCAACAGGTTTGATGCAACCAGTGCTGAGGTAACACAGGCTTGCTATGAAATGCACATATTTCTTAAGGGAGCCAATGTCTAATGTTCACTGTATTTTACCACTTTTAGATTGCATCATACTCCATCTAATTCTTGATTTTCTGTATCTAGTACCTATTGCACACAGTGAACAGTTCAAGTTGACACATGAGAACTTCGCCTCAAGATTTTTAGGCTCAGATTCAGACTGTGTTGTGTGGTAAAGGTACTTTCAATGATGACAGTAAAATCCTCCCTGACAGGTTTTCCTAAGTCCTATTTGCACCCATGGTATTTGCTTGAAGATTCATAGCAAAAAGATTGAAAGAAAGACATCATTTATCAATAGACCTTAAAACCTTTTACTGTTAGTATCATCATGACGTGCCTCTCTAAGGGGCATATCAACAAGGCCATGCGATAATTATCGCTCAGCGCTCTTAGCGCGAGGATAATTATCACCGGCCAACTCCGAATCTTATCGCGGAGATAGCGTGCTATCAGCAGCGCTTATCTCCAAAGCGATAAGATTCAGAGCGCAAGCTGCCACTTGTGCGAATATCGCTGGAAATACAGCGATAATCGCACAAGGTTTGGCGATAGCTTGCTGATAGGGCAAGACATACTTAGCCATGATATCCACCTTACATAGGATATCATGGCTAAGTCAGTCTAGAAGCAGGCGTAAGGAAAGTAGCGATAACCGAGGTTATCGCTACTTTGCTTGTCGCTCTGCTTGTTAGCGTGCAGCTTGATAATTGGAGAAATGTCGGTTAGCGACATTTCTCCAGTTATTTTAGCACGGAACACCCACTTTGCATCTCATTAGAGATGCAAAGATGGGCGTTGGGGGAAAGGGCGATAATGCAAGGATTCACGCGATAGCGTGACCTTGCTGATTAGGCGATAAAATTATCGCCGCTTTTCCTCTGAAAACGGACGCAAAAGCGGCGATAATTGTTTATCCCCTCGTTGTTGATATGCCCCTTTGCTACTATGCTTTAGAGCCTGGCTGCTTGTCATTAGCGCCAAGATGCCACATGGAATGTGTTTTGCGCACTATTCAATTCTATTATATTCCATTCTATTCTGTTCTATTCTATTCTATCCCAGTTATGGATGAATGGAAGATAAAAATGAAGACAATTTAGGAGAAATGCCATTCTGATAGAATGGCTTCACCTTGAAGATGTATCAAACTTGGACAACTTTGTTTAACCCAAGATGGCTTCCTGATGGAATTTGGATACTGTTTGATTCTATTTACATGAAGTATGATCCTGAAGAGCAGATGCTCAAGCAAGTGCTAATTAGTAAATCTTAACTGGTGACTCTAGGATGTTCAAGGCTCTACAGCACAGAGGGTCTTGCATGATGAGTAAGCCTGGGCGTAGTTTGCATAGTAGCACTTCACGTAGCTACGTGAAGTACATTTTTAACTACACGTAGTTATGCACATTGCATAGTGCGTAGCTGTGTGCTTAACTGCACTGTACAATAATTGCCAAAAGCACCTTGTACAGTGCAAGTTAAGATAAAATAAATAGCTCTGTCTTTATATGCTAAAAATGCATATAGTTACTACACAAAAGTGAAAACGATAAATTAACAAGCAGTGAGAGAGGTGATGATTTTAGGATCCTCCCTAACCTAGGGGAAAACCAAGCAGATGCCTTGAAAACAAAAACACATCTTTTGAACCATTCAGTGGTGGTCCGATCCTCTTAGGACCACCCCAAGCACAGTTATTGGCAAAAATACAATCCCAACCAAAGGCCCTGCAAAGCATTATGGGACGAGATTAGCAGTGGGCAGTGAATATTATAGTATCCAATATCAAAATAATTCTACAAAGAGCTGCAGTTCCACTAGTCGTTACTAGATGTCCCTCACGAGTCAAATGCAAAAGCCTCATGAAAGGTTTTCAATACTTTTGCATTTGACTCGTGAGGGACATCTTGTAACGACTAGTGGAACTGCAGCTTGATGTATTAATAATTTCAATGCTTTTGCATTTGACTGTGAGGACACCTAGTAACGACTAGTTGAACTGCAGCTCTTTGTAGAATTATTTTGATATTGGAAACTATAATATTCACTGCCCACTGCTAATCTCGTCCCATAATGCTTTGCAGGGCCTTTGGTTGGGATTGTATTTTTGCCCATAACAGTGCTTGGGGTGGTCCTAGGAGGAAGGGACCACCATTGAATCGTTCACATGATATGCTTTTTGTGTTCAAGGCATCTGCTTGGTCCTCCCCTAGGTTAGGGGACTCCAAAATCATCACCTCTCTCATTGCTTGATATTTTATTGTCAAAATTCATTTTTGTGAATTGGTTATATGCTTTTTAGCATAGAAAATTGCTTTATCAAAGCATTTGAAGGTGTTTATTTTGCTACGCTACGTCAATTAGCACAGTTATTCACTCTGCTACGTGCAATTTGCGTAGTAGCACAAACTTTGCATGCTCCGTTAGCGTAGCGAAGTATTAAGCCCAGGGTTAATGATGAGCCACTGTCCCTATGATCACTGTTTTGCAGCCTTGTGCAGCTGTGAAACCTTCTATATTTCAAAAGAGTCTATATGCAGACCTGAATCAACTCCCAAACCTCTTATTATAACGGAAAGCACGAAGACCATGAAACTGTTAATTTATTTTCAGGCTACGGCTATATAAGCACACACACACACGCACGCACACACTCTATATAACAAAATTGAGCAGATGTTGACAGGCCAGTGCTCACTTTAAAATGAATAGTGCAGCCAGGGTATTCTTTTAAAGCAGTAGTTTTGTCCTTAGATACAACTCTGGGGGTAGAGCATACTCTTTCAAATCAGGACTTTAACATACATCTAAGGTGAGTACTGTTCAAAATTCATTCTTCCTAGGATGGTTCTATAAGTGAACATCATGTTTGTTCAGCCCATTCATTTGAATTTTTTCACTGTTGTTCAGTTGCTCTCCCAACAAGATATTAATAACGATGAATCCTGAAGACCTATCCCCCAGAAATGTGTTTTGTTTTCGACAATTACAAGTATCGTGCCTAAGTCATGCTCTGTGCATTATAGATGTATACGAGTGGTATGATACAACCAATATTACTCATTTGGCTTTGATATATGACATTGTCACAGAATTTTCTTATTGTTAGAAATTGGATTCCTGGTTGGCTGTAGTATGCACCCAGGCCAGGCAGAAACCACCACTCTTGTGAGAGTAACTTAGATACACACTTAAATACAACCTGTGCTCACCCTCTGGTAGCTTGGCAAAGAGCAGTCAGGCATATCTAAAGAGACAATGTGCAAAGTATTTGTGCAAGGGGGCGTGGCCAAGCCGCTGACCCTAATGGTCGCGTAGGCTTGGAGCTCCGCCACTGTACCTCAGAATTCGACCGCCCGGGTGGCGCCGGCTGCAGCAACAGACCGGCGATGGTGTAAGAGAGGTTGTGGACTTTGCCGGCGCAAAATGCGATCCTGGGGACGCTCATGGTGCGGATCGGCACTGATGTGTGGAGTCCGCGCAAGGAGAGGCCTGCATCCGCGTATGAAGCTGGGGGCTCTGGTGAGAGTGAGCCGGCGGGCGTTCCAGCGAAGGCGGGAGGAATCTGCTGTGGTCCCGGCCTGCCAAGCGACAAACATGGGGTAAGCAGTGGCGGTGGGGGCACCCTGACTCATTTGGCACTTCCCAGCGAGTCCCGCAGATGCTCCCCGGAGGCCAAGTGGTGACAGCGTCCACGGGTGAGCCTGGGGACTGGCCATTAGGCCGGGAGCTGTAGGACGACATTAGTAGTCCCCCCTGCTGCCGCACCACATACACAATATGGGTAATGCCTGTTGCCCCCCCTCCAGACATATACCCCCAGCGTGTATAAGGGACACTGCCACCTGCACCGGGACACATCACCGGAGTGTGCAAGCACAGGTTAAGTGCCTATTAACATTGGGACTCCTGCAGGTTCGGGCAGGTGGGGCACCCCACCCTCAATATCACAGTGCAGCTTGAGGGGATAAAACCCACACTGATACCTGGTTGGACTCCCTGGCTTGGGGCATGGTCCGGAAGAACCCCAAGCAGAGAACTCTCACATTCAAGCCGCCTGGTCAAGGCACAGAGGTACAGCAGTCCAGCATGGTGGAGGGCAGAGGAATGCATACAGCCGCGGCGACTGGGTCAGACACCATGCTGATGGAACTCAGGGCGGGCTTCAAAGTCTTGGACACTCGTTTTGATGCCCTGGATAAGAGGCTAGACACCGTGGGCACCAGGCTTGACCAACAGGAGGGGCGCTTAACCACAGCTGAGGGCAGGATCTCCGACCTAGAGGATGGCACCGTCCCAGACCACCAAAAAGCTTGAACGTATGGAGAAACTCCTTGTTAGAAATGGGATCTCTAGTTGGCAAGGGCTCACACCTTTGTCCAAGTAGGGACCCTTCTTCCTAGTCAGGGTAAGGGTGTTACACTCGTGAAGTAACCCCTGCTCACCCTCGTGGTAGCTTGGCACGAGCAGTCAGGCTTAATTCAGAGGCAGTGTGTAAAGCATTTGCACATAACCAACAGTAATACAGTGTAAGCACTACAAACGGACACCACACCAGTTTAGAAAAATAACCAATATTTTATATACTCAAGACAAGACCAATTACGAAAAAAATCCACATTACTGTACTTTAAAAATGAATGCTTGATACGGTAACTTCTTCTTTGCAGGAATAGCACAAAAGCAAAGTTCGTACGAGTCGGTAGCTCCGTCCGAGCCTACCGTGATGCTGAAAACCACAGAGTCTAACAGTTCCAGCCGACCGCGTCGATACGGGCCAGCAGAGTCATGAACAGACTCGGTTACAGTACCTTTCTCGTTGTGGCTGGTACGGAGTGTACGAGCCGGTCGGCGTTCGTCGCGGTTGCGGTGCAAGACGGAGCGATGCAAGGTGCGGTGTCCCTCGATGCGGTGCAGGCAGCGGCTCGATGAGCGTCGTGCAGACGGAGTCGGTGAGTCCAAGGCGTGCAATGCAGGGTGAGACGATGCTCGATGCGGTGCTGACAGGTTGCGATGCAGGCGACCTAGCCGGAGTGCGGGAGCTGGCGTCGGACAGCGGTGCGAGTCGGAGCGGTGCGTCGCAGACGTGCGAGCGGTGCCCCAAATGCGGTGCGGTCACGACTCTTGAGCCCGTTGCAGCGACCGCGTCGGTTGGGTCCGGTTGGTTCAGTGAAGCGATGCGATGCGAACTGCGGTGCCCACAGGTCACGGTGCAAGCAGCGGCTCGATGTTGGCGGCGTCGGACGTCGCCACGGTGAGACCAGGGTTGCGATGCGAAGCGGGGCGATGCGGTCTGCGGTGCAAACAGGTCACCGGCCAGGGATGGATTCGGTTGACGGAGTCGGTTGCAGTTCCCTTCCTCTGTGGCAACTGAAACAGCGTTCAGAAGCGGTACCCAGAGGCTTGTGAAGTCTTTGTAGTCCCTGAGACTTCTTAACAGGAGGCCAGCTCGGTTTCAGGCCCTTGGAGATACTCAGCACAAGTTTGTAGAAAGTTCAGTCTAGTCCTTTCACTGCCCAAGGCAGAAGCAGCAGCTGCAGGCCAACCCAACAAAGCAACAACACAGCAAAGGGGCAGTACTCCTCCTGGCAGCTCTTCCAGCTCTTCGTCTTGGCAGGTTCCTTGATTCCAGCGAGATCTAAATTCATGGGGTCAGGGCCCCAATATTTATATCCCAAATTCCTTTGTTCTCTGAAGGCAGAGAGGCCTTTGCCTAGTCCAAACCAGTTCTGGAGCACTTTGTTGACAGGTCTCCGTCCCTTCTTTCAGTGAGTAGGCCAGGGACATCAGACGCACCACAGGAGGTGGAGCCAGCATTGTGGAGGGAAGGCACTGTCCTATTCAGGGCCCAGGTGCAACCCTCCCACCCATCTACATGTAGATCTTGCTATTCAGCCCTGTGCTGACTCACCCTGTCTCCTGGCATCCCCCAGCCCCTGTCACTCACATTCCAGACAAGGAATACACAACCTCGCAGAGGCAGGCTTGGATGGTTAGACAAGAAAATACCCACTTTCTAAAAGTGGTATTTTCAAACACAGAATGTTAAAACCAACTTCACTAAAAGATGCATTTTATCATTCTGAGTCCAGGCATACTAAACTCGAATTTCTACCATGTTCCCGGGGTCAGTTAGGATTATAAGCTGTAATAATCAAAACTGCCCGTTCTGGCCTAGGGGAACAGGTAGCCTTGTAATAGTGAAAAACGAACTAGGCTGTAATTCACTATCAGGACATGCCGCACACACCCGGGCATGTCCTACCTTTCGCATACACCGCACCCTGCCCACAGGGGTACCTTGGGCCTACCTTAGGGGTGACTAACATGTAGCAAAGGGAAGGTTTAGGGACTTGCAAGTGTGTGCACTTGCCAAGTCGACATGGCAGCCCCAGGCTGCGCACAGGCTCTGCGGTGGCAGGCCCGAGTTACATTTTACGGGCTGTTTGCGTGGGTGGCACAATCCAGTGCTGCAGCCCACCAACAGCATTTGGTCTATAGGCCCTGGCACTCGCAGTGCACTTTACAAGGGACTGACAGATAAACCAAATAGGCCAATCATGGAAACCCCAATCCATAACGCATTTTATACAGGAGCACTTGCACTTTCCCACTGGACAGCAGTGAGGAAAGTGCGCAGAATCATTACACCAGCAAAAACAGAGTCAAAACCGGGAGGTCAGAAAGCAAAAAGTCAGGGGAAACACGCCAAAAGATGCCAAGTCTAACACTCCTCAAATCATTCGCCATTAATAATGAAGATTTGGAGGTGCGGGGGCGGCGCAACAATATACGGGTCATGGGTGTACCTGAATCTACCAACACTGGGTGACTCGACGAGTTCATGGAGGCGCTACTATCTGACCTCTTTGGAAGGGAGTCATTCACCGCCACCTTTGTGGTGGAACGCGTGCACCGCACCCTTGGGCCGCGCCCCAACCTGGGCTGCTTGCCAAGGCCAATTATAGCACGCCTGCTCAATTTTAAAGACTTGGACACTGCATTGATGATGGCACGTGAGAGGGGCCCCCTAGAGTGGCAGGGGTCATCCATATTCTTGAGCCCGGACTTCACTGCAATGGTGCAGGAAGCACGACGAAAGTATACTGGGGTGAAGGCGAACCTTCGTAAGTTAGGGCTGCGCTACAGGATGTTATACCCCGCCCGACTAAAAGTTGACGTAGATGGCCGCTCGCGTGTTTTTGACTCTCCTCACTACGCCCAGGAATTTTGCCAGACCTACTCCAGGGTGGGACGGCAGTGGGGAACACCCTCCCCGCAACATTCGCAGAACGTCCCAGACTCTGGTGCAAGTGCAGACCTTTTCTCGGCCAGTTAAATAGACCAAACTGTCGTTAACGGGCACTGAAAGACCTGTGTACAACTGTACGGCGCAACGCCCAGATCAGTTTATCTCACTCTATGACCTGGGCTGCGGTGAGCAGCCACCCGGGAAAGACTATATTCATTCCTACAAGCACTGTTGCGCCAACTGTACCGGGGAAGCGCAATGGCGTTGCCACCCCCGAGTGCTTTCATTTGTGTTTGAATTTTGTTATTGGGGGCTGGGTTCTTCCCCTGAAGTTTGGTATGGGGGATGGGAGGAGGGTGGGGGATGATGGGGTTTTAAGCGAGATTTGGTATTATGGCTCCTTTGAACATTTTTATTGCAGTGCAGTAATGGTTATCTAGATGCAGGCAAGCCTCATTACATAGACCTAGGCTATGGTTAATAAGGTGCAATCAGAAGCCAACATAGTGATGATGTCCTGGAATGAAAGGGGTCTTAACAACGCATGTAAATGTAAGCAAGTTACTAACTATATGCAACGCCACAAGGTGGATATTGCCTTCTTACAGGAGACGCACCTGGCACCCACTGTTAAGTCTCTCCTGGCCACCACCTGGGTTGCACACAGGTATTTTGCAGGGTACAGCTCTTATGCCAGAGGAGTTGCAATATTGTTCCACAGGCGGGTACCATTCAGGGAGGTGGCGGTGCACCGGGACGTTGGTGGGCGATATTTGCTGGTCAAGGGATGTATGTTAGAACACTCAGCACTGTTTTTTAATATTTATGCACCAAATATTGATGATCCCGACTTCATTCATGCACATATCGAGTGCATGGGGGCGGACCAGATTGGCCTGGGTGGGGACTTTAATCTACTCCTTGATCCGGCAAGAGACAGCACAGCAACCACTGTAGATACAAAGCCTAGAGCTTGGCGTTCGCTGTTAGATATCATAGACACGTACGGGCTGGTGGACGCCTGGAAATACTGCTGCCCCAATCAGGATGGGTACACTCACTACTCTGCCCCACACAATACATGGACCTGGTTGGATTAATGTTTTTTTCCTCAGGGGCGGCGCTATGGATCAGCACAGCTTGTCATCTCCTGCGTACATTATCAGACCACTCCCCTGTCCTGTTACAGCTGAGAATCCCGCGCGCAGTGGGGGTTGAAAGGCCATGGAGATTCCCTGATATGGACTTGAGGGACACTGTATTTGCATCAGAACTTCGAGATGTGATACTTGAGTACTTCTCATTGAATGTTGGCACCGTGAACTCCAAGGCCACACTGTGGGAGGCTTTTAAGGTGTATACCAGGGGAGTGTGCATCTCAAAAAGTGCTGGGGTACTTTGAGACCTACGACGCACGCTCGCACAATTAGAAGCGCAACTGGTGGAGATTGATGGGAATGATGCAACCCCTCCTTGTCCACCCAATCTACAGTGCCGTGCATCCCTTCTGGCGGAGTTCCGGGAGGTGGCGGAGCGAGACGCATACTATCTTGGCAAGTACGCAGTTGCCAGGCGATATGGGGAGGGTGAAAGGCCGGGTAGGACCCTTGCCAAATTAATGCAACAGTCCCGCAAACCGACCTACATAGCCGAACTGATGGGGCAAGAGGACTCACAGATAACTGGTAATGTGGGGGTCCTCGAGGAGGTACTCGCTTACTATGCTGCTTTATACACCTACAGAGCCACGGGGAATCTATTAGCATACAGTGACTAAGGGGCCGATTCACAGAACTAATCTGAGACAAAATCCTAAACTTACTACTTATGGTATTCACAGAATGCACTTACGACTACTAACTTTACGTCTGCACTCGGGCCAGAATTTCTGCACCCGGAGTGGAAATCCCGCAATTGTGCTCGAATTTCCGCACTCAGGTCGGAATACCCACACTCTGGTGTTAATTGACTATATCTGATGCATGGTGAGGATGGTAGCCACTTGGACAGGTGATTAGCATTGAGGAAAATGCCCAACCGGCCAGAATGCGGGTATTCCGGCCCGAGAGTGGAGATTCCGGCACAAGTATGGGATTTCCGCTCCGGGTGCGGAAATTTGGCTCCGGGTGCGGAATTTCCGCTCTGGCTGCGGAAATTCCGGCCCGAGTGCAGACGTAAAGTTAGAAGTCGTAAGTGCATTCTGTGAATACCATAAGTAGTAAGTTTAGGATTTTGTCTCAGATTAGTTCTGTGACTCGGCCCCTATCTAGATGAGATCTCATTGGTCTGGATGGAAAAAGCACACCAGGAATTCTTGGCTGAACCCTTCTCTGAGGATGAGGTAATCGAAGCTATTGAAGCACTGGATGGCTCTCAAGCTCCAGGACTTGATGGGTTCACTAGATGCTTCTATAAGCAGTTTAAAGCTATTCTTGCTCCATACCTCATAGACATGTACCAGGAAACAGTGGAGTCGGGAGTGCTTCCCCCTACATTGAGAGAGGCGGTTATAATCCTACACCCTAAACCCGGGAAGGATCCTTTGAAATGTGGATCATATAGACAGCTGTCCCTTTTAAATTTCGACAATAAGATCCTGGCCAAGATATTAGCCACGAGGCTTGCCCTGATTATTGAAAAGCTGATCTCGCCCACTCAGTCGAGATTTATCACCCATAAATCTACTGCTCTTAACCTCCGTGCGTTATTTGCCACACTGCACAGAATATCACCATCGGTCCCTGCGGCGGCCGTGCTGCTTGATGATGAAAAGGCGTTTGACTCCCTTGAGTGGCCTTTCCTATATGCCACGCTCCGTCGCCTAGGGGTGCCAGAGCGGTTTCAAGCAGTCATCAAATTACTATACACACAACCAACGGCGCAAATTCGCCTCAATGGCACATTGACCTCTGAGTTTCCACTTACACGGGGAACACAGCACAGGTGCCCACTCTCCTCCCTGCTGTTCGTACTGGCACTGGATCCACTGGTGCCCCATCTGTAGGAGCGGCACAGCCATCGGGGTCTGCAGTTTAACACTGGTCCCGTACTCCTTACGCTGTATGCTGATGATATCATACTTTATGTCCGGATGATAATCTTGCACCGCTTCTTTGCGAAGTGGCAAGGTATGGCACCCTGTCGGGTTTATGCATCAATTGGGAGAAGTCAAAGGTTTTCCCGTTGACCGAGGCGCCCTGTGGCAAAATAGCGGAGTTTCCATTGATGTGGTGTGCAGATTCCGCTAAATACCTCGGAATCCATATACACAGAGAGACGGATTGTATCCTTCAACTTAACTATGGCCCGGTGATGGAAGAAGTTAGGATGCAACATAGAGAGATGGTTGACACTGCTCCTGTCCATGGCGGGAAGGATAGTTATTGGGTAGTCCTCCTACAATTTTTATATTTATTTCAAAATATTCCAATTCCGTTTTATACTAGTTTCTCCTCCGCCCTTCGGATGCATTTGATACGGCTGGTGTGGGGTGGCAAGCCGCCTCGGATTAGCTGGGATACCCTAATGTTGCTGTATGAGAGAGGAGGGTTTGGGGTGCCAAATTTCCGCATTTATTATTTGGTAGCTCAGGCACGTTTTGCTCAACACTGGTACCAGGCAGATGCCAGGATTCCATACTTCAGACCGGAGGCCGATTTGGCACTTCCGGCGCCCCTTAATTCCCTGTTGCCGATTGGGTTTCCTCGGGACCCACAAGATATTCAGACACTCTCCACAACCAGCTGGGCCTGGCACAGATTACTCAATGCAACTGGATCCCGCATCCTATACTCTTCCGCATTACCACTAGCGGGAAATGGCTGGATCCCTATTTTGCAGGAGACGCTGGTAAAGCGGACTTTGGCAAAATTTCATTTGGAAACGTTTGGAGACCCCAGCGGTCATGTCTTCTCACGTACGGAGGAGACTCGTTTTCGGGAGGCCACAGTTATGGGCCACTTCGTATTGCAAAGGCTGCAGAGGGCTCTGAGGGCTAATATTTTTAGTTACCCACTAGAGCCCCCTGAGTTCCCCCTTTTGACAGGTATTATTAAAGATGTAGGTGGGAGTCATCTTATGTCCAGACTGTACAGGGCTGCAGTGGCGATACTCCCCAGCTGGGATTCTGGGGTACGGGAGGCCTGGAAGCGTGACCTTGGCCATTCCATCACTGACTGTCAGGAATCGCAGTAAAGATGGTCATAACCCTCTTCATATGGTCTGCGCAGTGAGTAAGAAGAGTAATATCAGGTGTCTTAGCTACAAAAAGGAGGCCAAAATGTTACAGTGGAAGTCTCTGATTAGGTGAAGAAACCTTAAGGTGACCGCACACAATAATGGGCAGGTTAGTGGTCTAGTTGTTCTGCCAAAGAGCGCTCGAGAGCAGAGATCTGAGTGAAGCGCGTGCGCAACCGCCAAAACAGCGCACTTCACCGAAGAATCCAGTCAGAGTAGTGTCTTGAGAGAGAGTCCTATCAGTTCAATTTTAGAATAGCGTTTTAGGGAAAGTTCCGTTGCGCATACTCGTCGGAAGCTTAGAATAGCATCTGGCCATCTGTCTGCTTTCTCCTAAGTTCATTGTGCCTTTTTTCTCAGATAAATATTTGGAGACTTGTATCCAGTCCGAGTAATAGAAGGTCTTGAAGCAGAATCTACTTTTCGCTTGACAACTTACCAGCTATTCAGAGACCTCTTCCTTCTCCGTTCATCTTCGTATGGGTCACGCAAGTACCTGAATAGAAAAAAGAGAAAAGACAAAAAGATTATTGAAAATGTAAGAACAGTCTAAGAACGTTTGTACTGATTAGATTTAATTACAGTGACATTGTTTATAACATATAAAAGTTAATAATCATTTACAGAAGTAAGGAATGCAGGAAGGTTATATCCAGAGTTAAAACGCTGTTACCCGTGTAAAATAGAAGTGTTTGATGCAACTTACTGAGTTCAGTCCAGAGGCAATAACTCCTTATGCTGAGGGTTATTCAAGGAATTACTGACTATCTTAGGAAACATAGAAGAGAAGCTTCACCTGCCCTTTCTAGGGGTATGTGTAGCAATATGTATTTCTAGAGAAGAATATTTGCTAGACAGTTAGGGCAGGTTTATTAAATGTTATTTGTTACCTTCTTTTACAGGATGCAATAATTTCCGCCAGTATAACACTTCTGAGGAGATTGAGCTACCTGAGAAAAAAGGACGAGGCAGACTCTTCTGTTACTTTTTTATTTTATCCACTTCCCCCTTCCCCCACTGGGAATTCTTAGCTCCCTGTGTACTCAGTGGGGGTTGAGGAAATACCCAGGAGAGGCATTGGGACTCAGCTTAGTTCTGTTCCTGTGAATTCTGGGAACTAATAGATCGCGCTCTGACACTGATTCACAGTGGGGTCGGTGCTGCCCACAAATACGCCATGTCTCCCCCAACCACCGGCACAAGCTGCTGCACTTTAAATTTCTCTGGAGGGCATACATGACACCCAGCACATTGCATTGTATCAACCCATCCCGTCCACCTTCATGCCCCAGATGTCGCTCCCCAGAGGCGGACTTGGCACACAGCACTTGGACATGCGACAAGATAGTGGGTTACTGGAGGGTGGTCTTTGGGGAGATCTCACGCATGATAGAGATGGAGCTTGCACCCACACCACTGATGGCTCTGCTTGGGTACACACATGACCTTCCGAAGTCCAGACGACGGTTTGTCGCCATTGCGCTCCTCATTGCCAAAAGGGAAGTAGCCCTACACTGGGGAAGTAAATACACACCCATGTTGACTACGTGGCTGCGCAGCATGACCTACAGCAACACAAATAGCGATGCCTATGCATCACTACAGCCACCTGCTGCCACGCCCCTTGATGTATGGCAACCATTACACTCTTACCTGCTGTCTGCACGTGATAACGGCAGCACCCCGCCCCCACAGCAACACGCCCCTGGGGATGCTGGGATAGAGGGGGGAACACTCGGGATCACTGGACCATCACCGAGGTTGTAGTGAGATTAAATGTATGTGTTCCTCGACCCCTTGCAGGCTGGGACTATTGTATTCAGTGATAGCCTTGTAAACATTTGTCTGTACATTGACTTGTATTTTAACATTTTAACATGCCACATACCAAGCTGCACTGTAGTTATGTTTCAATGATATTGTGAAAATCAATAAAATAGAATGTGTTTAAAAAAAAATAATTGTGCAACACACACACAGTAACATAATGAATACACCACAAAAAGACTGCACACAGTTTTAGAAAAACTGAAAATATTTATGTGAGTAAAACAAGACCAAAACAACAAAAGTCCAATTATTAGAAGTTGAGGATTTAATTTTTAAAGATTAAATGCAAAAATAGTGCGATGAAGTCACTAGCGATCAAAAGGTTACTTGAGGTTGCGAGGGACCGGTGCAAATCCAAAGTTTAGGCAGACCGCGATAGAACGCAGGCTGGATACAGGACCCATGCAGGGCCCACTGAGAAATTACCTTGGATGGAGCAAAGAATAGACACTGAGGCCATGATGCGTCGATCTTTACCACTCAGTTGTGTCGCTGGGTTGTCGTCGAGCTTTGCTGAGGTGAAGGCAATGTGTCGTCGTCGAGCACCGCAGAGTGTCATCGTCAGGCCGTGCAGGCTGTGGTGGGCTGTCGTCGAACAGCCTCTGTTTTGCTATCGAAGGGCAATGCATCGGTTCTGACTGGCGCAGTGGTGACGATGCGTCAGTTTTGTAGCAAAGCAGCTGCAGAACCCACTTCTGAGCACAAAACATGGAGAGGGCACCTCAGGCAAGGTCAGGACTCGCAGAAAGCAGAGTCCAGCAGCACCAGCAGAATTGCAAAAAGGTCTTTTGTGTTCCTGAGACTTCACAAAAGAAGAGGCAAGCCAACAAGCCTTTTGAGATCAAATATAGGGAAGGTAAAGTCCAGCTCTCCTTCAGCACAATCAGGGAGCAGCAGGGCAACAAGCAGAAAAGCAGTCCTTTCGGAAAAGCAGTTCAGTTGAGTCCTTTAAGCAGCACAGCAGTCCTTCTGGCAGAGGATCAGTTCAAGATCCAGAAGTGTTTGATTTTAAGTGGTCAGAGACCCAGTACTTGTACCCTAAAGTGCCTTTGATATGACTTCAAAGCAGCTCTCTGAAGTGCATGAGGATCCCTTTAAACCAAGTCCTGTCTGCCAGGCTATCTGTGGGGGGTAACTAAGTGCTTTGTGTGTGGACAAGAGACTACCTTTTGAAGTCTGTCAGTCCCTCCCATTCCTCTCTGCCCAGGAAGCCCAGACCAGGGTGGCTCTACTGTCACTCAGAGAGTACTCATGGAGCAACACCCAAACAGCTAAATGGAGCTCTCTTTCCTGTTCCTTCATCCTTTAAAACCAGTGGCAGTGATAGCACTCTGCTGTTTAGAAAAAAACACATAATGATGCCTCATCATGGGGTGTCCTCTAAGTAGCAGGTTGCTTCCACCATTTGTCGTGGGATTCCCTAGAAATTGAAATTGTGCAGAAGAGAGCTACCTCTATCACAAAGCATCCATTGTCTGATGGCTACTCTGGCATAATCAAACACAGGTGGCAGTCATTTTGAGAGCGTGCACAGCACTACACGAGTTTGACATTTTGAAGAAGTCACAACAATGACCTCTATGGCCATTATTTGGGGTGGTGACTCGCCGTATTTCTCCACAAACTAGCATTTTGCCTCTTAATACGGGCATGCTGCGAGACTTCCAGCCCAAAACATTCCGGTAGAGAACGTTGGAACTTGTAAGGTAGTGTGGTGAACCTGCTAAGAAAAGAGACAATAGGTATTTTTGGCCCTCAGTCTCTAGTTTATTAGTTGTCAGAAGGAGAAGGAGAGGAGAATTATTGCATATACTGAGCACACAAATTAATGTGGTTCAAAGCTTGATGTTTTCAGTATTTAATAAGGGTTTGACCTTTCATCCTTTAGGTGGTCTTTCCCCTGACTTTTTGCCTTTTGTCTCCCATGTTTGCAGATTTCTTTTGTTGGCCTTAAGACTCTGAGCACTTTACCACTGCTAACCAGTACTAAAGTGCATGTGCTTCTCCCCTAAACATGATGACATTGGTGTATACCTGATTGGTATATTTGATATACTGGCAAGTCCCTTGTAAAGTGCTATACCAAATATCCAAGGCCTGTACTTCAAATGCAAATAGTGGGCCTGCAGTCCTTATTCTGCCACCCATAGAAGTAGCCTTTCAAACCTGTCTCAGGCCTGTCACTGCAGTGCCTGTGTATGCAGTTTACTACCACGTTGACTTGGCATTTAAAACTACTTGGCAGGCCTTAAACCCCCAATTTATTACATATAAGTCACTCCTAAGGTAGGCCCTAAGGAAACCTAAGGGCAGGGTGCCATGTAAGTAAAAGGTAGGACATGTACTTTAATGTTTTGCATGTCCTGGTAGTGACAAACAGCCAATTTTGTTTTTCACTACTGTGAGGCCTACCCCTCTCATAGACGAGCATTGGGAATTCCTTAATACACGTTTAAACTGTAATTATTGATCAGAGATGCATAGCTTTATCATGTTTCATATCTTTGTAATGGTAATGGTAAATCCTTCTTACTGGTGAAGTTGGAATCAACCTTACTGTTTTAGAATTGTCACTTTTGGAAAGTGGACATTTCTCTGCACGTATGATTCTGTGCACTTGACAGCCTGTCTCCAATACACATCTGGGTAGATGACAGCAACACTTGTGCATTCCCTCTAGACAGCCACAAAACATGAAGGGTAGGTGTGTCGGAATATCCATCTACATACATCTGAATTCTGATGTCCTTGCCTGAGCATGATGGAAGGGAGGGGCTAACACTTCACTTGAATAGGCTGTGTCCTGTTCCCAGATAAAGGGCTGGTTACCTTCCACAGATAGCCTGGCAGACAGAACTGGGTGGGTTGAAAGGGATATGTGTGCATTTCAGAGAGCTGCTTTCAAGTCACCCCCACATCAGACGCACTTATAAGTATAAGCACTGGGTCTCTGACCCCCTAAAATCTGACACTTCTAGACTTGCAACTGAAGCTCTGCCAGAAGAACTGCTGTGCTGCTTAAAGGACTCAACTGGACTGCTGATATGGGCGGCCTACTTTTCTGTGTTGCCTTGCTGCCTGCTGCTCTCTGACTCTGCTAAAGGAGAGCTGTACTCTGCCTTCACTTCAAGTCATCTCCCAGAGCTTGTTGGCTTGTCTTCTGTTGCTTAAGACTCAGGGATATCAAAGTCTCTACCTCTGCTCCTGTGCCTGGCTCACTGGAAGGGGCCCAGATACTTGCAACAGAGATTTCAATGTGTCTTCTGTCTGTGTGTAGCAGAACCAGTACATCGACCCAGTTGTGGAACTAAAATCATTGCATTGCCCTGGAACCAGTGCTTTGCCTCCAGACATTGATGCATCGGACGGCGTATCACCACCGCTGCAGCTTGGTGAGCTCATCACATCCCCCCGGCTGTGTGTCAGAATCTAGCGTATTTTTCAAAGCCTCTCAACTCCAGCAACTGTCTTCAGAAGTGGTGCATCACCTTCACTGTGAAGAGAAGAATGACGCATTCTGCGGGCCTCAACATCAACGCATCTGCTGTTTGTGAGCAGGAAATATACTTTGCTCACGGGGCCTGCCTGGGTCCTGTTGCCGGCTGGCACTTCATCACGGTGGCTCGAACTTTGACTTTGCCCCGGTCTAGCGTGTCCTAAAGTGACCTTCTTAGCGCTACTTACTTCTAAGTGCTTCACTGCATTTATTCCTTTAAAATTCAATATCTCAACCTCTATACATTGAATCTTTGTTATATTGGTCTTGCTTTGTTCAGAATATAATAATCTATGTTTCTAACCTGGCGTGGAGTCATTTTGTGGAGTATTCATTGTGTTATTGTGTGAGTGTGTTGCACAAATACTTTACACATTGCAACTTTAGATACGCCTGATTGCTCTGTGCCAAGCTACCAGAGGGTGAGCACAGGTTTTTTTTTAGTGTGTATCTAGCTTACCCTGACTAGAGTGGTGGTTCCTGCCTGGCCTGGGTGCATAGCTCAGCCAACCAGGAATCCCATTTCTAAAATTGGTAATCTGCGGTGAGGATAGGGGTTGCATTTGTGCAATACCATATAGTAATTCATTGTTCACTACAACTCTATACTTAGACCAATTCGAGCCATTTTCAATTTTCCCTGTTCTGACATCTTTTGATTTTTCTAAAGTCCTTTTGCCCAAAACTCATTTGTTTCTGCAATCAATGTATGTGTTACTACCTGGCAATATGGAATTTGAGCTGGCCAATCTGGAGGCATACACAGTGGCCCAGCTCAAGCGGTTTGTAGTGTAGCTCCTATTTCCCTAATAGGCTCTGCGCATTGGAATAATATACCCTATAGGCTTGACATAGGACTAAGGTCGGTATGTCCCTATCGAGTATATTAAACTTAATTACTTGTGCCAGCTAGCTCAGAGGCCACTAGAAACTCCTTGGATAACAAGAAGGGAGTAGTTTCTGGCAGCCGCAAACATGACAACTTTGTTTCCCTTTAGAATCGGAATGTGTCCCAGAGTCGTGGAAACAATAGATAACCGTTTCACTCAGCTCAATCGTGCATGCTTAGTTTTCCTCAAAGTTACACAGAAAGAATAGACGGGCGTTTCAATAAAAGGATTTATTGAACAGTCTTATTTCTCGTGTAGGTGATATGTGCTGTTACGATCACAAGACAGTATGCAAGATAAATAATGTACAGCGTAAGCAGTAGAAATAAATAATACTGCGCTAGCATTATCTTTTAGCATATATTCACATACATAAATAACATGAGCTAAGAATGTGAGTACTCATACGATGCGTCTCTAAGCTAGTTCTACCCCAGTGTACCTAACCTAACCTAGGTGTAGGGAGAGGTATGAAGTAGGTGGAGTATTCTCTAGTATGGTATACTAAGAGTATGTATGCCAAGAGTCCCTCTAGGTTCTAGTCAGCTCCATACCTCAAGAATGAGAGAGGTGGGAATCTCTTGCCAGACTCGGACTCCAACACTCCGCGAGGGAAGTTAGATCACTGGAAGCTGGACTCTCTGCATGCAGGGATGACAGCGTCTTCTCAGTGCGTCAGGCCGGGATACGGGCTCCTCTGAAGTCGAGGTCTCCTCTGATTTACAAGGGCTAGGGAAGGTATATTTATACCTGAGAGGTACCTCAGAATGTTAGCATTGACGTGAATCGGACAGCGGAAGACGTCATGAATGAACCCTTAAGGTATAACGGTTCATGCATAATAGATGAGTCCTTGAAGAAATCAATAGTCCTGTGCTAGGGAAACTCCCGAAGCCTAAGGGTCTGTTCTTCAAGAACTCGTTGTGACGTTAGGGTGGACGGATGTCGGAGACCATGCCTGTATTTGGAGTGCACGGTTTAATGCCTAAATAAGGACTGGGATTTTATGCCTATATAAGGGCAGGGCGAATTGTGCCTATATAAGGACATGATACAGGAAAACCTATATACGGACACCCTAAGAGGAATACAACACCCACTCCACTTTCGTGTGTACGATAATAATAAAATGCTAAACATTTAAAATGCTAAACATAAAATGGAGTACCGCATATTGCTAAAATGGTTCTTAAAAGCATTTGAAAAGCATTTAAAAAACACATTAGAATGCAAAAAGTACTGTACATTTTAAGCATTGCTTCTCATTTCAGGCATATATTTGAAAATAAAATGCAATTGGAATGAAATAAGCAGTAATAATTACATATGACAAAAAAATGTTCGATAAGTTGTTCAAAATCAAAGTCTTTTCATGTCATGGAAATCAATGAACTTTTTAGACTAACCAGATGACAAAGTGTCTGAGGAAGTACCGCGAAGTCCGTACTATAAGAATAGTTCTACTTCAAGCAGATTGTGGTGCCATTTAATTTGAAAAAACGGAAAAAAGTTCAATTTGGGAAGAGTTTCAGGTTTTTGAAATATGAAGGCCAAATTGTTATTGCATCTCTGGAACACTGTGGGCTGAATCAGAGTCAGTGTATGGGTCTGGTGTAAACAGGAGATCATCTATTTCTGTAGACAAAATATCGTCCACTGTTGTTGGTGACATTTGGAACACCTCGTGTAGTAGATTAATTGCACAGAGATGTGAAGCATCGCCTTCAGCATAGGATGCCGCAGCAATGTTCGCGTCCGTTGTTACCTGTGTGCCTGTAGATCCATCTCGTACCTCAGCAGCAGCCGGAAGCGTCTGTGAGATCTCAATGAATGCCATCATCAGGATTGGTAGCCTCTGGGGACAACACAGAGCATGGGCCGTTATCGGGTCCAGCAGAGTATCGATATCCGTTGGCGTAGCTGATGGAAATGTTAGACAGGTGTCCAACACGCATTCTTTACCGCATAGCAGGCATCGTAGAACAGGTAAGATGCAATCTTGCCAGATTGGTCTGAATGACAGGAACCACGTGGTATTAAGTTCCCGTAGACGAGTCATGCCCAAAAGCTGTACTATTCGCTCACGGCACTGTCGCTCAAGGAGAGCTTTCTCCACTTCGCTCGGAGTGATGTCTGTGAATAGGCTGGCCATAGCGTAATAGCAGGAAGAGAAATAGAATTCCAGCAACAAGTGCTAGAATTAATGGTATGCCACCAAACACCGAATGTGCAAAGTTTGGGATGATTCCGAGGACTGCCTGGAAAGGTGCTAACAGTCCGGAACAGATGGTCTTAAATACATGTACAATTCCGCTTGTATCAGAGATGTTAAAGATACGTCCTATCATTTCTACGAAATGTATAGGGCAGTTTGTACGTATTAAAGTTTGTATCTCAGCCGAAGTCCTTGCAATTTGTAGATCATAGGTTTCTTTGGCCGAGGTCAAAGGCACTGTTTGTTGTAAAAGCATGGCTTTCATTCTGCTTAAAGTATCAAATCTTATAAAAGAGACGTTCAGCGAAGGCCACAAGGCGACTCCCTGACTGTGTCTATTGGGGCAAACAATACTTGCATACAGCAAGTGACCCTGGAGTTCACCGTTACTAGATATGGGATGCCTGGCAACATGCCGCAGCAACTCTGATCATTCAACATGAGGTAACTCCCATTAGAAAGTTGTCCAAACGTTGGATTAATCACAGCAGCTGGTGTACCCTGCTGATGGCAAGACAAATTTGCCACAGAACCATTACAAGCCCCGTGTAAAGAAATGTCCTGACATATTAGTGAACCGCTCAGTGCATTTTTACAGTGTGTACCACTCAGAAACACTTCACGATCCCCACTCCAACATCTATATGTGTATGGTAAATTCCAAGATGTCTTAATGTATTCCTTACCCAACCTT
Organism: Calotriton arnoldi; assembly: GCA_963921515.1. Taxonomy (NCBI): domain Eukaryota; kingdom Metazoa; phylum Chordata; class Amphibia; order Caudata; family Salamandridae; genus Calotriton; species Calotriton arnoldi. Next base: position 2,341,580 of record CAWUFW010001931.1, read on the forward strand.
TCATATTTGCCTGTTTGCATTTGTTTGAGGCAATACTGAAACTGAAAAGTAGTCACAGGTAGTGTGATTTTGTCCTGAATAAGCCATTCTGTAGCTGGTTTTTCTGCCACTGTAAATGGTAACTTTTCCAGTTTTTCAATGCTCAGCACTGTATACTTTGCTCCTCTTTGTGCCAGTTCGATCTGTTTATCAGTGAGATTGTATTCTGCAAACAGAGCCGTTGTGTTGATAAAACGCCAAGGCACATAGCCCGCTCGCAAAGATTGCAGCGTCCAGCTTAATAACACAATAGAACGTAATTGAGATTGGCCTTGTTGTAACATCGCCAGATCTTGTTCTAGTATGTCGATAGCAGAGGATACAATACTGTCCAATGAATAAATCCTGGAGGACAAAGTTTTTAACCCATTGTCGACCACAGAGAGAGTTTTCTCTAAATTAATACGATCAAGTTCACGTATTCGTTCTGCGGCCTCTATCTGTAACACCTTCCATGCTTCATTATAGGCAGCATAAATGCTGGCATATATGAAACGTTTTTGACGTGGTTTTCTTGGTCCAAGCAAGAATTCCTTAAGGTCTGCGTCTTCTTTAAGTAAGGATAAGTGTTGTTTCACATCCTTAAGTGTAGATTTTTGTAGCCAATCGATGCATCATTTTCCTACACTGTATGTTGTTACTACCCCCGGATGCTGTCTTTGGACGTATCTTGGGTCTGGCCTATTAATAGTAAAGCCCTGAGTTTTATTCAGGAATCTTTCCTGACAGTTGTTCGTGTCTGTGGGCCAGATCAACCATTTTTTCCAATCAGGATTAGTTCTGTTGAGTTGTAGTATTGTGTCAACTGTAACCACTGCCTGTGTATTGTTATCACTTGCAGGTGTTGGTGCAGAAGGTGTTTTCATCTCTTTGATCTTGGCTAGTCCAAGACAAGACGTTTGTTGGACAGTTTCATTCAAAAACATTATTTGCTGAGGGATGATGCATGCTCTAAATAAAGCTTCTATCCCCTGCACTTGCCAATCTTTAGTACCCCAGACCGTTTTTGTGTCTATTGTCTCTTTCCATAAGTCGAAACCATGTCTAGACAGTTGGGTAATAAATGCTGCAGAATAAATCTGTTTTGTATTTGTTAACATAATTTTCAGTCCTGTTTTGTTTACATTCCTATAGTAAAATGTTTCTGGATCAGATGTTTTGTATCCTATAAAATATGGAAACTTGTTAGCAAATGTTTTTGAACTACCTTTTGGTGGTGTAGGACAATGCTCCCATTGGTTAAACATAAACACATTTCTAGGGTATGCAGATTTATGCAAATAATGATGACCATAGTGGTTATAGCAATACAGCTGTTCATAGTCTGATGAACCCTCTAAATATTCATTTTTAGAAAATGCAGCAGATTTTTCTAGGTCAAACATTATGTCATTAACAGTCTCAAAGTCCCAATCATCAGAATAGGTATTGGACAAAATAAGATCACTTAGTGAAATTTTAAACAAATGTGAAATGTTCAATTGTTCTGTTGGGCCGAAGATATCAAAATCAGTTTTGTCCCACACTATACCACCCTGTGTAGGAACGGCTGTGATGTTCACTGTTGACAAGTCTCTCGCTTCACGATGGGAAGATTTATGAGGTTTCAAAAGTAAGTTCACATCTTTTCTTTCAGTGTTCACATGGATGTATCTGCCATTGATAAGCACGCTCATAGTCATAACCAAAGCTAGCCAAAGCAGGAAAACAAATATTCCAGAAATAATCCAGAGTTCAATCCATGGTGAAACCAGATAAGTCTTTTTCAGAAAGTGAAGAAAGTCTTGTACTTGCTGTTTGAAAGTTAATGATGCTGGCGTCGTTTCAGGTTCACTGGGATCTTCTAAGAACGTATCAAAGTTAATGAAATAGCCAGAAGCTGTTCTGTCAATTGTTGAAATTGCATCAGGATTCGTTGAAATCGCTGGAACCAGTTGATCACTTGCTACGTTGGTGTAGACAGGTGTATTTGGACGAACTGTTACTTGAGTTTCAAGAGGGATGAGTTCCATAGCATTGTTGCTCAGTCCTTCATCTGTTACTGCTGAATTCTCGATTGTTATCAGTCTTTCAGTCTGAACCTCTTGGATAGTAGCAAGAGGAGTGCGTCTGCTACTAGGTCGGAGTCCACGAGGCCTACTATTTAGTATTGGCCACATACTGTGGTTTGATGAGGTCGATGGACACAAATCTTTTCTCCTTTTTTCCAGCAAGGAGCGGCAGTAGTACTGTTCTTGTTCCTTGAACAGCTAGGACAGGTACTGGTTGTCTGTAAGAAGGTCCAAATTCCTTCTTGACCGCAATCTTTTCTCTGACCAGATCCCCAACTTTTGGAATCCAGACAGGGCTTGCTGGGACAGCCGGTTGATCCCCAGTGGTGGCTGGCTGCAGGAATACGTTGCTTTGTTTCGTTCTTAATTTGTTTAAGTCCTGTAAAACAGCCAAACGATCTTTGATATCAAAGGGTTTATTTTCCACCACTGTGCCTACGTGTTCGAGGTCTGGCTGATGACGGCTGTAAGCCAGAAACCGGTCCCAGGATGCTTGTTTCTGGTCCAGGGAAGACATGGCTTGGCAGTTCGGGCTGGACTGTTCCCATGAGGCACAGAGTCAGACTGATTTGCATATGGCCATGTCTGAACTGGGGTGGTGGAGTGAGCAAAAGAATGATGATGGATTAAACCCAGATCAGTTGACTGGGGGTGAGTGCTTGCAATGTTCAACACTCCGTCCATCATCCCCTTTGGTTTTGCTATGTTCGCCCTAAGTTGGCAGGGTATGCCCAGACGTGGGTCCCTTGCTCACTTTGCCACTAGATTCAAGATTGCCTGGCTGATGATGGCTGTAAGCCAGAAACCGGTCCCATGTTGCTTGTTTCTGGTCCAGGGAAGACATGGCTTGGCAGTTCAGGCTGGACTGTTCCCATGAGGCACAGGGTCAGACTGATTTGCATATGGCCATGTCTGAACTGGGGTGGCGGAGTGAGCTAAAGAATGATGATGGATTAAACCCAGATCAGTTGACTGGGGGTGAGTGCTTGCAATGTTCAACACTCCGTCCATCATCCCCTTTGGTTTTGATATGTTTGCCCTAAGTTGGCAGGGTATGCCCAGACGTGGGTCCCTTGCTCACTTTGCCACTGGATTCAAGATTGCCTGGCTGATGATGGCTGTAAGCCAGAAACCGGTCCCAGGATGCTTGTTTCTGGTCCAGGGAAGACATGGCTTGGAAGTTCGGGCTGGACTGTTCCCATGAGGCACAGGGTCAGACTGATTTGCATATGGCCATGTCTGAACTGGGGTGGTGGAGTGAGCTAAAGAATGATGATGGATTAAACCCAGATCAGTTGACTGGGGGTGAGTGCTTGCAATGTTCAACACTCCGTCCATCATCCCCTTTGGTTTTGCTATGTTCGCCCTAAGTTGGCAGGGTATGCCCAGACGTGGGTCCCTTGCTCACTTTGCCACTGGATTCAAAATTGCCTGGCTGATGACGGCTGTAAGCCAGTAACCGGTCCCAGGATGCTTGTTTCTGGTCCAGGGAAGACATGGCTTGGCAGTTCGGGCTGGACTGTTCCCATGAGGCACAGGGTCAGACTGATTTGCATATGGCCATGTCTGAACTGGGGTGGCGGAGTGAGCTAAAGAATGATGATGGATTAAACCCAGATCAGTTGACTGGGGGTGAGTGCTTGCAATGTTCAACACTCCGTCCATCATCCCCTTTGGTTTTGCTATGTTCGCCCTAAGTTGGCAGGGTATGCCCAGACGTGGGTCCCTTGCTCACTTTGCCACTGGATTCAAGATTGCCTGGCTTATGATGGCTGTAAGCCAGAAACCGGTCACAGGATGCTTGTTTCTGGTCCAGGGAAGACGTGGCTTGGCAGTTCGGGCTGGACTGTTCCCATGAGGCACAGGGTCAGACTGATTTGCATATGGCCATGTCTGAACTGGGATGGCGGAGTGAGCTAAAGAATGATGATGGATTAAACCCAGATCAGTTGACTGGGGGTGAGTGCTTGCAATGTTCAACACTCTGTCCATCACCCCCTTTGGTTTTGCTATGTTCGCCCTAAGTTGGCAGGGTATGCCCAGACGTGGGTCCCTTGCTCACTTTGCCACTGGATTCAAGATTGCCTGGCTGATGACGGCTGTAAGCCAGAAACTGGTCCCAGGATGCTTGTTTCTGGTCCAGGGAAGACATGGCTTGGCAGTTCGGGCTGGACTGTTCCCATGAGGCACAGGGTCAGACTGATTTGCATATGGCCATGTCTGAACTGGGGTGGCGGAGTGAGCTAAAGAATGATGATGGATTAAACCCAGATCAGTTGACTGGGGGTGAGTGCTTGCAATGTTCAACACTCCGTCCATCATCCCCTTTGGTTTTGCTCCGAGGTCTGGTACCCACATTCTTGTCCCAAATAGGACCTCATATGGAGTGACCCCCCCTAGAGAACTTCTTGGCAAATTGTTTAATGAGCGTTGGACCCCATATAGATGTTTGACCCACCCATCACCCAAACCTAATACCCTAGCTGTTATAGACTGCTTTATGTCCCGGTTTTTCCTTTCCACAACCGAATTTCCCTCAGGATGGAATGGAGAGGAGTACCGCAATGCAACGCCCAGACTGGCCATGGCTTCTTTGTAAGCCCGAGAGCTAAACACAGGGCCCTGGTCAGAATGTAGTGTGCCTATTGCGTATGTGCCGATAAAGACTCGCAAATCTTTTATAACAGTTCGAGCGTCAGCCGAGCGCTGAGGCCATATCCATAGGAACCTTGATTTTGTATTGGTGGGATTGCACTTGTCCATGAGGACGCCTGTGCATAGATAGTCTAATGCTGTCTAATAATGGTGTCTGTGCAGGGCAGTTACATTCGTAGCATGGTGTCTGGTGGCTTTCTCGCTGTAATTTGCAGTCTATGCAGTTGTTGATGAATATGTGTATTTCTGTATTCATCCCAGGCCACCAGTACATCTCTTTCAATGTCAATATTGTTTTAGAGATCCCTTGATGTGACAGACCCTCCCCCAGATGTGTTTCATAAATCAAAGCTGCTCTACGTTCCATGTTTGGAATCACCCTATCCCCCACTCCAGGGATTCGAGCAAAAGGAACGTTGTTCGCATCAATTACATAAGAGTACTTGAGTGGAAACTTTTTTGGTAACGCTGCACCACTGCCTTTGCTTGCAGCATTGACAGCCAACATTATCTCACTGTCTATTTTCATTTTTGAACGAGTGATCGCAGCTACGGAAGCCGTTTGAACAGCTCCCTTTGCGGCTTCGTCAGCCAATGAATTCCCTGCAACGTGAACGCCATCACGTTGATGACTCAGTGTGTGGATCACGTGAGCCTTTGGTAGTTCGTTTTTTAACTGAACTACTTGTTCCCAAAGCGTTTTGTGCTTTATTGTGCCACCTTTTGCATCTTTGAACCCGTTTTCAAGCCAATTTTGTATATATTCATTATACGACTGTGAGAAGTTGGCCTGGCATATGCTGTCCACTAATTATAGTGGGCACCTTGCACCGGTCCAAACAACCCCTTATTGGAGATAGGTTAAAGACAACCTTATTGAAAGCTATCCTAGTGGTAGCTATGGAGAGCAGCCTTCAGGCTAAGTCTTGAAGGAATGTAAAGCAGCTTGTTTTACCAGTCTATAATCTCTTGAGTGATCAAATGAAAGAGCACCACACCAGGTATATATTCAAAATATATGTATTTATTGCTAAACACACCCCTCTAGTCTCTTTATGAGGCTAGAGTTTGAAGTACATACGTTAGAAGTTATTTAAACACAGTAATAGCACAAATACACGTTTGGGCCCTAGGGGCGTACCAAACCATATACCAATAAAGTGGTATAAGAACCACGACTGAACTAGACACTAGGCCTAGAGCCTCTAGAAGTGCTTGGACCACAAGGAACCACCCAAGGTAGTGACACAGGGGACCCACGGGAGACGCGTGCAGTGTAAATACACAACCGCGATACGCCGTTAACTTCTATGGAGAAAGTCGGGATCGGGAAATTAGAGAAAAGGGACACTTAAAAGAGGACTAGGACAAAACCCTTTGAGATCTAGGACTTTGAAGAGTCTCTACCCACGGGAGCACCAGAGTACTCATGTTACCTCACCCAGGGAAGCCGGGTGCATAGGTGCCTTTCGGGGTCGGGTTTCGTCGTCGATTCGAATGGCGATCTGCTGCAAAGTGCTGCTGGCGGCCAAGAGAAAAGTGTCCGGGTGGATCCAAGAGTGGATCGGAGTTCTGAAGAACCTGAAAGCAGAGGGGACAGAGTCTGGGTCACTAGCCAGTGACCAGGAAGGCGATGGACAGATGCCCACCGATGTCGAGTGCTTCAGGTGTGTTGACGGTCGTCTTGACTCTTCAGCCACGAGGTCCAGGAGGCGTTGTCGGTGACCAGGAGCAGGATTCGGGCTGGTACACGATGTCTGTCGAGTGCTGAGGTGTTGGCGACCGGATTGGACCCAACAAGCCTTGGCAACGGCAAGTCTTGGTGAAGATGTAGATCGTCAATGGTGCAGACCAGCAAGGTCTGTGGAACTCACCCAGCGAGGATAAGTGAGGGCAGGCCTGGAGCAACCAGGATGCCAAGTAAGAAAAGGATTGGCCTTCGTTAAGGGCTACTAGCCAATGGGCTAGCGACCGCAAAGGAGCCTCGTGACGCCGCACGTGGAGCTGGCTTACAGGACACTCGTGGAGTGGGGGCCAGTGATCTTCGGTGCAGGTGGTGCTGGAGGCTAGGGCTACTCGGAGCCTAAAGCACGACTTCTTGGGAGACCCAGAAGAGGATGCACTTACAAATGTGCTCGGTGTCCAGGGATCACGGTCTCAAGTCACCCACGATAGCCACGGGCCTCAGCTTTGCTGGGGACTCAGGGTAGCCTCGGGGAAGTCTGAGAATCCACCTCTGGTGATGCGATGACTTCGGCGCCCGACGGGAGCTTCAGAAATGCGAACCGGACAGATGCTTCTTTGGTGCCTGCCAAGCAGGGAGTCACTCCTTGACCCCAAGGGAGATTCTTCAGTCCTCTAATCTTGTCGTAGAGCATCGTAGGTCCAGGATTCAGTTTCAGAGTTTCGTCCAGGTATAATCTAAAGTCCTAAGGACTGGGTTCCTACCTTTATTCTAAAAATAGGGGTTGGACTACTCTGTGGCCCCACCTATGGGTGGGTCAGGGCAGAGGGGTGGCTACACCCCTTTCCCTTTGTCCAGTTCGCACCAAAGCAGGGGCTGCAAGCCCCTGATCCGGTTTGAACTGGGGTATGCACAGGGACACCAAATGTGCCCCCAGTGCAGGACTTCAAAGCACCCGAAAGTGCTCCCGCCCAGCCCCAATACACATTATCCTGTCTGGGGAGGTGGTCCCACCTCCCTGGGACAGGAAACCTATTGTCCAGGCCTCCCCTGCCGGAGTTTCGTCCAGCAGCAGGAGGCCAGACTCGTGTCTGTGGCAGCAGCATCCATTTTGTGATGCCAGGGCTCTGGAAAGAAGTTACCGGACTAGTCAGAGTTAACATGTCTTTCCCTCTAGAAGGGTGGAATGCTACCCCTGCCACCAGGATTGGCGGGGGGGTAGTATTCCAAGATGTTTGACACCAAACACGACATGTTTAGGTGCAGCCATTCCAAAGTTAGCATTTTACCGCAAGGATATAATGCGCTTAAGAGTATATGGTCAGGCTGCACTACAAACAGCATCAGAGAGGGTCTCCGAACGCTGCAGAGGGGCCCTGCTCATGCAGGGGCACCCTCTCACATAGGAACCACGCACTCTGCCTTTAGGATTGATAAGGCCTGCCTTAGGAGTGACTTATAGGTTTATATGTGTGTATGTATTTCGTGATATAGGTAACCTATATCACAGTAAGGGGTGCATGCACCACCTTACCCAGGCTGCAGTAGCAGGCCTGTGGTGTCAGTTTGGATGGCCTTCCAGGGGTGGCATAATACATGCTGCAGCCCCTGGCAGGCCTCTGAGGTACCTATGCCCTTGGTACATAGTATACCATATACTAGGGACTTATAAGGGCACTCCAGATCCCAATCAGTGATGTGCCTAAGGCACATGGAAACCATTTTAGAGAGGAAGCAGCTAGGCTGGGGTTCTGATTAGCAGGGCCCCAGCCAGACTAATGTCGAAAAACAGTGAAGCATCAGCAAAAAGTGGGGGTACCCATGTGAAGCAGATCCTACTCTCCTACAACGACTGCACACAGTAAAAAGAATCGCACACGATTAGTGTGGGGAATTCGCGATCTGTATTTTCAAGTGCCAGTTTGAAAGCTTGTAGTTCAGCTCACTGAGCTGTGCAATATCCTAGAGATTGAGTTTTTGTGACCATAGGTCTGAAGATGCCATCTCGCATGCGACCTTTAACGATTGCACACGCTGCACTGTAAGCTTGCTTACCCCCTGTTGCGGGTTGTGCGGATCCGTCAGTGTAAATTATGAATTCGTACTGATCGAGAGGCAGAATTTCAGTGGGCAGAGGACATTCTTGTTCATATTGCAGGAATGCTTGTGTTTTTAGATCAGGATCAAAATCATATTCAACATCTGTTGCAGCAAAATAATTAACCCATTGTATCCATCTTGGATGTAATGCTTTAGCATTTGGAATGCTCACTTTTGTGACCGCTTCTAAAGCTGGTACTGGGGTAATGACAACAATGCGTTTCCCTTGTGCTAGGGCTCTTTCTTTTGCTACTGCAGTTTGAACTGCTGTCAGAATTTTTTCAGTTGAAGTGAAGCGCATTTCTGCTTGTGTATACAAATGGGATTTGTATGCAATTGGTATTTTTTCACCCTCATTAAATGTTAAGTAGGTGAATCCGCATTGACCCGAAATTATTCGGATCATTAAATTGCGTAGACTTACGCGTGTTTGTAAGTGATTTTTTGCTAACATGTTAGCTTGGAGTGAACGCAAGATTTCTGTGTGTTCTTGTGTCCAATTTTTGATTGAAAAATCAGGTTTGATTAATGCGTAGAGAGGTTTAACCCTTTCTGCGTAATTTAGAATGTATGTTCTTCCAAAGTTTAGGAAACCCATGATGGATTGTAAGTTTTTTAGCGTTTTTGGAGGTTGGAGCAGCACACACCTTTCTAAAAAGTTAGCTGCCAAGCTCTTGCCTTCACTTGAAAGCTCATATCCTAGAAATAGGACATTGAGATGGGCAATTCGGGACTTTTTAAAGTTGAACTTGTAGCCCTCAGAGGCGAAGCCCAGTATAATGGTGCTCACCCTGTTCAAGTGTCTGTCCAGGTCATCGTCCGTCAGATAGATGTCATCGACATAGGACAATGCCTCATTGTCATAAATTTGTAGTAACTCTGTTACTCTCGCTGAGAATAACCCCGGGCTGTTCTTGAACCCTTGTGGGAGTCGACAAAATTGACGCTGGGTCCCCATTATGGAGAATGCTGTTAAGTACCTTCTTTCAGGTGCTATGTTTTGACAAAAGAAACCATTTGAGATGTCTAATGTGGTTTTATATTTTTTACGCACAATGTTATTCATTAATGCTGTACTATGTGCATTTTGCACTGCAAATGTTTTAGAACAAGTGTTTAAATGTCTGTAATCCAAAACTAGACGATAGGTGTTGTCTGGTTTGGAGACAGGAAACAAAGGATTGTTCATTGAGGAGGTGCATGTTTCAATCACCCCTTGGTATTCAAGTTGATCTAAGATCTCCCTGACCTGTTTTCTAGCTTCTTGCTTTATTGGGTACTGCCTTTGTGCAGTTGGTTCATGTTTCAGATGTATTTTATGGTGAGGTGAGCCCTCATCCCATCCTACATGATTTTTATATAATGCTGGGGCCTGGGCTACTGCCCATTTCCTGGCATATGTGTATTTAAGATGAATTGGAATATGGTTAGAGAAGGCAGGCATAATAATGTCCTCGCCATGTGGGCACTCCCTGACAAATTGTGGTGGCCAGTCTTTTTCTGCTAGAAGTATGTCATAGCCCTTTGAAAGTTTTTCCCAAAAGAGTGCTTTCACCTGTCTAGGTATGTCTCCCTCCATTCGGAGTGTTATTTCATATAACCTTTGTGGAGTACTTACCCTGGTGTCTACTAGTCTCTACTGTGATGTACTCATTCAAGTCCACTATCTCCAGAAGTTCCTTCACGTTCTGACGAACTATTGTGACTTCTGCTGCACTGTCCAGCATTGTCTGAGCCCATTCTCCGTTCTTGAGTTGTGTTCTCAGTATCCTCGGCATGTCTGATCTTCAGACCTGCTACTTTCTTTTTGGAGAATTGAGGTTTTGTTTTATTTTTTGGAGCGTGTTTATCTTCCTTGGATTTCACGCGTTCTTCTCTATGTTCTGACCGTCCTCTTCTTCCCGATGTCTGTGACGAGATCTGAAAGGTACGAGAGGAACGTGTATCAGTATCTTGATATCTGTCAGGTTTTCTCAAATTATCCCTATTCCTGAGGTTATACCTCCTTTCAGAGGCTCCTTTTGAGGAGACCTACCTCGGGATTGAGAACGTTTCTCATTTGAATTTTGTTTATTAGTTTCCCACTTCTTTTTAGAAGATGTAGGAGTTTGTTTAATAGAGTCCTTTTCAGGATTCTCAGATAGTTTTGGTTTTAATGGTCTTCCACCCAAACTATCTCTGCCTAATTCTGCATAGGATTGTTCAATTATTCTGGGTAGTTCAGTCTGATGTTCTGTAACATCGAATTCTCTTAATCGTTGGCGGATCGCCACTGCTGCTGCCTCCCCTTTAATATTAGATAATATTATTGTTGAGACCTAGTCGAAATTTTTCAGTAATTTCATACCTAAATTCAGAGCAGGCTCTGCCCCGTATTCGTTTTGAATTTGTTTCAGGACATCAGGTATTACCGCAATTGATGGAATACCATGTGTTTTAGTATAGATGGCAGCAAAGACTGAGCCCCAAGTGGTGCAGTCTTCCAGTTGTGGTGTGATCCCCATTGGTAAACTAATTGTTAGGATTCTGTGTTTCTCATAAGGGCTAGTATTTGGAAATACTGCTTCTATTTGAGTAATTTTTGAGCTATCCAGAATGGAATTTGCTCATGTTTTGTGGGCATTTTACCCATGACTGAGTAGAGAGTCTGTGGTGTAATTTTTAGTGTAGTCCCCGGATGAGGGGTCTGATTTGGAAGTGTCAATGGTGGTTGGACTGTGAAAGTCCGCATGACATATTGGACTAATTGTCTGTAGATTTTTATTAACTCTTGTAGTTGAGTAAGTAGTTCCTCATCTGACATTATATCCAGTTCAGGATGAGGTATGTAGCCGGCTAGAATCGGCCATGTTTCTCCTGGTCTACCTAGTGGACCGAGCCTGGTAATATTTTTGTGATGTTTTAGGGCGCCTTTAAACCAGAGCTGATGCTCCTGGTATGTTAGTGGAATTTCAATATCCTCGAAAGGAATATATTCCTCTGGTGGATCATCTTCCTTGTAGAAGTGAAACAGTTTTGTTACTGGATTTGATTCTGGGAATACTATCCATGAATAGAATACCTCTGTCTGAAAGGATTTGTGTGCCTCTATCACGAAAACTGCTCTACCGCCTCTCGGTGGTAGGCCGTGTTTTATAAGTTTTAGAGTGATGGCTCTTCTTAAGTTTGGATGGATGTCTATAACACCCTCCTCGGTTTCATTTAAACCTATAAAGTTAAAAGCTGTTACGACTGGTTCAGCCGCAGCTACACCGTTCTCGGTGTTATTGTCCCAGTGTATGGACATTTTTGTTTTTTGAAAAATGTATAACAAGTCTCAAGGAAACAAAAAGATAAGGTGCACAATATTTTGGAACACTGTATCCTTCAACGTTGAGCAAACCAAACAGCCAATATATAGGGTGCTTCCCTATTTTGCTGTGGCGGATACTTAACCCTGCCCACTGCAGACGTCTTTTGGAGTATATGGGTAGGGGTCTCTGAGAGAAAAAGCACAGCTGAGTTACTCCGTATCTAGCGTTAAATTACCGCCTTACCAAACTGTTGGGCGCCATGTAGTGTAGCTCCTATTTCCCTAATAGGCTCTGCGCATTGGAATAATATACCCTATAGGCTTGACATAGGACTAAGGTCGGTATGTCCCTATCGAGTATATTAAACTTAATTACTTGTGCCAGCTAGCTCAGAGGCCACTACAAACTCCTTGGATAACAAGAAGGGAGTAGTTTCTGGCAGCCGCAAAACATGACAACTTTGTTTCCCTTTAGAATCAGAACGTGTCCCAGAGTCGTGGAAACAATAGATAACCGTTTCACTCAGCTCAATCGTGCATGCTTAGTTTTCCTCAAAGTTACACAGAAAGAATAGACGGGCGTTTCAATAAAAGGATTTATTAAACAGTCTTATTTCTCGTGTAGGTGATATGTTCTGTTACGATCACAAGACATTATGCAAGATAAATAATGTACAGCGTAAGCAGTAGAAATAAATAATACTGCGCTAGCATTATCTTTTAGCGTATATTCACATACATAAATAACATGAGCTAAGAATGCGAGTACTCATACGATGCGTCTCTAAGCTAGTTCTACCCCAGTGTACCTAACCTAACCTAGGTGTAGGGAGATGTATGAAGTAGGTGGAGTATTCTCTAGTATGGTATACTAAGAGTATGTATGCCAAGAGTCCCTCTAGGTTCTAGTCAGCTCCATACCTCAAGAATGAGAGAGGTGGGAATCTCTTGCCAGACTCGGACTCCAACACCCCGCGAGGGAAGTTAGATCACTGGAAGCTGGACTCTCTGCATGCAGGGATGACAGCGTCTTCTCAGTGCGTCAGGCCGGGATACGGGCTCCTCTGAAGTCGAGGTCTCCTCTGATTTACAAGGGCTAGGGAAGGTATATTTATACCTGAGAGGTACCTCAGAATGTTAGCATTGACTTGAATCAGACAGCGGAAGACGTCATGAATGAACCCTTAAGGTATAACGGTTCATGCATAATAGATGAGTCCTTGAAGAAATCAATAGTCCTGTGCTAGGAAACTCCCGAAGCCTAAGGGTCTGTTCTTCAAGAACTCGTTGTGACGTTAGGGTGGACGGATGTCGGAGACCATGCCTGTATTTGGAGTGCACGGTTTAATGCCTAAATAAGGACTGGGATTTTATGCCTATATAAGGGCAGGGCGAATTGTGCCTATATAAGGACATGATACAGGAAAACCTATATACGGACTCCCTAAGAGGAATACAACAGGTTCTGATAAGGGTGTGCCATAAGGGAAGTGCCAAGAAGGCAGAGCTTCAGAAAGCCTTAAGAGCACAGGTAGCAGCTCACCCAGAAGGAGAAGTGAATGAGAAGGAGGTATCTGAGTCTTAGTAAAGATAATAGAGGTTCTTGTCATGCAAATTACAGAGGGGAGGAGCATTTTTTTTCCCAGACAGGAACTCCACTCTAGACCAAGCAGCAGTCTGGTGGACAGACGGAAGGAGAGGAGACTAAAACTAGAGCTTGCCAAGATTGAAATGGAGCAGGCCCTTGCCAAATTAGAGAAAGAGCAAGCTCTAGAAGAGAAGAGGATGGCCATGAGGAAAGGAAGATGGCCCGTGAGCTTAGCCTCAGAGAGCTGGATATGAGAGCCCATGACAAGTGCAGGCAATGGTTCAGGGCCAGTCACAAACTCATTACACAAACTTTGGTGGATTTCTTGGACTATGCTGATAAGGCACTGAAGGACTGGGTGAGGGACTATGTAGGGTTGTACAACTCGTTTTTTAAGTGAGCACATTCTTGATATTTGTTTTCCAGAGATGCGCCAATACCTGGTTGATAGCAAGGTTACTGACTCTAGGAAGCTTGCTGAGGATGCGGATGTCTGCGTGAGCACCAGAGTGTCAAAAAAGTTATCTGGGGAGACTCCCAAAAGGGTGATCAGGGTTTCCACCAGAGAATTACATATATAGCCCACTAAGGCAAACCCTAAGTACTCCTAAGGAGAGGGTGCCATGTAAGTAAAAGGTAGGAAGTGTGGTTCACCTTTTCATGTCCTGGTAGTGATAAACCACCAAATTTGTTTTTCACTACTGTGAGGCCTCCCCCTCTCATAGGATAGCATTGGGAATTCCTTACTACACTTTTAAATTGTAATTTGTGATCAGAGAGGAGTAGTTTTTTCATGTTTCATATCTTTGGAATGGTAATTATAAATCCTCCTTACTGGTGAAGTTGGATTAACATTACTGTTTTAGAAATACCACTTTTAGTATGTGGACATTTCTCTGCACTTACTACTCTGTGTGCCTGGCAGCCTGTCTTCAATACACGTCTGGGGTGGGTGACAGCTACCCTTTGTGCATTCCCTCCAGACAGCCTCAACACAGGAAGAATAGGGGTGTCTGAAAACCAATCTACATAAATCTGCATTCTGATGGCCCTGCCTGGGCAGGATGGAAGGGAGGGGCTACACTGCACTGTCCCTACACAAAGATCTAATTACCCCCACAGCTTGCCTGGCGGAGAGGAATGGGTTGAAAGGGATCCTTGTGCACTTCACAAAGTTGCTTTGAAGTCACCCCCCTTATCAAAGGCACTTTTGGGTAGAAGAACTGGATCACTGATCCCCTGAAATAAGACACTACTGGACTTTAAACTGAAGCTCTGCAAGAAGAACTACTTTGCTGCTTAAAGGACTAAACTGGACTGCTGATCTGAAAGGCCTGCTTTTCAGTTTTTTGCCCTGCTGCCTGCTGCTCTCTGACTCTGCTGAAGGAAAGCTGGACTCTGCCTTCACTCCAAGTGATCTCCCAGGGCTTGATGGCTTGCCTCCTGTTGCTTGAGAATCAGGGATATCAAAGTGTCTACCACTGCTCCTGTGCCTGGCTCACTGGAAGTGGCCCCGATATCTGCAACACGAATTTTGACACATCTCCTGTCTGCGTGTAGCAGAACCGGTGCATCGACCTGGTTGCGATAGTAAAATCAGCGCATTGCCTCGGAACCAGTGTTTTTCCTCCAGAGATAGATGCACTGGACAGCGTATGGCCACTTCTGGAGCTTGGTAAGAATGACGCATTCCCTCGGCTGCAAGGTGGAATCCGTTGCATCACTCGATGCCTCTCTACTCTGGCACCCGTCTTCAGAACTGTCGCATCACCTTCACTGCATGGAGATGATCGACGCATCCTGCACCTGGTGACTTCAACATTGACGCATCTTGCTGTTTTCCATCTGGAAAGGTACTTTGTTTACCTGGGTCTGCATCACGGTCGGCCTGAACTTTGACTTTGCCCCATTCTAGTGTGACCTAAAGTAACCTTTTTAGCGCGACTTGTTTTGCTGTTATGACCTTGTTTTGTTCAGAATATAAGAATCTATTTCTCTAAACTTGCGTGGAGTATTTTTTTGGTGTATTCATTGTGTTACTGTGTGAGTGTGTTGCAAAAACACCTTACACATTGCCTCTTTAGATAAGCCTGACTACTCTGTGCCAAGCTACAAGAAAATTAGCACTAGTTATCTTTAGTGTGTGTATACCTTGCCCTGACTAGAGTGGTGGTTCCTGTCTGGCCTGAGTCCATACCTCAGCCAACAATGAATCCCATTTCTAACTTGCTGTTTTATACAGTAGTTAGAAGCAAAAGTATTTACTATAATCAGAAATTGCAGTAGGTCTGCATTTTGAGATGCACTGTAGTTTAAGGTGGCATTCTAGCTTTTGAAATATGTACCTTAGTCTAAGAGGTTAATGTGAATATGCATCTGTTTTTCGTTCTGGAGTTGCAAAGAACTGACAAAAAAATGTATCCCACAACGTTTCGGGCACCTTATGGAGCTAGTTTAATACACCCAGCCTTTCCTTCAGAAAAACTTTAAAAGTTTTAAAATCCTGCTTTGCTTTAAAAACTGTATTTCTTTGTTAATTTTTTCAGTAAGGAATTTCTGGATTTCAGTTTAACGTACAAATGAAGCGGCCTCCAGGAAAGTAAGTGAAATTTACATTTGACTCTGAACTGTTCAAGTCTGTGAACGTACTTCTTCATTTCTTTTTGGATCATTACAATGGTATATAATTAAAATAAATCAAGCAAGGTGTGAATTTCCTCCAGATATTAATTCATTGTTTTTTCTGTTATGATCAATCTTTCTGAAAGCTGCCCTTTGCCAGAGCAGATAATAGCGGCCAAGGTGTAAGATTCATGTATAGTTTACAAATAGCTATTGGGGGATTATCATTGATTGATGCCAAAGTGTGGAGTTAAGGGAATTCCCAAGTTGCTGAGCCTGGAGTATAGAGGTAGCATGGCAAATTGAAGTTGTAATGTAGTTATAAATGCACAAATTAGTGTTTATTAATACGCTTGTTCCAAATAACCTGTTTTATTGTGACAAATTTTAATGCATGGCAAAAATGTGTCTATGTATCTCTCTCTCTCTCTCTCTCTTTCTGTCTAACCTTTTATGACTATCTCTTCATAATTTGTTTCATTACATTTCTTTGATTTTTTTTAATATGACAGTTTTCGGCCGTCATAAGTTTTGCTGCAGCCAATAAGTCATCAACCTTCATCAATACTGCGGTAAATTAGAACTAGTCTGTACAGTAGGATAGTCTTTGAATATCAAAATGAAAGTTAAACATTGGTGCTCCCTCATCAAACCCATAGTGCAGATTATACTTCCTGGACATGTTTTCTAGAACCTTGAAGAAAGAAGTATCTGTCGTATATATAAAACCATACCCTCTTGGGTTAATAATAATAAATGTTCGAATGTCATTGCGATCAGAATGGTTGTTGTAATTTCTAAATGGTGCAATGCCTTTACGTTAACCCCTTCGGTGCTAAGAACGGAACGGTTCTGTCCTCAGCCACAGTGGGAATGTGCTGAGGGCAGAACCATTCTGTCCTCGCACCCGTCCATGGGAGAAGCGCTGGCGCTTCCCACATGGGTCGCCCATGGAACTCCCCCAAACAGGGATGGCAGCGGAAGTGCTTCGACTGCCACCCTGACCTCCCCCTCAGCAATCCAATGACGTTGGTGTGCACTGCATGCACCAACGTCATCAGAAGCTGTTAGACGCACTGGAAGCCATTTGGTTTCAGGCCGTTGGACAAGCAGGTAGGTTTTTCCTGTCAGGGGGGTTGCAGCATGCATAGAGGCATCAGGGGAGGGGAAAGAGTTTTTCCTCTCCCCGCTGTCTCTTTCCAGTGCATTCCTGCTGCATGATCACGCATGGGGTTGCGATTGTGCAGCAGGAATGCCACCACTTGCACCAGGGACTTGTTTTTTGGTAACAGAAGTGACCCCTTAGGCAAGGGTCACTTCCAAATCTTAGCACATTGACTCACCAGTTTTCTGTCTCCCCGGGGGCAGATTGGCCATATTTGGAGGCCCATCTGCCCCCAGGGGGAGCAGAAATACCCACTAGCACCAGGGATATTGATATATGATGTTTGGGGGTGGTCTCTTGGGCAAAGATCACCCCCATTGGGGATATATTTTTTTAAAACACTTGTGGCTGTTTTCTGCAGCCGGGGGTGAATTGGACTTATTTGGAGGCCTATCTGCCCCCAGGGGGGAGGGCAGAAAACCCACTAGCAGCTGAGATATAGTCATTTTATGTTTGGGGGTTGTCTCTTGGGCAAGAATCATCCCTATTGGGGATAATAATTCTTTTTAATTACTTTTGGCCATTTTCTTCCCCCTGGTGGCAGATCAGCCCTATTTTGAGGCCCATCTGTCCCCAGGGGGACAGAAAACTCACTAGCAACAGGGATATCTTCATATTATGTTTGGAGGTGGTCCCTTGGGTAAGGATCACCCCTATTACGGATAATAATTTATTGAAAATACTTTTGGCCATTTTCTGCCCCCATGATGGCAGATTGTCCCTTTTGGAGGCCCATCTGCCCGGGGGGGCCGAAAACCCACTAGCACCAGCGATGTGTATATATTATTCATGGGGTGGCCCCCTGGGCAAGGGTCACCCCAATTGGGGATGAAATTCTTTTTATTACTTTTTTAAATTTTTTGCCCCTGCTCCAGGGGCAGATCAGCCATCTTTGGAAGCCTATCGGCCCCTGAGGGGGGACAGAAAACCCACTAGCACCAGGGATATGTATATATTTATGTTTGGGGATGGCACCTTGGGTAAGAGTTGCCCCAATGGGGAGGGGCATCGGTTATTATTTACTTTTGGCTCTTTTTCTGTGCCCCTTGGTGGCAGATTGGCCATATTTTTAGGCCCATCTGCCCAAAAACCACTTGACACCAGGGAACATTTTTGTGTGTGTCTGGAGTTCGGCTGGCGGTGGGTGTGTACTATCGCTTGGCTGGCGGTGTGTGTGGACTGACAATTGGGTAGCGACATAGCGTTTTATCATCTTAACTGTTTAATTTTTTGTCATTTGCATTTGTGATTGTAATGTTTTTTTTCTCCTTTTTATTCTAGTTCAAAGCTTTTGCATTTTGTTGCTGTTATTCCTGCTTGTTGTTTCATCACTGGTAGTTCTGCAGTTTGTGTAGTTGCATGTGTTTGGTAAGAAAACGTTTTTTGTACTACTAACTCTAAATGCGTTTTTTTGTAAATGTTGGAATAATAGCAGCATATTTAGCCTCAATTATATTGTGTGTGAAAATCTTTTTGCATTTGTGCACAATGTGTATTGTGTTGTCTTGTGAGTTTTTTTCTTCTGTCTAGTTGGATAGCGTTGGATTTTGCTGTGTCTGTGCAGAGTAGGTGCTGGTGAGTCTAGCTGTCTCTGTGAGTGGTATTGTTTTTTAGTACATAGATCTTTGGGATAAAGCCACACTTTGCTATTACTTATTTTGCACAGTGTTGGTTGTTGTTGACTTGTTTGTGAAGCTACTTTTCATAGTAAGGTTTATGGCTAGCCACAGGATGACTGCTCAGCAGGTTGTTGACATGCTTTTTGAGCCTTCCTCGGACCATGATTCTGAGACTGACTCTGCCTCTGAGGCAGAGGAGGGAGTGGAAGTTTCTGGCAGTGAATTTAATGTTTGAGAGGAATCATCTGATGATGAAGCCACTCTCAGTGCAGATGAAGTGCCTGTTTTAGAAGAGGACACTGATGAGTTGATAGTGCAGCAGGAGGAATCTGGATTGTAGCCTTGGGCTGCAAGGCTTCCCATTGGAAGAGCTGAACTCTGGTTTGCCCAAACATGGTGCAGCCGATGTTGCCTGCCTCTACTGAAAACTTTTTGCCTTTATATTTTTTTCAGTTGATTATGGACAATGTATTTTTGGATGAGATTGTTGTGCAGACTAATTTGTATGCTGAACAGTATTTGAGGGACAAGAGTGCCAGACTTAAGCCCCACTCTAGAGCTAGCCAGTGGACTTCCACAAATCTGGCTGAGTTGAAGAAGTTCGTGAGTTTAAGTTTTTTGATGGCCTTGATTAGGAAGCCATCACTGCCTTTATTTTGGTCTACTAGTCCCTTGATAGCAACGGCTATATTTCCTGCTATCATGAGTCGTGATCAATATTTGCTTCTGCTTCGGATGCTGCATCTTGTTGATAATGGTTTAGCGTTGCCACATGATCACCCTGATTGTGACTGTCTTTGTAAGATTTGGCATGTCCTTGATCACTTTGCAGATCGGTTTTCAGAGATCTATGCTCCGGGGAAAGAAATATCTGTGGATGAGTCTTTGGTCCTGTTGAAGGGTTGTTTGGTTTTTAGTCAGTACATTCCTAGAAAGAGGGCATGTTATGGAATTAGGATGTGTATGCTGTCTGAGAGTTGGACTGGATATACCTATAATTTCAGGGTGTACACAGGCAGGGATTCCAGTATTGACCCCCCTGGTTGTCCGTCCACTTTCAGAGTTAGTGAGAAAATGTTGTGGAAACTTGGTAGAGGACTTTTTAGACAAGGTCACCACTTATATGTAGATAACTTCTACACTGGTGTGCAATTGTTCAAGAAATTGGTCAAAGTGGACACTGTTGCTTGTGGCACAATCCTCTCTAACCATAAAGGTTACCCAAAGGAGCTTGTTTGTAAAAAAAAACTAGAGAATGGACAGTGCAGTGCCTTGTGTATCGATGAACTTTTAGCTGTGAAATTTTCTGACAGGAGAGATGTCTACCTATTGACTACTATCCTTGAAGAAAGTACTTCACCTGTGACTGTTTGGGGTCAGATTGCTGAATTGCACAAACCTGTGTGCATTTTCGACTATAATAGGCACATGGGTGGTGTTGCTTGAGTAGATCAGAGGTTGGAACGTTACACTGTTCTTCATAAGGCTTCCATTTGGTATAAGAAGTTGGGTATCCAACTTTTCCACTGAGCAACCTTAAATGCTTTTGTTGTATTTAAGGAAAGTTCTCCAGACTCGTCAAAGATGTCTTAAGTTAAGTTTCAGGAGTCTGTGATAGGCAGCCTTGTTGTAGTGGAACAGGCAATTCTGTTCCTAGAATTGGAGTGATGGAGGATGTGGCTAGATTGAAAAGATTTGCTGATCACATTCCTCCCACAGCTAAAGATGAATTTCCCAGTAGGAAATGTAGAGTCTGTATGCGAAGAGGTGCACAGAAGAAGACTTGTATGTACTGCCCCGAGTACCATTCTAAACATGCGCTGTGTGTGCCTGATTGTTTTAGAGTGTACCACACACAAAATAGTTTTTAGGGGCAACCATGAGTGTAAAAGTGAACTGTCTGGTCTGTATTGTTTTATATTTTTTGTTCAGTTTCACAGTTGGCATTAGTGTGATGTATTTAGTTAGAGCTTTTGTGTTTGTAGTTTTGTATCTACTTAAAATTGCTTTGTTTTATTTTTTGTAAAAAAAATGTGATGGCGGTGTGCATGGACTAGCACTTGGCTGGCAATGTTTGTGGACTGGCATATGGCTTGCTGTGTGCGTGGACTGATGCTTTGCTGGTGGTGTGCGTGGACAGGTGCTTTGCTGGTGGTGGCATGGACTGGCCCTTGGCTGGCGGTGTGTGTGGACTGGTGCTTAATGGGCAGTGTGTGTGGACTGGCGATTGGCTGGCACTGTGCGTGGACTGGCAATTGGCTAGTGATGTGAGTGGATTGGCGCTTGGCTGGCAGTGTGTGAAACGTTTTCCATTAGTACAGGCAGTAATGTGGTCGAATTGATAAGGAGACAGAGAGCAAATCAGCACCTCCAGGCAGAGGAAGGCATTAGATGAGTGCAGCCCCTCATAGCATTCAATACAACCACAAAGCTTATTAGCTTCAAGGTTTGCTCATGCCTTAATATTCTTATTGAAGCCCGACCTTACCTGGATCAAAGGTAGAATGAGGCCTAAAATTTGCAAGCCACAAACAACTAACAGGATAATCAGAAAGCTTTTTTAAGTATCCTTTTTTGATTTCGACTTAAACAAACTAAGGACTGCACTTCAGTGGGAGGTTCTGGATATAATTTCCTACCTGTGATAAGTATCTGTTGATGGTGGGGCTTCCCTCTTCCGAACCAGCAACATGAGACAGACGTTTGTTTGGATTTTTATATTAATGATATTCATATGCGGGAAATATTTTTGTTGTTTTGAATTACATTATCCACCGAAACGCGTCGACGCACACCTTGTGCTTAGTTTGAGGAATAGCTGAACACATTAGAATAGGAACTATTTGTTATCATGTGTTTTTTGATTGATTCCTACCAACTTTCTCAAATCAATGGCAGATGTAATTTATTTTGTGCATTTGCTATGCATTTTGAAATATATCTTGTGTCTAGCCCTTTTATTGATTGGATTTTAAGCTTTTGAAAGATTGTGATGATGTATGATATATGGATTATTTTCATTAAAATGTTTGTGACATAAACATTTAGTTAACCTTGTAACATCTGGTTCATTCAGGATGGGGGTTATGAGTGCTTGCTGTGTGGGTGTCTGTGTGTGGAGCTGGTGGATGACCAGTGGTTGCAAAGGGAATTATTTACGACTTGACGGTGTGTGAGTATTGACTTGCCTCTGGTCTCTACACACACTGCTAGCCAAATGAAGGCAGAAGGTAGTTATCTTAGAGAAGCGATGAGTGATAGCTTCATATTCGGGGAAGTCACCTAGATAAACACAAAATTATTGCTATAACAAGCTTCAATGGACAACCCTGTTTGGGATACAGATAATCTTCCTTGGATAAGCATATGTAATTTGAAGCCAGCATGGTTTGATCATAAGGGCAGACAGATGGACATATTCTGTTCCCAAGCCGCTGGAATACAGACAGGATCAAGGCTGTGTACTTTGAATGCGTTAGCGACTGAAGAAGTTAATCACCTTTTATAGATGATAAAATCACACTGAAATAAGATCACTGTCCTTAGAATCAAACATGGATTATAAAATAAATCAAGAATGAGGGCTAGCATACAAATGCAATAAGAAATTGTCAAATAAATAACTTAGGGGGTCATTTAGAAACAGGTAGTTAGATCACTGAGCCATTAGAGTAGTAGAGGCCCCACTCCTTCCCACACCACAGTAGCCTGCTCACACTATTTAGAATAAACTGAGCATCTAGCGGTATCATTCTGACCAATATGCTTCCACCAATTCTGCAGCAGCACTTTAATCAGAAATGGAGGCTATGTGTGTTGTCTCTTTGGAAATAAACCTCCAAAAACAAGAGCTTGTTTCTGAAAAGAAAGGAAAAAAAACCAATCAATCTGATGCACAGGGAGCTTTCTCTCCTGCATGCAGCTCATTGTTGAATTTACCTGCCTGAATCCTCCATGCTTCACACGGCAAATCTGCAATGGAAAGCCACCCCTTATAAGGATGGGCATTCCAATGCATTGATGGTGTTGGCCAAGTGGACGATGGGTTGCTGGCAAAAGTCTGGCTGTGGAAACACAACATGTAGTCAGTCAGAAGTGCCCCACCTCTAAATGGGGCAGGGCAATCAGAGGTTTAGGAACGTGGAATCCTGCCATATTATGTAGGGTTCCAGCTCCTCCCATCATTAAATGACTAAATTACTGTTTATATACAATTTTCAAGCCCAGGTCTCGCATTCCTACCAAATTAGAAGCATAGCAGGCTGGCTGTGCTGCCTTCACTCACATGCATCTGTCCAGTTTGTACATAGGCTCGAAAGGATTGAGAAAGCTGAGTAAAAAAATTATGCCAGTCAAGGGTGTTGCATGAAATCTAAAAATGCATTTGTTTGTTGTTGTCACTCCCCGGATAAAATTAGAAATGCATTGGTAAGTATGACTTAAGAACTTCT
Source organism: Calotriton arnoldi (assembly GCA_963921515.1). Classification (NCBI taxonomy): domain Eukaryota; kingdom Metazoa; phylum Chordata; class Amphibia; order Caudata; family Salamandridae; genus Calotriton; species Calotriton arnoldi. Next base: position 2,364,846 of record CAWUFW010001931.1, read on the forward strand.
TGCTAACTATGGTCATTTTAATGTTTATTGAAAATATGGTCTGTTTACTTTGCTGTATATACAAAGTGACAAAACGCTATGTAGGAGCAATGTGTACTCAAGATGTTGGCTTATTTGTGTATGGCACACCCAGACTCTAAAGCCAGTATCCCACTAATAATCTGCACATAATTGTTTCAAACATTTGAATCTTGACATCAAAATCTGCATTCTTTCCAGTCATGCCAACTGCACAGCAGCTGGGAAAGGAAATCAACTCGATAATATCCGTTAATCAGATCCACAGAATCTTTCTAATTTGGACCCACTGTTCAGTAGTTGGCTTGAGCAATTAGTAGGTGGAGAAAATCCTTCCACTAAGGGCTTCCTATTCAAAATCACCTAAAGTTAGTTATTAAAAGGTTATAGAGATGAGAATATAGACTGACTCAGTTGGCCCATGCTCTGGACAAGGCAAACCAGCTTCTGCATTATACAATAGTGATAAAAAAGAGTTCAGACAAGAACCATGCCTTTTCTGGTAGGGATTTTCTGTCAGTGGATAATGCAGAATTATAGGGCCTAAATGACCACTTTTCAAGGTTGATCATGGAAGGTCTTGAAAAAATCTTAACTATTACCACAGAGTTCTTCTTAGCTGATGTAACTTACACTAATTTGTACCCCCAAAGTTCAGCTTAATGCATTTATTGGTTTGTCAGTAATGCATAAAGAAGAACTGGGTTTTCATTTTAGCTTCTGCATTAAAAAATCACCCTCCCCAAGCACTACCACCACCAATCCTTATGAAACATACACAGCCCAAAATATATTTGATGCAGCCCACTAATTTAGTGCCTCAAAGAATTGAACACAGAGCCATAAGCTTTGATCTAAATGGGAGAAATAAAGAGATAACCATGTAGTGGCCTAATGGCTCAATATGAAACCAGGAAATCGTGCATCAATACCAGCTTCCACTTGACAATATTCTGTGATCCTAGGCATTTACTTTTCCTTCATCAGCACATGAGAACACTTTTAAATACATCCGTTCCTGGTGTGCACTGCATCAAAAGCAAAAGACTGTAATGTGACTCCATCTATAATAAACCCTAGGTCATATAAAGGGGGCAAAAAGCATTGTCGCCAGAGCAGTGGTGAAGGGGTACAAATGTTTCAAAGTTCATGGCTTCTAACAATTGTCACTTAATGAAAGTTATTATTTAATATATTAAACCAAAAGGCTATGCAATGGCCTCATTATAAAGAAATTGACTGTTATAAATTTTGAAGTGTCTTAATCATACATGTTGTGGACTCTCTGAGCTAAGAAATAGCAGTCCCCTCACCACCCTTGTCCCTTGTCCCTGAACCCCTGAATGTCAGCGCTGCTCATGGAAACAGTGCTAAAGACCGGAACCAAACTAATGCAAACACAACTGTTTTTCAAGTGAGCATGGTTTGACAGGCACACTTTAAACACATTTGTTTTGCAGTCTTTGTTTTATAGTGCTCCAAATCCCTGCAAGTGGGAAACATGGTCATTCTGGCCATCAGCAACAAAACCAGCCCCCACCAGCCGTAAAAATGGACCCACCCTGACAGCCCACAAGAAAAATTCCTGGCCCTGCGTCCTGGACAGTCTAGAATGGGACAGAGAAGACTTCTTCAAAGGCGTAAACGGTGTGCTGCTGGTTCAGCGAGTAAAACCCTTCTCAAGCAGAAACCACAATCCTTGTCAGGGTGAATTCACAAGCAAACCCTAAATTAACCTCTGCTCAACCCCCTAGTAGCTTGGCACAGATCACTGAGGCTTAACTTAGAGGCAATGTGTAAAGTATTTGTGCAACAGTTCAAACAGTAACACAGTGAAAACACACCACAAAAGGATCGCACAACAGATTTAGAAAAATTGATTATTCTTTAACAAATAAAGCAAGACCAAAGCAACAAAAATCCAATCAGTAGAACAGGAGATATGCCATTTTTAAGATTTCAGTGAAAGTAGCACAAAAGAAGCACAAAGTGGCAACTATGGATAACTGGTATAGGTGGGCTGAATGTTTAATTCTGATGTTGGAATTGAAGGAATTTAGTAATTCCGCCTTACTCTTGTAAAGCAGAATTACTAATAAATTCCGCCACTCCACTGGTGGAATTAATCATTCAGTACTAACAGCCCCAACAACATCGCTTACTGAGCCAGAGGGAACATGACAGGAAGTTTAGAGCACGTACCAACACCATTGAATAGTGACCTCCAGTACTATAATGTGCTAACTAGAGCCATGTTCCATAGGCCTCTACTTCCTAAACTGCGCTTTCGCCATTGCGGACTCTGGAGCAGAGTCGGTTGCAGCCTCCAACACTGGGGAGAGCCGAAAGCTGAGCGAGCTCCGTGTGACCAATCTGCGGGCGGAGCTGAAGAAGCGCAACCTGGACAGTGGTGGAAACAAGAGCGCCCTGTAGGATGGCTTAAGAAGGTGAGCGACCTCATAACAAACATTCACCTTGTAAACCTCTCAGATCACATTTGTGTCAGCTTGAGCAAGGCACATTATTTATTTTCACGTTTTAATGTTCTAAGAATTTAAGCGGTCTTTTCAGCACTCCACCTAATGCTTTGCCAATGATGTTGGTTATTGCTAGTGATATTCACTGGGCTGGGAACATATCCAGTGTCACCCATCTCAAACTCGAGTTCTATGGAACCAGATCACTCACTCCGAAATACCATGCTAAACCTCCCAGTACTCAAAACGAGCTCCCAGGATCACACGCGGAATGTCTCAAAAGCCGGAGAACCTCCTACTTTAGGTGCATGCTGGCTTGGTGTTGTATTTCACAGTGTGTTGATGCAATAAATTCACTTTTCCAAAGTGAGATCCTCTGTGTACAATAGTTTGCAAGTATATGTCATGTGTTCAGTGCATGGCCCATTTTAGTTTTCCCTGTGTTAGCTTAACTGTGCACAATACAGGCCGCATTTGCTTTGCGTGCATTACTATATAAACATGCTTGTTTTTGTGCCACATTGTACTTTCAAAGCGATACAAAAGGGGATGATGGACGGAACGTTTGAGCCAATCAAACACTCACCCCCAGTCAACTGATCTGGGTTTAATCCATCATCATTCTTTAGCTCACTCCACCACCCCAGTTCAGACATGGCCATATGCAAATCAGTCTGACCCTGTGCCTCATGGGAACAGTCCAGCCCGAACTGCCAAGCCATGTCTTCCCTGGACCGGAAACAAGCATCCTAGGACCGGTTTCTGGCATTCCAGCCGTCATCAGCCAGGCTTGCTTGAATCCAGTGGCAAAGTGAGCAAGGACCCACGTCTGGGCATACCCCGCCAACTTAGGGCGAACAAAGCGATACAAAAGGGGATGATGGACGGAACGTTTGAGCCAAGCAAACACTCAGATCAGTTGACTGGGGGTGAGTGTTTGATTGGCTCAAACGTTCCGTCCATCATCCCCTTTGTATCGCTTTGTTCGCCCTAAGTGGCGGAGTATGCCCAGACGTGGGTCCCTTGCTCACTTTGCCACTGGATTCAAACAAGCCTGGCTGATGACGGCTGGAATGCCAGAAACCGGTCCTAGGATGCTTGTTTCCGGTCCAGGAAGACATGGCTTGGCAGTTCGGGCTGGACTGTTCCCATGAGGCACAGGGTCAGACTGATTTGCATATGGCCATGTCTGAACTGGGGTGGTGGAGTGAGCTAAAGAATGATGATGGATTAAACCCAGATCAGTTGACTGGGGGTGAGTGTTTGATTGGCTCAAACGTTCCGTCCATCATCCCCTTTGTATCGCTTTGTTCGCCCTAAGTTGGCGGGGGTATGCCCAGACGTGGGTCCCTTGCTCACTTTGCCACTGGATTCAAGCAAGCCTGGCTGATGACGGCTGGAATGCCAGAAACCGGTCCTAGGATGCTTGTTTCCTGTCCAGGGAAGACATGGCTTGGCAGTTCGGGCTGGACTGTTCCCATGAGGCACAGGGTCAGACTGATTTGCATATGGCCATGTCTGAACTGGGGTGGTGGAGTGAGCTAAAGAATGATGATGAATTAAACCCAGATCAGTTGACTGGGGGTGAGTGTTTGATTGGCTCAAACGTTCCGTCCATCATCCCCTTTTGTATCGCTTTGTTCGCCCCAAGTTGGCGGGGGTATGCCCAGACGTGGGTCCCTTGCTCACTTTGCCACTGGATTCAAGCAAGCCTGGCTGATGACGGCTGGAATGCCAGAAACCAGTCCTAGGATGCTTGTTTCCGGTCCAGGGAAGACATGGCTTGGCAGTTCGGGCTGGACTGTTCCCATGAGGCACAGGGTCAGACTGATTTGCATATGGCCATGTCTGAACTGGGGTGGTGGAGTGAGCTAGAGAATGATGATGGATTAAACCCAGATCAGTTGACTGGGGGTGAGTGTTTGATTGGCTCAAACGTTCCGTCCATCATCCCCTTTTGTATCGCTTTGTTCGCCCCAAGTTGGCGGGGGTATGCCCAGACGTGGGTCCCTTGCTCACTTTGCCACTGGATTCAAGCAAGCCTGGCTGATGACGGCTGGAATGCCAGAAACCGGTCCTAGGATGCTTGTTTCCGGTCCAGGGAAGACATGGCTTGGCAGTTCGGGCTGGACTGTTCCCATGAGGCACAGGGTCAGACTGATTTGCATATGGCCATGTCTGAACTGGGGTGGTGGAGTGAGCTAAAGAATGATGATGGATTAAACCCAGATCAGTTGACTGGGGGTGAGTGTTTGATTGGCTCAAGCGTTCCGTCCATCATCCCCTTTTGTATCGCTTTGTTCGCCCTAAGTTGGCGGGGGTATGCCCAGACGTGGGTCCCTTGCTCACTTTGCCACTGGATTCAAGCAAGCCTGGCTGATGATGGCTGGAATGCCAGAAACCGGTCCTAGGATGCTTGTTTCCGGTCCAGGGAAGACATGGCTTGGCAGTTCGGGCTGGACTGTTCCCATGAGGCACAGGGTCAGACTGATTTGCATATGGCCATGTCTGAACTGGGGTGGTGGAGTGAGCTAAAGAATGATGATGGATTAAACCCAGATCAGTTGACTGGGGGTGAGTGTTTGATTGGCTCAAACGTTCCGTCCATCATCCCCTTTTGTATCGCTTTGTTCGCCCTAAGTTGGCGGGGGTATGCCCAGACGTTGGTCCCTTGCTCACTTTGCCACTGGATTCAAGCAAGCCTGGCTGATGATGGCTGGAATGCCAGAAACCGGTCCTAGGATGCTTGTTTCCGGTCCAGGGAAGACATGGCTTGGCAGTTCGGGCTGGACTGTTCCCATGAGGCACAGGGTCAGACTGATTTGCATATGGCCATGTCTGAACTGGAGTGGTGGAGTGAGCTAAAGAATGATGATGGATTAAACCCAGATCAGTTGACTGGGGGTGAGTGTTTGATTGGCTCAAACGTTCCGTCCATCATCCCCTTTTGTATCGCTTTGTTCGCCCTAAGTTGGCGGGGGTATGCCCAGACGTGGGTCCCTTGCTCACTTTGCCACTGGATTCAAGCAAGCCTGGCTGATGATGGCTGGAATGCCAGAAACCGGTCCTAGGATGCTTGTTTCCGGTCCAGGGAAGACATGGCTTGGCAGTTCGGGCTGGACTGTTCCCATGAGGCACAGGGTCCGACTGATTTGCATATGGCCATGTCTGAACTGGGGTGGTGGAGTGAGCTAAAGAATGATGATGGATTAAACCCAGATCAGTTGACTGGGGGTGAGTGTTTGATTGGCTCAAGCGTTCCGTCCATCATCCCCTTTTGTATCGCTTTGTTCGCCCTAAGTTGGTGGGGGTATGCCCAGACGTGGGTCCCTTGCTCACTTTGCCACTGGATTCAAGCAAGCCTGGCTGATGACGGCTGGAATGCCAGAAACCGGTCCTAGGATGCTTGTTTCCGGTCCAGGGAAGACATGGCTTGGCAGTTCGGGCTGGACTGTTCCCATGAGGCACAGGGTCAGACTGATTTGCATATGGCCATGTCTGAACTGGGGTGGTGGAGTGAGCTAAAGAATGATGATGGATTAAACCCAGATCAGTTGACTGGGGGTGAGTGTTTGATTGGCTCAAACGTTCCGTCCATCATCCCCTTTTGTATCACATTGTACTTTCACACAGAACTTACAGTTGTTTTTGTGTTCTGTTCTCTCCTGGGTTTTAGTCTGAACACAGCAGACAAGGTCAAACAACAATGTCCCTTGTTATTTCATTCTGGTCAGGCACTAGCACCTAGACACAACACATGAGTGCAGCTGTTGTTTGTGAGCATATCAGCCTTGTCATATAGGTATGCACAGTGATGTAGCATACATAGAGAGAGAGATGGCTATACCTGATATGTAGACAGTCCACCTGTGCATGCTAAGTTATGGGGTCCGCTATTAATCCCAGAGATCTTTGTTATATAATCATTCCGCTTCTGTAGAAGGGGGGTGGGGAGTTAAGCTAGTCTGTGTTATAATGTGACAGGGCTTTTCATAATATATGGTTTACTGATTATGCTGATGGTATTTTTGTTAAGCATTTGTTTTCTAATTGTGGCATGAATACTGCATGTTTAAATAAATATTTCAAATTTCCTTTTTGTCTCTGTTATATCTTAATGTGGATCAGTACAAGTGTGAGAGCGAAAGGGGGTGCCCTGCAACCGCGATCCCTGAAAGGGTCAGTTATGTTTGTTCTGGTGTGTTAGTTCACTTGCCTCTCCGGATATGGTTAGGAGTGCAAGTCAGACACTATAGCTAGTCGGACTCGAGCTCATAGGTACTGAGGTGGTATAGTGACTCATTCCCTGCCTACAGACCTTCTATGGTCCCAAGCATAGTTCTGTTCCTGAGTGGAATCCCTCAACATATGTACTATATCTGAACTACTCAAGAATGCATTCAATCAATGCGGTGTAGTACGATCGATGTCATGTGCACACATCACATCTTCATATCATGCTAGGATAATGCCAAAACACCGGAGCAGTCATTTAGTGAATAGCCTCAAGCTAAATGGCGCTCCTCAGGACTGCATATGCAGTTAAGACATGTGGGGGCATTCCAGTATGGCTGCAGCTGTTCACTAAACTGAACTAGTCGTTTTTGCAGGAATGGTTCTATATCTAATTGTATACATTGAAGCCTTCTACAATCCTGTCTTCCATATCAGGAAGTTTGACCTCTATATCTTGCTGTACTGTGGACTGGTACATCTTCATTCATTCCTAGGAAACAGGGGTTCTGTCTGTCAGTGCTTGCAGAAGATTCCCCAAATTGCTAGAGCCACAACTCACTCCAGCAAGCTACTCAAAATGGATAGAGGAGGCTATAAAGTCATCACCTGAAGTAAACGAGCAACAGGTGCGAGAATTGCACCAGGGTTTGGTCCCCCTCCACCGCCCGGTCGTATGGCCCAGGAGACAGGCAGCATAATGGCAGAGCTGTGAGTGTGGTGGCAGGGCACTGACAGCTAATTAACTTTCCCTGAGCAGGATCGGCCGGCTGCACCTTTCCAAGGTAAGATGGGAATTATCCCTTCTTTCAGTGCAGTCAATAACTCATTATGGCAGACATTTTCTCAGTATCTTCCCCAGTAAAATGCCCAAATATCAGTATGTATTCTGAGATTATCAAAGCCCTGGTAGATTATGTTGTGGGGTCAGTGTACGGGAAGAATGTCAGTTGGCATACAAATCTGAACCCCACAGAATGCTTTTAGCAGAGACCGTGGGGTGTCACTGAGCTGGAAACTCTCACCACCCTGCCTCCTGCTGACACTAGGGGTGGACGGAACTCTGCGAATCTCACAGAGTTTTTATGTAACTCCCTGGAATTCCATGGAGTAAAACTCTGCAACTTCTGCCTACTCCTAATAGTTGGTTGCTCCGGATCGAGAAAAAGTCACAAGTTCAGGCTGACCGTGATGAAGCGAGGGCCAGCTACAAGGACCCACTTAGGCTCACTGAACAAGCAAACATTAGATCCTGGTTGCCAAGCATTACGAAGTCACGCCCTGAGGATGCGTCAGACAGCTGAGGAGATGCATCAGTGTGGAGGTTCTGTGAAGCTGGCATGCGAGGTCCCACATCATGGGCGAGGATCCTATCGATGAGGGCTTGCGATGCGGTGTTGAGGATGCACCGCACAGTCGAGGCGATGTGCCAGTTCAGAGGGGCTGTGGGAGATCCTGAATCGTTGCCGAGGCTGCCGTAGACCAGAGATTCACAATGGGAGGGAATGCATTGGGAAAGCTTTGTACATGCGACAGCTCTGATGCAGGCTGCGAGGTTGATGCGGAGTCTTTGCACTGCGAGAACCCTCACAGCATAGGCGATGATTTGGTTCTGCTCATGATTGTGCAGCACAGGAGAGGAGATGCATAGGTTCTGCTGGGTAAACAGATGGGCTGGCAGAACAACTTCAGCCCCGCTTCCAAGGGACCAGGACTGGGCTGACACCACTTAACAGGGTACGACTAACAGATGTCCAGGTGCTGGGCTCAAGTTTGTTGGAGCTTTGTCTCCCTGAGGCTCTAGTTAGGAGGCCAGCCAACTAGCCCACGGAGGCCTTCTGGGCTCCTGGGTTCAACAGATGCAGGTCCAGTCCTTTTCACCAAGGCAAAAGGGCAGCAAACAACAGGTCAGACCAGTAGGGTAGCAATCCTTCAGAACAGCAGTCTAGCTGAGTGGCAGTCCTTTCAGCAGCTCAGCAGTGCTTCTTACTGGCAGAGGATCTACAAGCCCAGAAGTGAACTGAAGAGTGGGTGTCTAAGGTCCAATATATATACCTTGATCTTCCTTTGAAGTGGGGAGAAGCTTCTACCTTTTGAAGTCCACAGGATTCCTGCCTTCCCAGCCCTGGCTCCAGACTAACTACAGGGGGAATCCAGCCCTTAGTTGGGGGCAGGACACAGCCTAGTGTAAGTAGGGCGGTGCCCAGCCCCACCCTGCCCTCCCATACTGCCAGTGATGGGCCATCCACGCCCTCCTAAGCTCTTTATTGTGTGTTGCTGTCTAGGAGGAATACACAAAGTGTGGGGGAAGACCACCCTAAGGCTGACAGGTCTAACAATAAGCAATGGAAGTAAGCAGAAAAAAATATGAAGGAGAGGCAGGGAAAACTAAACAAGGGTGCAGACAATGCAATTACAGTGAGCAGACTATGAGTATGGCAACCATAAAACCAGTTAGATGTGAGGCTTCTTGGTTCCACCATACTTCTGCTTAAATTGTCTTGGAATCAGTTCTTCCATTGTTCTGATTGATCTTTCTTCTCTCTCTGATCTGGAAGACCCGGACACATCATTTCAACCTCTGCTACCACTCCCCAGTCTACAATAGCCTCCAGGTCTTGACTCTCAATCTTTTCTTGTGTATACATTTTTTTATTATATCTTGTCTGGTCTTACGTTTTACGCTGCCTCCTGGTACATGGTAAGTCATGAAAATCAACCATGTTTTGCTGAGATAAACATCCCGCCAGGTCAGATTTCCCAAATTTTCTTTTTGTTCCTCATAATCTCCCGTAGTTCCTGAGCAGTCATGGAAATGAATTACTGTTGGAACTGAGAGCCTGGAAGTAGCTATTTAGAGGGCTGCTAAAACTTGGGGAGAGTTAAGCAACATTTCTAAATTTCATTTTTACAACACTTGATCTAACATTCATAGTTTCCCAAGCATTTCATTTTAATACTTAGTAAACTGTTATTCTAGTTGACGTTTAGATCAAAATAGACTTTTAGGGATGTTGTGCACAAAGTATACATTTGAAATAGCAGAGATGCTTTAAGCTTTGCAGTAAGTAGCATTTTAGAAATGTGTTACTGCAGAATCATTGCAAGTTACCTACATTGCATGTACCTTGTGGTCTCCAAGGGATATTTTCAGGTGAGCTAATTAATATAAGATGTAGGCTTCTAGCATATCAAAATATCTGTTTTGACATATGTATGGTGCCTCATTGGCCTAAAACAGTTCAGCCATGTTTTGAAAGTAATTCATATGGGAGTGCAGTGCCTCACGGCAGCCCACATGTGACAACTGTATTTTATATCACATGCAGTTTTTGTACAATTTACAGTGTTTTTATCTAAATGCCATGTCTGCTAATTTGGGCTAGAAAATTAGCTGTCATGTTTAGTGGGTCAGATAATATCACTGAGAGGTGTTGAGAAGTCAGAAGCCTTGCAGTGCCAGGAGTCAAAATATGCCAGAAAATCCAGCTATAAATAATTGGGAGAACCATACAAAAAGATTCACTTTCCTACATTATACATCTTGAGTTTTCCTGCAGTATTTCTGTCTACAACTGTTGCAAGAGAAGTGCCCATCCGAGTTGTATGAGAGGATATTAAGGATAAAAATCTTGTTAGGCCAAAATATTGTGGCAAAAATATTGAGGACCAAAATATGTGTATTTGTGTGTGTTTGGAGTTAACCCCTTTGCTGCTAGGCCTTTTCCCCCCCCTGTGCTAAGCCTTTTTTTTGCTATTTGGGGTAGTTCGCGCTTAGTCCCCTGTAACTTTTTGACCACATAAGGTATCCACGCCAAATTTGCGTCCTTTTTTTCCCAACATCATGGGGTTTCTAAAGGTACCCAGGGTTTGTGGATTCCCCTGGAGGGGACCCAGAAATTAGCCAAAATACAGATGATTTTATCTTATGTTTTTGAAAAATTGGAAAAAAGGGCTCCAGATGAAAGCGTCTGGTTTTTCCCTGCAAATGGTATCAAAAAGGGGTTGTGGTGCTGAAATCACCATCTTCCCAGATTTCAGGGACAAGCAGACTTTTGTCAGAAAACCAAATTTTTGTACACAGTTTTGGCGTTTTTCTGGGACATAGCCTATTTTTGCTATTTTTTGTGCTTTCAACCTCCTTCCAGTTAATGGTAGAAATGGGTATGAAAGCAATAATGGATCCTGGAAAGCTATACATTTTAGAAACGTAGACAAAATTCTGAATTCAGCATGAGGTCATTTGTGTAGATCCTTCAAGGTTTCTTTATAGAAACTAACAGTTAAATATAGGAAAAATTGAAAATTAGTTGAAAAAAACAGCCATTTGTGTCAACGTTTTCACCTGTAACTTCTTCTAATTATGACAGCTGTTTCAAAGCAATATACTGTTACATTTGCTGGACCTTTCTGGTTGTGGGGATATATAGGACTTGTAGGTTCACCAAGAACCCGACGAACCCAGAGCCAATAACTGAGCAGCGTCTTGCAATGTTTTTTATTATGTACCGAGTATATAGCAATTATTTTGGGAAAATGTATACATGGAAAAATCGGTATGAAAGACACCTATGTATTTCTGAAATGGGAACAAAATATAGAGTTTAGAAACAGTAGATATTTGCACATTTCCAAAATTGGGAGTACCCATACTAGCATGAGAATTATAGGTCACTTTTCAAAATGACTTCTTTTTTACACATTGACTTTCATTTGGAAGGCAGAAATGCATCGAAAGTCAATAGGTAATAACAGTTGATCTACAATTCTGTGTTACCCTAAGTCTCCCGATAAAAATGGTACCTCACTTGTGTGAGTAGGCCTTGTGCCCACGACAGGAAACGTCTCAAAACGCAACGTGGACACACCACATTTTCACAATGAAAAATTACCCTTTTTTTGCAAAGTGCCTAGCTGTAGTTTTTTAACCCTAGCTCTGCTGGCACCAAGGTAAACCTAGCACACCTATACATTTTTGAAAACTAGACACCCAAGGGAATCTAGGATGGGGTGACTTGACTGGCTCTCACCAGGTTCTGTTACCCAGAATCCCTTGCAAACCTAGAAAATTGTCAAAAAAACATATTTTCCTCACATTTCTGTGGTGGAAAGTTCTGGAATCTGCGTGGATCCACAAAATTCCACCCACCCCGCGTTCCCCAAAGTCTTCAGAGAAAAATGGTACCTCACTTGTGTGGGTAGGCCTAGTGCCTGCGACAGGAAACAGCCCAAAACGCAATGTGGACACACCACATTTTCACAGTGAAAAATGACCCTTTTTTTGCAAAGTGCCTAGCTGTAGTTTTTGAACCCTAGCTCTGCCGGCACCTAGGGAAACTTAGCAAACCTACACATTTGTGAAAACTAGACACCCAGCGGAATCCAGGATGGAGTGACTTGACTGGCTCTCACCAGGTTCTGTTACCCAGAATCCCTTGCAAACCTAAACAATTGTCAAAAAAAACACATTTTCCTCACATTTCTGTGATGGAAAGTTCTGGAATCTGCGTGGATCCACAAAATTCTACCCACCCCATGTTCCCCAAACTCTTCCGAGAAAAATGGTACCTCACTTGTGTGGGTAGGCCTAGTGCCTGTGACAGGAAACGGCGAAAACGCAAGGTGGACACACCACATTTTCACAGTGAAAAATGACCCTTTTTTTGCAAAGTGCCTAGCTGTAGTTTTTGAACCCTAGCTCTGCTGGCACCTAGGGAAACCTAGCAAACCGATACATTTTTGAAAACTAGACACCCAGGGAAATCCAGGATGGGGTGACTTGACTGGCTCTCCACAGGTTATGTTACCCAGAATCCCTTGCAAACCTAAAAAATTGTCAAAAAAAACAAATTTTCCTCACATTTCTATGGTGGAAAGTTCTGGAATCTGCGTGGATCCACAAAATTCCACCCACCCCGCGTTTCCCAAAGTCTTCCGAGAAAAATGGTACCTCACTTGTGTGGGTAGGCCTAGTGCTCGCAACAGGAAACGGCCCAAAACGCAGGGTGGACACACCATATTTTCACGGTGAAAAATGACCCTTTTTTTGTAAAGTGCCTAGCTGTAGTTTTTGAACCCTAGCTCTGCCGGCACCTAGGGAAACCTAGCAAACCTGTACATTTTTGAAAACTAGACACCCAGGGGAATCCAGGATGGGGTGACTTGACTGGCTCTCACCAGGTTCTGTTTCCCAGAATCCCTTGCAAACCTGAAAAATTGTCAAAAACCCACATTTTCCTCACATTTCTGTGGTGGAAAGTTCAGGAATCTGCGTGGATCCACAAAATTCCACCCACGCCGCGTTGCCCAAAGTCTTCCGAGAACAATGGTACCTCACTTGTGTGGGTAGGCCTAGTGCCCGCGACAGGAAACGGCCCAAAACGCAAGGTGGACACACCACATTTTCACAGTGAAAAATGACCCTTTTTTTGCAAAGTGCCTAGCTGTAGTTTTTTAACCTTAGCTCTGCCGGCACCTAGGGAAACCTAGCAAACCTATACATTTTTTAAAACTAGATACCCAGGAAATCCAGGATGGGGTGACTTGACTGGCTCTCACCAGGTTCTGTTACCCAGAATCCCTTGCAAACCTAAAAATTGTCAAAAAACACATTTTCCTCACATTGCTGTGGTGGAAAGTTCTGGAATCTGCGTGGATCCACAAAATTCCACCCACCCCGCGTTCCCCAAAGTCTTCCAAGAAAAATGGTACCTCCCTTGTGCGGGTAGGCCTAGTTCCCGCGACAGGAAAGGGCCCAAAACGCAAGGTGGACACAGCACATTTTCACAGTGAAAAATGACCCTTTTTTTGCAAAGTGCCTAACTGTAGTTTTTGAACCCTAGCTCTGCCGGCACCTAGGACCTCCCACACAAGTGAGGCACCATTTTTATCGGGAGACCTGGGGGAAAGCTGGGTGGTAGGAAATTTGTGTCAGTCCGGTGATTCCACAACTTTCCCACACAAAAATGTGTGGAAAAAGTGATTTTTTCAGCTAAATTTGAGATTTGCAGGGGATTCTGGGTAAGAAAACGTTGGGGGATCCACGCACGCCATACCTCCCTGGAATTCTCCGGGTGTCTAGTTTTCATAAATGTGTGGGTTTGGTAGGTTTCCCTAGATGGCAGCCGAGAACTGGGCCAAAAACCCACGTGACCCCCCTTGCAAAGCCAGGTCGTTTTGTGATAGGCAATTTTGATGTCGCCTCAATACGTTTTGGGCCCTTGCCTGTCGCGGGTACTTGGGCCTCCCACACGAGTGAGGCACCATTTCTATCGGGAGACCTGGAGGAACGCTGGGTGGTAGGAAATTTGTGTCAGCCCGGTGATGCCACAACTTTCCCACACAAAAATGTGTGGAAAAAAGTAATTTTTTCAGCTAAATTTGAGGTTTGCAGGGGTTTCTGGGTAAGAAAACGTTGGGGGATCCATGCAAGCCATACCTCCCTGGAATCCCCCGGGTGTCTAGTTTTCAGAAATGTGTGGGTTTGGTAGGTTTCCCTAGATGGCCGCCGAGCACGGGGCCAAAAACCCAGGTGACCCCCCTTGCCAAACCAGGTCGTTTTGTGATAGGCAACTTTGATGTCGCCTCAGTAGGTTTTGGGCCCTTGCCTGTCACGGGTCCTTGACCCACCACGCGAGTGAGGTACCATTTCTATTGGGATACTTGGAGAAAGGCGGGGGTAGGAAATTTGTTGTTTCTTTCTGCAGCGTGAACATTTTGGCACAATAATGCAAGGAAAATGTGACAGACACATTTTGAGGACATTGTGGGTAAGATAACTTGTTGGGATCCACAAGAGAGACATCACCATGTACTCCCATGGATGTTTAGTATACAACAATATCTACAGTTGGTAGGTTATTTTTAGATGGAATGTACACCTTGGCAGAGAGACTAAAAAGACAAAGATTACTGCACAGCCATCTATTCCTCAAGCACACACACATACTGGTTGGATTTGGCACGAGGGCGAGTGATGGTTCAGTATATAAAATTTTATTAACAAGAAATTTCACAAAAATGAAATGCACTGTCAATAATTGAAAGGACTAAAAACTGAACCAGTGACTTGCATCTCGTGAGCTGTAAAGCCACGTCAAGGCCCCAACCGCTTTACAGGTCATTCACACACCTTTCATACGTGATACACACAAGACCATTCACACCACCAGGCACGAAACCAACACATTACAACATTCTCAAAAAGGGACAAGGTACACCCTGCTTGAGAAAGACAGAAAAGACAAATATTTCTGCACAACCACCTATTCTTCAAGCACACAGACATACTGGTTGGATTTGGCACGAGGGTGAGTGATGGTTCAGTATATACAGTTGTATTAACCAGAGATTTCACAAAAATGAAATGCACTGTTAATAATTGAAAGGACGAGAAACTGAACCATTGACTCACAGCTCGTGAGCTGTAAAGCCACGACAAGGCACCAACCGCTTTACAGGCCATTCATACACCTTTCATACGTGTAACACATACAAAACCATTCACACCGCCAGCCGCAGGCCCAGCACATTACAACACTCACACCATCAGACAGCGCCATTCAAGGGCCCATCACTTTCACACGCCCACATTCCTGACACAGCAACCACATCAGCTCACGGATTGCGTGGAGTGGCGTTTAGCTAGCAGTGTGTGTAGTGACCAGCAGCAAGTCACTACTCACATACCGCCAGCCAAGCGCCCGTCCACACACACCGCCAGCCAAGCGCCAGTCCACGCACACCGCCAGCCAAGCGCCAGTCCACGCACACTGCCAGCCAAGCGCCAGTCCACGCACACCGCCAGCTAAGCGCCAATCCACGCACACCGCCAGCCAAGCGCCAGTCCTCGCACACCGCCAGCCAAGCGCCAATTCACGCACACCACCAGCCAAGCGCCAATCCATGCACACCACCAGCCAAGCACCAGTCCACTCACCGCCAGCCAAGCGCCAGTCCACGCACACCGCCAGCCAAGCGCCAGTCCACGCACACCATCATAAAATTTTTTTAAACAAGAAAGAAAACACAAACCAATTGCAACTAAATACAAAACTATTACTACAAAAACAACAGCAGTAACTAAAGACATCATTCTATTGCCAACCGTTAAACTGAACAACTATATAAAACCATACAGACCAGGCAGTACACTATTAGACTCACGGTTGCTCCCAAAAACTCTTTTGAGTGTGATACAATCTGAAACATGTGGGCACACACAGCCCAGGATTAGAAGGACAATCAGCACAGTGCATACGACTCTCCTTCCGCACACCTCTTCGGAAGCAGACTCTACATCTCTTACAGGGATTGTTTTTTTGGGCGTGGGAGGAATTAAATCAGGAAAGTGGCGATCTTTCAATCTAGCCACATCCTCCACCACTCCAACTCTAGGAACACTTGCCTGTTCCACAACAACAAGGCTGCCTATCACAGACTCCTGAAACTGAACAAAAGTCATCTTTGACGCAGGAGAACACTCCTTGTACACAACAAAAGCATTGAAAGTTGCTAAATTGAAGAGATGGATGGCCAACTTCTTATACCAAATGTAAGCCTTACGAATAGCAGTGTAAGGTTCCAACCTCTGATCTACTCTATCAACACCACCCATGTGCTTATTGTAGTCTACAATGCACACAGGTTTGCGCACTTCAGCAACCTGACCCCAAATAGCCACAGGTGAAGTACTCTCATCATGGATGGTAGTCAGCATGTACACATCCCTCCTGTCCACAAATTTCACAGCTAGTAGTTCATCACTACGCAAGGAACTGCACTGTCCCCTCTGAAGCTTTTTGCAAACAAGCTCTTTTGGATAACCTTTACGGTTAGAGCGGATTGTGCCACAAGCAAAAGTGTCCACTTTGAACAATTCCTTAAACAATTGCACAGCAGTGTAGAAGTTATCAAGGTATAAATGGTGGCCTCTGTTAAACAGTCCTCTAGCAAGATCCCACACAATTTTCTCTGAAACTTCAAAAGTGGATGGACAACCAGGGGGGTCAATAGTGGAATCCCTACCAGTGTACACCCAGAAATTATAGACATATCCTGTCCTACTCTCAGACAACATATACAGCTTAATTCCATAACGTGCCCTCTTGCTAGGAATGTACTGTCTAAAAACCAAACGACCCTTGAACAGGACCAAAGACTAATCAATAGCTATTTCTTTCCCTGGAGTATAGATCTCTGAAAATCGATCTACAAAGTGATCAAGAACAGGTCGAATTTTAAAAAGACGGTCACACTCAGGGTGATCTCGTGGCAACGGCGAAGCATTATCAACAAAATGCAGCATCCGAAGCACAAGTAAATACCGATCACAACTTATAATTGCAGGAAATATGGCCGTTGCCATCACTGGACTAGTAGACCAATATGAAGCAATGGACGGCTTCCTTATCAAACCCATCAAAAAAGTCAAACCCAAAAGCTTCTTCATCTCATCCAGATTTGTGGGAGTCCACCGAGTAACTCTAGAGTAGGGCCAAAGTCTTTCACTGTTGTCCCTCAAATACTGTTCTGCATACAAATTAGTCTGCTCAACAATCTCAGCCAAAAATACATCATCCATAAACAACTGAAATAACTGTATAGGCAAAAAAAATTCACAATTCACTCTACACCCTGCATCACCAGTAAAGGCAGGCAACACCGGCTGCACCATGTTTGGATCAACCCAGAGTCCAGCACTTCCAATGGGAAGCCTTGCAGCCCCAGGCTGCAATCCAGATGCCTCTTGCACCATCGGCACATCAGTGTACTTCTCTAAAACAGGCACTTCATCCGCACTGAGAGTAGCGTCATCCACACTGAGAGTAGATTCATCATCCGATGATTCCATGTGGAGAGACAACTCACTGCCTGAATCTTCCCTCCCTCCTCTCCCTCAGACGCACTGTCAGTCTCATAATCCTGCTCAGAGGAAGATTCAAAAAGTATACCAACCACCTGCTGAGCAGTAATTCTGCGGCTAGCCATAATCCTTACTAACAAAGGTAACGTGTCAAACAAGTCAACAACAACAAACACTTTGTAGAATAACTAATAAACAAAATGTGGCGTTATCACAAAGACCTATATACTCCAAAACTATACCACTCACTTGTCAGAAGCAGATAGACTCACCACCTACTCTGCACAGACACAGCAAGGACCAACAATATCCCACTAAAAAAGAAAAAGAAAAGAAAATTACACATAAGACAACGCAAAAGACATCGCAAAGAATTTCACACTCCAAAAACAAACTAAATATGCTGCTGTTTTGACACCACTTACTAAAAATTCACTCGTGCATGACAATAATACTCATTTGGAGTAAACGTAACAAAAAAAGTTTTTCTTACCAAATAAATGCAACTACGCAAAACTGCAGAAACCGCAAACAAGAACAAAAAGCACTAGAAAAAAATTAGAAATAAAACATTACAATCACATATGCAAATATTGAACCAGTCCACGCACAATCTACCAGCCAAGATGGCGGGTAGGTGGGCCTAAAAGCAAAAGCCCGACCCCAAGGGGTCAGAAACAGCTGAAATATTCAACCCCATAAAGGGGAGCGACCCTTGTCCATGGGGCCGCTCCCCACAATCATCTATATAAAAAAATAAATCCCTAGTGGCCTAGTGAGCCATCTGAAATAATTTTGGGCCAACCCCCCCCCCCTCAGTGGGGCAGAAATGGCCAGACTAAATTTCCCCCAAAGGGGATTGACCCTTGCCCAAGGGGCCGCTCCCCGCATGCATTAGTAATAAAAATTAAAAATACTAAAACAAAAAAATTGCTGGTGGCCCAGTGGTCCATCTAAAATTCATTTGGGCCGATCTGCCCCCCCTGGGGGCAGAAATGGCCAAATAATATGTCCTCCCAAAGGGGAGCGACCCTTGCCCAAGGGGCCGCTCCCCGCATGCATTACAAAAAGATAAACTAAAACAAAAAAATCCATGGTGGCCCAGTGGGCCAGCTAAAAAATTATTTGGACCGATCTGCCCCCCTAGGGGGGCAGAAACGGCCAAATAATATGTCCCCCAAAGGGGAGCGACCCTTGCCCAAGGGGCCGCTCCCCGCATGCATTACAAAAAAATTAACTAAAGCAAAAAAATCCATGGTGGCCCAGTGGGCCATCTACAAAAATGAGTTGGGCCGATCTGCCCCCCCCCCCACGGGGCAGAAATGGCCAAAGAATATGTCCCCCAAGGGGAGCGACCCTTGCCCAAGGGGCCGCTCCCCGAATACATTGCGTAATTTGAAAAAAATAAACTAAAATAAAAAAATCCCTGGTTTCTAGTGGACATTCCTGTTGCACGATCGAGCGATCATGCAGCAGGAATGCTCAAAGAGACATCGGAGGAAAGGAAAACCCTTTCCTTTCCCCCGATGCCTTTTTGTTTGAGAAAAAAAAAAAAACCTCCCCAGGAGAAACTCACCTTCTCCTCCTGGACGTGCTGGAAGCAAATGGCTTCCACCGCGTCCAGTTTCATCTAATGATGTCGGCGCGCGATGCGATCTGACGTCATTAGATGATGTGGAGGAGGGGGCGGGGGGGCAGCGGAAGGGCTTCCACTGTCCTCCCCGGTAGGGGCAGCAAGATCGGCAGTCCACGGGGGGAGCGCCAGCGCTTCCCCTGTGGGTGGGTGCCAGGACGGCTGGGAGCCGTCGTGAGCACACACCCACCGTGTCTCAGGACGGCTCCCGGCCGTCCTGAGCACCAAAGGGGTTAAGCAATACTAATCCCATGCTTACCTATATAAATTTACCTTCACAATGTTTTGGTCCTCAATATTTTTTTGGGCACTATAATTTGGCTCCCAATATTCAGCAGTAGATATTCCACTCTTGTGATGTATTATCATCTGGTTACTGGTGCACAAGCTCAATTAGCTTTAGATGTGTGCTTCTAATAGGCGGTGCAATTAAATATTCTTTTTTGTACTATTTGTCATGATGCTTTCAGTACGTAGCCATTGCTACCCAGTTCATTTCTATACATGAATGACATCAGATTAGAAACACAAATCCTTACATAAACGTTTAACTCTCATTAGAGTTTATCATTGGAGTTCATTTTATGATGAAAGCCAATCTACATACAGACTGGACTGGGAACCCAAACCATCCCTGACAAATACTTGAAAAGCAGCTCTACTTCGCACCTCGCAAATAAGTGTTTGGGTGAGGATGGGTTCTACTACAAAATATAAAATAGGCATAGTGTATTACCAACGAGAAATATTTTTCCAAAGCAAATAACGGTGCTTGTGGTCATAAAGAAATCGTATACTGTACACAAAATAAATAATGGATGCAAAACTGAACACATGGTGTCATGGAAGATGCAGTACCTATTTCAAAATCCAAGCACAACTGACTAAACTCCCATACAGAATTCTATTGGTTTCAAAAAACAAAAAACAGAGTGTTGGTTTCAGTGCTTAGATTAATCTCAGCCACTTGCGATCGCTCGGGCCACATCCCAATCCATTTTTTTGCGCCCACCATGCCACCTCAGTTTGGACCCAGCTATAAGCAAATCAGTCTTGACCCTGCTCCTATGGGAACGGTCTAGCCCAAACTGCCAGGACAGGCCATCCCAGATGCTGAATGCAAGCATCCCAGGAACGGTTTCGCCCTTATTAGGGCCCATCAGTCAGGCATAACTTGGTTCCAGTGGCAAGTGAGCACAGGACCCATGTCTGGTCATACCCGTCACATTTAGAGCATACAGAATCCTATGCCAAGAGTCTGAGCACGGTTTTTAAAACTTGTATCAGGATCTAACTTCTATCATCATTCAGGTACAATATTAGGAGATCACTACAATTGTGTGCTGCTAATATAATTAACACAGGCCAGCCAATCGGTGGTGCCACAAAGGTATACCAGTGTACTGCTCAAAATAAGTGCACTCATTCTTAATCTCACCTCCTCTCTCCCACTCACTCTTGCTAATTGTCACTTGCTCTATCTCATTCTCACTCATTTATTCAAACTCACCCACATCCACTCTTAATCATACTTTCTCACTATTATTCTCACTCACCATTTGTCACTTATTCTCATTTACTCTGATTCACTCATTCTCATGTACAGTTATACCCCCTTGTCACTCACTGTCACTCATTCCTTACCACATGGTCTAACACTCCCTCACATCCATTCTTATTTATTTATTTAGTGTTTTATACAGCGAGAACATGACCCGTTAGGGTATGAGAGCGCTTTACAGGGATAACAAGTTGTATAAAAGTGAGACATAGGCAGGGGGGTGAATCATTTGGGAATAAAACAGGTGCATACAATTTTCAAGTCGAAATGTAGAGAAAGTCCAAGAATTACAAGTGTGGGAGTACAGGGTAGTGCAAGGTGGATAGCAGCCGGTCAGTCCAAGGTGTAGTAGCTGCAAAATAAAGCAAGGCCGCTGAACGGTGTGTGCAATGCAAGAGTTAGGAGAGGAACTTGCCCATTAGGAAGGTTTTAACTTCCTTTTTAAAAATTTCCAGAGAGGGAATTCTTCTGATGATGGGCGGCAGCAAGTTCCAGATTCTTGGTGCGGCCCCTAAAAATGCACGATTGTAGTTTTTTTCTTTCGAAAGCAGGTTGGCTGGAGCACAAGGTCTCTGGCGGACCGGGAGTTTCTGGCTCCTCCAGACACCATGAGTTTCTGGGTGAGAAATGCAGGGGATTTAGTGTGTAGCACCTCGTGAGTGATACATGCCAGTTTGAGTTGGATTCTGGCTTCAAGAGGAAGCCAGTTCAGAGCTTTCAGATGCGGTGAGATGTGGTCGAATTTTTTTGAGCCTGTTAGGAGTCTGGCGGCGGCATTGAGGCAAGCTTTTAGGGGGGCCGTGGAAATCTTGGGTAGGCCAGAAAGGGTAGAGCATCCATATTCGATTCTGTAGATAACTAGTGCCTGGACGGCCATTTTTAGGTCAGAAGTGTCAAGGAATGGTTTTAGTTTTCTCAGATAGCTCAGGTGAAACCTGGCGGTTTTAGCCATCAAATTGATGTGGTCATGCATATTCAAGTTGCTGTCTAGGGTTATTCCGAGAGATTTGGCACTATGGTCGGTGAGCAGTTTAGAGCTGCGATCGATTTAGTCCATTCCTGAATGTCAGAGTTGCTTTTGGGAGGGGAGATTGGAAGGAACTCTGTTTTTTGTGCATTTAGTTTGAGCTGGTTGGAGGTGAGTCATTGAACATTCGACTTCAGGGCCTCATTCAGGGAATAGATCTCCTCCGGAGATGAGATTTTGATGTAGATCTGGGTATCATCGGCATACATGTGTTAGGAAATATTGGCGGTACATAGTACTTCTGCTAGCGGTTCGAAGTAGAAATTGAAGAGGGTAGGGGAAAGAGTTGATACTCGGGTCCTCGGGGGACTCCGACCGTAATCAGAGAAGGAGCAGATAAATTACTGTTGACTAAGAATCTCTGGGAGCGGTTCTGGAGGAAGGATCTAAACCATATGAGCAGAGATCCCCCCAGTCCCATCCTGAGTTTGAGGCGTTCAAGAAGTTTCTCATGGTTGACTGTGTCGAAAGCCTAGAATAGATCTAATAGAATTAGGAGACATGTTTTACCTTGGTCAAGGGCTTGGAGAGCATCATCCACAATATGGAGAATGGTAGTTTCCGTGCTGTGCCCTGGCCTGAACCCAGATTGGAAATCGTCTAGTAGATTGAAGTTGGTGATGTGTTGGCTCAATTGAAGTTGTACACGTTTCTCCAGAACTTTCGCTAGGAGTGGCATATTGGATATTGGTCTAAAGTTGTCTGGAGAGGCAAGATTCAACATAGGTTTTTTTAAGATGGGGATGACTTGACCGGCATTTAGAGAGTCAGGTATCGACCCTTGTAGAAGGCAGGCATTGATTATTGCAGTCCAAATAGGAATGATAAATTGGGAGGTAGTGGCCAAACAGTTGGAGGGGAGTGGGTCATAAAAGTTGATGTTTGGATTTAAGGAGGATAGAATTTCCGAGATGGAATGATCGTCATATAACTTGAAGTTGGACCAGTGCACTTGGTTGTTGGGTGATGCCTGGAGGGGCAGCGAGGAGAGATGGGGCCCGTCAGGAGGGGCCTGAAGTAGGTAGCGGAACTAAGTTTTTTTCCTAGGGAGGTAATTTTGGCAGTAAAGAAGGAGGCGAACTCCTCACAGGTTATTAGGGATTTTGGTATTTCTTTGGAGGTTTTAGCCAGTTTTAGATTGGTGTTTGACCATTTCACAGAGCTTGCGAGGTCTGTTCTTGGCATTTTCCAGTTTGGATCTAAAGAACTCTTTTTTTGATTTGAGGATGTTCCTATTGTAAGAATTTCTGGTCTGTTGGAGAAGTTTTAGATGGGAGGTTGAGGGGCGCTGTCTCCAGTTTCTTTCTGTCAGCCGGAGGGTTCTCCTTTCATTGTTGAGGGATCCGTTGAACCAGGGGTTTTTGTCTTTGATTTGGGTTCTTTTTAGCTTTAGCGGGGCAAGATCATCAAGTATGTCAGACATAGCCGAGGTGTAGTGTTCTGTAAGGTCGTTGACCATTGTGATATTTGGGGGGAAAGGAGATCATTCTCGCAACGTGCAGCCAGTTTCACGAGATCTAGGCTCTTTGTGTCTCTGAGCCAGCGTTTTCGCTGGCCTTGTCTTGTGGGTGCCAGGTAATAGGAAGGTAATAGTGTGGTGATCAGACCAGTCGCATGGGTCTACTGAGATAAGCCTGACCGCTGTTTCCTTAGCTGTGATCCAATCGAGCGTGGTGCCTTTCGTGTGTGTTGGGAGTGTGCAGGCTTGGGTAAGTGATTGGTCAGCCAGGAAGTCTTTGATGGCGTTGACCTGAGGGTCCTTGAGGTTGTCCCAGTGCAGATTGAAGTCACCGAGGAAAATGTCATTAGAGTTGGGGGAAACCTTGGCTGTAATGATTTCCATGAGGTGGTCGGTGAAGGTGTCAGTCTTACCTAGGGGGTGGTAGAAGATGTGCAGTCTGCACAATTGTGTGGCGTTGTTGCATATGGAGAGTGCGAGGTATTATCTGGAGTCTGTGGGGTCAGCGTGAAGTTCAGTTATGAGGAGGTCAGAGCAGTAGATGCAAGCAATGCCTCCCCCTTTTTTTGATTGCCTGTCAAGCCTTGCGATATTATAATTTGGAGGGACCAATAGGCCTAGGCAAGTAGATGATGATTTGTTGAGCAATGATTCGGTCAGGATTGCTACGTCGGATTTTTGGCTCAGGATGAGAGCGGCGACGTCAGAGGCATACTTTACTGCTGAGCGGCAGTTAATTAGGAGGCCGGAGAGAGGGTGGTCGGGGCGTGTGTTGTGAGTTAGGGCAGAAATGGGTACTTGCGCTAAATTGTTGCTGATAACTCCTCTGTTGTGGAGAGTTGATGAACTATTAGTGTTGATTGCAACCGTATTCATTCTGACATAACCTTATTCATTCTGACACACCCACTATCACTTGCAATCACTCTTACTCACTAATTCTCATTTATTCTGACAAACTCATACTCATAGACATTCAATCGTACACACTCACACTCACTGCCTGTCACTCACTCCCTTTCACTCACACACATATGCTCATATATACATGCGCATACACATATGCATTCCCTCTCTCTCACAGACACAATCCCACTCCAAGCACACTCACTCAAATATAGATTTTAAAGTTTTTTTTAATTTACCTCAGCTTCCAGGGAAGGTCTGATTCCACCTCCTGGTTCTCCATTTTTATTATACTAATAGTAAATAATATTGTATTATTCACAATTAGTATAATAAATAATGAGCAGACTAAAGGAGGAGACTGCCTGAACTTCCATAAGAACGCACTGTTCCTGTGTTCTGGGCACTGTTGTTGCTACCACTGTGGTCGGGGGTCGCCAATGCAATCATGAGGTCTGATGGCTCAGACTACAGACCCCTAAAACACATACATGGCATAATACTGAATGGCTGGCCTTGTGTGTTGCTGAATACCTGATCACAAATATAGGGCCCGATTCACAAAGGTAAACCTTCACTTTTGTGTAAGTTTACGATTTTTTCCTAATTACAAAGATATTTTTAGAGTAGTATCTTTATGACTGCTCAGTCTCCGTACATAAATGTGCTCCGCAGAAGTTAAAATACTACTCGTAAAATACCTTTATTAATGGGAAAAAGAATAGGAAAAAACATTAAAAAGTGTCCCTTTACCTTTGTGAATCGGGCCCATTATGTGTACATTTACCTTAGTGAATACCAGGGTGAGAAATGGGCAAACATCCATAGAATTAAACGCAAAGCCAGATGACGTAAGAAAGTGTGATCTGCCGCTGTGTTTAATCCTAGTGGCAAAAGGATTAATGCACAATGGGAAAGCAAAATACAGAACAAGACCTTTCCACAAAATTACCTATTTTACCTTTGGAGTTTTGCGATTGTGCAGAAATTTGTACTGAAGAATGTAACTTGAGTACACATGTTGTTATATTCCATATAGGTACCCTATATAGGCGCAGGTAACATTGCAACCTTTCACCTATATTCTTCCCTACATTACATACATAACGGTTCTAAGGGACTGACCTTTTACCTAGATACGACACTGCATTCAGAACGCGGGTTTCCCCCTAGTTCCAATCTCATACATTATGCATGAGACTTCTTGGAAGCACAGCAGGACTAACATCTCCTGTATAATATCTCTGTATAAAGTTCAGGCCCAACGTCATCCTTTAGGCCGACACAGTAACACAGCAAGGTAGGACCCCTAGGGAGACCTATGGGTATATATACATCACATTTTGCTTGGAAGGGGAGAGGAAACCGAGACTTCCCGGCTGACACACTGACCAGAGACGCTGAGGTTCCTGCATGCAGACACTCAAGCTCGCAGTGGTCTAACATCCCTCGTGGGGTGTCCAACTCGAGACCAGGACAAAATCCCATATTCTCTCATTCTCAGGTAATGGGGTTGACTAAATCCTAGAGGGATTCTTGGCATACCACCTACACAGATGCTAGGTACATTGAGGTACATCTAGTTAGGAAGGCATTGTAGGAGTACGGACTTTTTATCATGTGTTTTATGTACCTATATATATTCATGATTTCTGCAAGATGGTACACCTTTACCATCCCTTTAATTTCGTAGTACTTCTAATCATATATCTCTGCTACTGTCTAATGGTTGTTGCAGCTCATCTATTCTACACTAGAATAACAACTGTTCAATAAATACTTATTGAAAATGCCCAGCCTGTTTATTCTGTGTCTCTCTCTGAGACAAACTATTTTTTTTTTGGTACTTTTTTTTTTTTATTGAGGGTTTATACTATCCGGAATCGGAAAATCAGTACAGATACATCAAGATCCAGCACAGTACAATCTTGGAAAGCAACAGTACAATGTGGTCACAGCATTACCCACATTTATCAAAGATTGTAGTGGAAAAGATTATACAGAAGTAAACATTACCCCCAGGACTAGAAAGAATAGATCAACAGCAGATATCTGCACCAAAACTCTTTACAGTGCGTTTAGCGGATTAAATTTCCCAATAAACAAATCATAAGAACCTAACTCTATAAACAAACCCTCCCAACCTTCCCCCCGGGTCACATACATAGAAATTCTCCGACTGTGCCATATGTCACTTCATCTGACCACTTTTAATGTCAGGGGATTACTCTATGTATGCTCAACATGAGAGTGCCCAATTGCTGTTCTATGATTTCAGCATCAGCTTGGTCTAATTGTGTTCCCTCCGACCCCTGCGTCCCGGCAGCCTCCTCTAAGGGGACCTCGAATATCAAAATGTACCAGGCTCTAGCATCTTCTTCCAACTTTTCATCTCTCCTGACCCTCTTCATTCGGACTTATTCTGCTGTTGCCCATTCCCTTAAATCTTTGGTCCATGTTTCCACCGTGGGGGGCTGGGAGCTCATCCAGTGAATCGCTATCCTCCTTTTGGCTAGCACTAGTCCCAGTTGGAGAAATCTACGAGTAAGTTTCTTCCCCTTGGGACAGGGGAGAAGACCCAACAGTATCTCCTTAATGGACTGGGGTAGCGTCCATCCCGTGACCTGTTGCAAACGTTCCAGTATGGAGTTCCTAAAAAATTGCAGCCTCGGGCAGTCCCATAACATATGCAAGAAGGGGCCATCATCATAACCACAGCGGGGGCAACAAGAACGATGAGGATTTGTTTTATGAAGCACTCGCGGGGTCAAATAGGTTTGATGAATAACATTAAATTGGGTAAGTTTAAATCTAGTATTGGAGCCAATTTGTTTAACCCCTTCGTGTACTCTTTTCCATTCAGGATCCGTGAGAGGCGTTTCCAATACTACAGCCCACCTTACCTGGATCGGAAGTGGGCGTGCAGTGAGATCCGCCCTTAGTGCCCGATAGATATGAGAGACCAGTCTACAGGCCCCAGATAGAGTCACAAGGGCGTGAAGGGTGGCGGTTATAGGCGGTTCCTCCGGGAACGTCGGCCAAATCCCCTGTGCCAGCGCTGAAAGTTTCGCATATTGAAGGTATTGACCTCTGCCCAGGGCAAATGCAGATTCCCCCTCCTACTTGGCTAGGAATTGCTGGTTCAAATATAGATCGCCATTGTCCTACAGCCTCCCTCCACCCATCTGGAGATGGACATAACTTGGCCAATTTGTCCAAATGGGACAACTGCCTACAGAGGGGCCTCTGGGGCATAGGGTGCCCTACGTATTGCTACCTTAACTGCAGATTCCCAGGTGGAGGCCACATGTCTCACAATATACGGGAGTTGCTCAGGCACGTGTGAACCCAACATTAGGAGGTCCGGGAGAGGAATATCCTGGTGCGTACCCCTTAACAACTGTTTCTCCCAATTATCATTCTCGTCAAACCAGTGTATGGCATGTTGGAGTTGCGCCGCCATATAATAGAAATCCAGTCTTGGAAGCTCCAGTCCCCCTTTTTCCCAAGTTCCCTGTAATGTCCGCAACCCCACCCTTTTCCGTTTGCTTCCCCATAAGAGGTCAATCAACAGACGGTTCAGCTGGAGAAAGTACTCCCGCGATATCCGATAGAGCGAGTTCTGCATCACATATAAGCACCTCGGGAGGACCACCATTTTTATCAGAGCGATAAGTCCCATCAGTGATAGGGGTAAAGTACGCCAGAACTCCACCGATTTGCGGATACCCTCTACACATCATCCCATATTATGCGCTAAGTAAGCCTCCTGTGTGTGTATCAACTGGACCCCCAGGTAACGTACCGAGTACGTGATCCAGCTCATCCCCACAATGGGCAACTCATCTTCTGTTTTGTCCCTCAGGTTTCCCATAGGGAAAAGCCTAGACTTCCCCGGGTTAAGGCAAAGGCCTGATATAACACCAAAAGTAGTGAACTCCCGAAGGAGCTCTGGGACCGCCTCCCCAGGATGATGGAGATATACCAATGTATCATCAGCATACATTGAGACTACGTGCACTGTTGGACCCAATTGAACACCCCACCGTGCCATCCTGTGTCACAACGCAGTCGCCAATGGCTCCATCGCCAAGGCGAAGAGGAGTGGCGACAGGGGGCAAGCCTGCCGAGTACCCCTCTGAAGTTCTAAACTGTCAGATACCTGGTTGCGCAGACGGATCCGAGCCATCGGTCTAATGTAAAGAAGCTTCAACCAGTTCAAATATTTGTCCCCCAATCCCATTTTAGCAAGCACTGCCCAGATATACCCCATTCAACCGTATCAAAAGCCTGCTTAATATATAAAAGACACAAGGCCCAATCCCTATTTTGCAGGTGCGGTGCGTGCCAAATATGTGCAAGTCGTCTTAAATTATGTGTGGTGTTTCGACCAGGAATGAAACCAGCTTGGTCATGATGGACCAGTCTGGTCATATATGGTTGGAGTCGTGCTGCCAGCACTCCACTATGTATCTTCTCATCAACATTTAAAAGAGATATGGGCTTGTAAGAAGCTGGGGACAAGGGATCTCTGTCTGTCTTAGGAAC
Source organism: Calotriton arnoldi (assembly GCA_963921515.1). NCBI lineage: Eukaryota > Metazoa > Chordata > Amphibia > Caudata > Salamandridae > Calotriton > Calotriton arnoldi. Next base: position 2,393,572 of record CAWUFW010001931.1, read on the forward strand.
CATAGACACCAGAGCCTCCATCATAGGTGTGGGAAGTGCCTTCCTCTCGAAAGCCTCGTTGTACACCTCTAGGAGATGATCCACCAACTGAGGGGCAAACGTTTTATAAAACTGAATCGGGAGGCCATCACTGCCAGGGCATTTTGCTGACTGCAAGCTCTTAATTTCAGTTAACACCTCCTCCCTAGTAAGTGGTGCCCCTAAAGCCGTAGCTTCCGTCTCGTCAAGGGTAGGGAGAGTCACTGCATCCAGGTAGTCCGACAAGGTGCGCGTCTGGACCAGGGGGGCCGCCGTGCATATCTGCTGTAAATGAGCCGCAAATGCTGAAAGTATCGCAGTTTGCATGTGCACCACCACCCCTTCATCATTATGAAGTTGGAGCACTGGTATCTGTTCAGTTTCGGTACGAATCAGTCGTGCTAAAAGTGCCCCTGATCTGTCACCCTCCATATAAAGTCGCTGCCTATATATTTATGTTTCTCCAAGCGGGACAATGCCTCAAGCAATTCCCCTTTAACACGTGTCCATTCCGCCATATCTGCTGGGGTCTTGTAGAGCGTGGTCTCTATAGTTTTCAATCATGTTTCCAAGGAGTCAATATCGGCATTGAGTTGGTGTTGGACCCCATAGGTAGTCCTCATACAGACTCCCCTGATCACAACCTTTAGCGCCTCCCACTCAGTCGCTCTATTAGAGGCGGAACCCCAATTTTCAGCGAAATAATGCCGAATAGCCTCCGCTACCGTCTGCACATACGGGGGGTCCATAAGGGCCTCCGCCCGCAGTCTCCAGAGTGGAATGGACGGTCGTCCCGGTCCACTGGACACTGTTAACAACAACGGGACATGATCAGACATAAAACGCGGCATACAGGAAATGTCTTCGGTCGCAGCAGAAAGGCCCGCCGAAAGGCAACAATGGTCAATTCGGGAAAAGGTATTAGCTGCTTGAGTAAAGCAAGAGAACTCTCTTCTATTGGCGTGGCGGGCTCTCCATTCATCTCTCAACTGCATACCTTGAAGTATATCAGTGAGGGAGTTCACCATACGAGGCTTGGTACGTGGCTTGGTACGTTCTTTTGGGGGCTCTCTATCTAAACCTCCATCAAACACAAAATTAAAATCTCCAAAGAGGAGAATCTCAGCACCCATATAGGGAGCCGCCGCTTTTAAAACAGTCGGGTAAAAATCAGGGCAAAGTAGATTGGGGGCATAAACGTTAATAATGCAGATCTCTTTTCCCTCCCATCTGCCAAACACAATAACATATCGCCCCTCAGGATCTAGCACATGTTGGATATGATGAAAAGGAACTCCAGGCACCACCCATACTTGCGCCCCGCGTGCAAATCCAGAGTATGATGTAGCATATAACTGTCCCCTCCAACGCTTGCGTAGACTCGCTATTGTATTTCCCCAAATGTGTGTTTCCTGTAGCCCAACTATTGCTATTTTATATCTCTTCATGAAAGCTTATATTTTACGGTGTTTATCTAGGGTCGCCAACCCTCGGACGTTCCAGCTAAGAAATCTCAACTTCTGTGCTGTCATGGCGATGTTGTAATGAGTGTTTGACGTATATCACACCTCTGAAAGAATCCTCCTCCCATGTAGCCCAAAATCTGTGTACTATGGCATAATATGTCGTGACTGAAAAAATCTCCCAACAAACAAACCAACAACCAAAAATCAAACAGTGTGATCCCTCCCTCCCACCCCCGGGCAGTAGTAAAGATTCACAGGCGCAATAAATGATCCTCATAAGAAACGATACACACCGCCCCAAACCACCCCCACTCCCCCAGTCCCACCCATACTTCAATGGCTGCACGGCCACTCTAGGGTTACGACCCGAGTTAGCCATACCTAAGATATTAATATGTACATTGAAGGGAATGCGGTGCAAGAGAACAGGTGACGTCAAGGCGCGAGATTGCTCTCAAGCTACCTCGGCGGACCTGGGCTCTAGTGGGGACGTCGCCACTCCGGCGGCCACACATTATTCAAAAATTGAAAATATACAACAGAATGACTCTCAACCTGTACATGCAAATGAAAGTTAAAGGAGGTGAAAAGGTTAAGAAGTCACCCCTACAGTTCTGAATACAACCTCCTAGACATCTTTGAAAAGGCAAAAACATCCCATTCCTCATTTCTCAGGACCCCATTGTATCAATTACTCGAGGGCAACTTATCTGTACAGTTCGGCAGTCAATGTTCATTTTGGAAAAGGTTATTCATGACCACTGCCTGGCCCTCCATCTTCCTGCACAAGATCTGGTGTCGGCGCCAGAGAGTCCGGAACCACCTCCGAGTCCGAAGCTTGCAAGGTCCCATCACGACAGACCATAACACGGCCCAGGCTCATTGTTCTCCTTTGTGGTTTTTGGCGGGTGGACTGTCTGCGACCACCCAGCAAGGACTGTAAGGAAGGTGTCTCACCAGAGCTTGTAGAAGGGACCAACCGTCGTCCCTCTGGGGCCCTAGTATCCAACCAGTCTCTCGCCTCCTTCGCCGAAAAAAGAACAGGACCCGGCCTTCACTCACCACTCGAAGTTTCGCCGGGAACATGAGGCTATATTTCAAGTTTAGATCCCGAAGGCGCCGCTTGATCGCTGCGAAGGTCTTCCTCTGCTCTTGAACCCGCTGCGTGCAATCCGGATACACCGTAATGGAATGGCCGTCAAAGAAGAATCGTCGTCCGCTGCGAGAGAGCTGGAGCAAAAGATCCTGATCTCTAAAATTAAATAACTTTGCAATGATAGCCCTAGGGGGTGCTCCAGGCCTCGGGGGGGCCGCCAACGCTCGATGTGCCCTCTCCACACTGAAGAACTTCGATAACTGGTTAGGGGCCATCTCTCGTGTGATCCACTCCTCCAAAAACAGGTCTACTGCGGGACCCTCCGCCTTTTCGGGAAAACCCACAAATCGTAGGTTCCCCCTGCGTGACCGCCCTTCGGAGTCCTCTGCCCGGTCATCGAGTTTAATTACTTGACACTTCAGTTCCACCACTGTGGCGCTAAGACTTTTAATGCGTCAGTATCTTTTTCCGTGATCGTTACTCTGTCCGATACTTTCCGGAGGTTGCAGCGCAGGAGGTTGACATCTATGGCTCCTGCATCAATTTTCCTAATCATCTCATCTCTGGTGGACTGGACGGCGCGTAGGACATCCATCAACGTCAGTGCCTCCTCAGCGCCCCCTTCCAGGGTACTCCTATCCATTGCTTGGTTCCCAGTGTTATCCTCAGGACCATGAAAAACCGGCTGAGCATAGTTCGATATTTTATTGGATTGCGATTTCGCTGGCTTGTCTTTCCCCATGGTACTCGGGGAGCTGAACGGAAACTCGCCCTGTGCAACACCGCCGCCGAGGGAACAACCAAAGCACCCTACCAGTACTGCTACAGACTCGTCTGGAACACGTTCGCTCCTCCTCACTGCCCGGCTTTTCCCGCCGGTATAATGTCAACTGGAGTACGGGCCGTTCTGAGCGTAGCCTGGCCGCCTTACTGAATCTATGCCTCAGATCTCCGCTCAGCAACTCTCAACAGTCGGCTGCGAAACCGTAATGAAGGGCCTCATGAGGGAACCTCCCTCTCTTCTCCCAGCCAGGATAGGGCCTCAAAGCAGTGCAATCAGTGTCCATACCGTCGTCCACTACACATCGCAGTCCCTCGCCGCCCCGGGACCACGCCACACCAGGGCGCGTCAGTCCCACAATGTGCCTCCCTCGATTCTTCTCACGTGCAGGAGCCGCCGACCTGCACCACCTATCATGCTGGTTGGTTCCGCGCTGCAGATCACGCAGTTTTGAATGACAAAAAGTGTGTGCAGTGGTCCATTTAGCGCCAGGTGCAGTCCATATCCTCTATCCGATTTGTAAATGCAGTCTATAAATGAAACTGAGAGTTGGAAGCGCGACAATCCATAGTGCCTCTTATTTCTTCATTTACAGCCAGGTCACATCTGCCGTGAGTCAAGGCCGGGGGAGCTTAATCGGCATGTAATAGTACTTAGTGTCTCGTTGGCCTTGCACAGTTCAGAAGCCGAGTGGAACCCGGGGACCGCACCTGTCACCTCAATTTCACAGCACCTGTACGGGGGAGCCACTCACCATAGAGTAATGGGCGAGGTCCAGGCAGCGTCCTCCCCCTCCTGGGAGGTCCAGTAAAGGTCCCTCACCACTCGTCCAGCATGGAGGAGGCCTCTTTCATCTGCGTAGGTCAAGTCCAGAGCTCCGCACAGCAGGCTCCTATCGCCGGAGTTGAGACTCCTCCGGCAACTCCACCCGGGGGCAGAGACCGGAGACCCCTCCGGCACAGGGCGTCAGGCCCCGCTGCTGGGCCCCGGCAGTCCTTCAATGGCGCAGGGCGTGACTTGCTGCGGATGCGGGATCAGGACCTTCACCTGCAGAGCCCAGGGTTCGCTCGCCGCACCGCGGCAGGTCCGAAGGGGAAATCCCAGGGGTATCCGGGCACCCGGCACTCCTCCGCAGGCCCGCGTCTCGGATTTCTCCGGCCCAAGATGGCGCCGTCACGCAGTCAGGGAGTCCCGCGTCCTTAATGTTAGCAGCGCGGAGTCCTCTGCAGCGGAGATTACAAAGCGGGATCGGTAGGAGGTCAGGATAGAGCAGTATTATTAAGAATATCGGGCCGCCGCACAGAGCTCACCTAAAACACGTCTAGGTGGCCATGCTGTCAGGCCACGCCCCCCTCTCTGAGACAAACTAAGTGAGCACGAGTGACTGAGCGAAAGGTAGTATATTGTTTCCACGATTCTGAGGGATCAGGGTTGTCATGTTCTGAGGTTGCCAGAATCTATTCTCTCCTTGGTAAGAGGAGATTATAGTGGCACTGTGAGCTAGCTGATACAGATAGGCTAACGTATCCAGTGTGGGTGCACAGAATCAGTCTGCCACCAATCCCACAGTTTATGTTATCCAAACACGCAGATCCTGTATAGGTTATAAAGGGACTACACAACAATGTCAGACTGGACCCCACTGGCATGCGTTTGAACAATAGCACAATAGTTTGTGTCACACTGATTTTTTGGGCGAGTATGACTGATGACATCATTGGCGCAAAACTTTATAAATATGGCACTGCACCAGCGGCAGCCAGCACGGATCGGAGGTAGGGGGGTGGGGGGTGGGGGCAGGAGGGGGGAGGACGCAGGGAAGTGTCTCTCCTCCGTAGTCCCTCCTAGCTCGCCCACAGGAAGTACACCTAGTCTCCCAGTCAGTCATTCACAACGCTGCCTCAGCAGCGTTGTGATTGGTCTGAGCGCCATGTTTCGGCACTCAGACACTGACTCGAGGCCTGGGCATGTTCTCCACGTAGGCTGTAATGCATTCTGCGTGGAGAACACGCGAAGTGCTCAAGATTGTTTTAGCAGTCCTTTTGTTCACTTTAGGAGGGTGCTACCACTCCTCCCCTGCCTTTGCCCCCTCACGCAAAGCTGTGGGTGGAAGTAGGAGAAAATAAAATGATAACAATGCAAGTTATTATCATTTTATTTTCTCTGCGTTTCACTGCAAAAAAAGCAGTGGGGCGACGCTCCTCTGCCTTAGCGGAGGAGACACCACTGCACTGCACACTTTTTTACCATTGTCGGAACGCTCTGCTGAGATGTTCTCGCAGTACTTCGCTGCCGGACTTTTAGTAAATCTGGGCCATAATTATGCACGTTTATTTCGAGGCTTCCCAAGAGCCCGTAATACAGCATACAATTGAAAAACACCGCTTAGTAATATTGAATGGCTCAGAGTAATCCCCCCATACTGTAAAGTGGCTGAAAGAAAACACCAGCGTGGCTTACATTAAAGACTTTTCATATGCATGCCGTTTTATGTACTTATGCATCTACGGTGCATGAACAGTCGGTGCAAATACACACAATGCAAAGTCAAGCAATTTATTAGGCTTCGGGCAATGCTCCATTATGCACGGAAAACAACATTCCGTTTGAAGCTTTATTATGTATGAGCTTGCATAGCAGATTTCAAATATTTTATTCGTCAATCTTTCCCATGGAAACTGTCAAACAAATGTGCGAGCACAGAAATTAGTTGCCAGAGCATCCACCCCAGAGATGACTAAATGCACACTACTATTCTGGAGGCTTAAGACTTAAAAGTGCTCTGGGAACCTGTTTGGATTACATTAGCCACATATAGCAAATTCGAGCTATCATTATAATATTTTAAATGTGATTATTCTTTTTTCTAGGCCTTGAAATTCTATTGAGAATACGGGATACTGATGAATTTCTTTCAACATACAGTCGTATGAATTCATACTATGAGTTCTTCCTTCTGCGTGAATCTCATTAAACTTCCATTTACGTCAAGATTCTGAAAATGAAGACATGCAGTGCGCTGCTTATGTTGACAAGGTTTTGTTTTTTAATGTGCGGCCTTTCTGCAAGATTGTGGCCTACTATACTATATATGAAGTTGAAGTTGAGTTTATTGTACAGTTAATTAAAACCTTTACAATCATGCATTAAAAACCTTTTTTAACATTTTTAGTGACTTAAAATAAATCGTTGTTAAAACACAATGAAGTTCAATAAAATGTGACCCAGAAGTAGTTTTAAATAGCAAAAAAGAAGTATCGGACAGGCTAGGAATGTGGAGTAAAGTGCAGGGTGCAAGCAGCAGTTGTTACTTCAACAGGGTTCTTGTTAAAGGTCATGGGTGTTCTACCCGTCTTACGACAAAAGGCGGTGCTGTTTGCAGAGCATCTGCTTGCTGCGGTTTTGCTAAAAAATAAGGCGATGTACACATAGCCGTGGAGTGCTAGGGGAGCTGAAGGCTAGGTAGCCGTGGCTATAACTAGCTATAGCGTAAAGCTATGGAGCAGTGCGAACCCTGCGTGGTGCAGTGAGTTGCCTAGTAGCGTTGGTCTAGTGCCTAGCAGCAGTTTGAATAGAGGGGCCAAGCTGGAAGAAATGCTTCTTGCAGATAAAGCGTGCGAAGTGCTGGCAGCGGGTGCAGCATCTTCTAGGTATTGGCGACGGTGTTCGGCCTAACTTGCGACAAGGTAAAGTGCTGCGTGCTGAAAGTACTGTTTATTGAGAATCTTACTGTGGGGTAAGGAGCAATGCCTTCGTAGAAAATTGTTGAACGCTGAGTGTAGTGATATATGCGGGGACTTGCAATGAAGTTATGCATTAGGGCTTTGAGTATTGACAAAGGGTAGTTTGGTCAGCATAGAAAAAAGAGGGTTGAAGAAGACATTGTACCTAGTGCAAGACATTTAAAGTGCATTATGTACATCTTTGACGTTACTAAAGTCCCCTTTTAAAGGCAGCTGCACAGTCCTTAAAGTGCATGATGTGACAGTCTTAACGCTACTGAAGTTCACATTTAGGGCAGCAGCACAGACACCATAGTCCGTTCAGTTGTAATGCAGTCTGCAAGCTGGGTAGCCTGCTTTTTTATGATTGTTTCTGCGGCGGATAGGTATTTTACCAGGCGACAGCTTAGTTGGATGTCCTCACCAGAGAAGGATGCTAGCACTGCTTGTCTGCAGGTTCGAATAGATTTCTTGTTGAAGAAAGGTCTTAGCAGGGTCTGTCGTTCCCGTTTTAGGGCCTTGCATATAGTCAGTAGGTGCACTATATCCTCCTCCTCCTCCCCACAGAGTGGCCAAATTGCTGGGTTGGGGGGACGTAGCCAAGGTGGCATGTGGTATGCAGATGGTAGTATGCCCAGGCGATGTTTCAGGAATTTCTCTTTTGTTGCTCTAGAGAAGCTGGTGAGGAGATAGGCTTATGGAGATGCCTTGCTGTAGGTCTGCAAGGTAAACCAGCCGTGAGCGCGCTCAGTCAGGGCGGCTTTGTCCTTTATGAATGATTCCTTTTTGATCACGTTATTTACTATTTTTTTTAAGCAGGCGACGGTCGCTGGAACCTCCCAAAGTTCCTGCAGACCCAGCTGGTTAAGTGAGTCGTCCAGATAGCGTCGGGCTGGGCATGCCCCCTTGGTGTTCAATTCTTTCCACAAATGCATGTTTAGTGAGTCAGGCGGACCCCTTTTGATTTTGAACCAGCTTTTGATGAACGCCCCTTTGCGAGCGAGCTCTTGCCTTTGTATCCCAAACTCCAGCCCTAACTGTGCGGGCGATGTATATCCTGGTAGCCCAAAAATCATTCGAAGTGCTCTTGTTATTGTGCGATCCAGAGTTTCTGCATCTCTTCCTCTCATAGCTTCACTTCCGTAGCTGATTGATGGTATGAGCTTCGCCCGGATCACTCTGATTAAGGGAAGTAGATTTGGACCAGAGATGTTGTTCTTAAGGTTTCTTAGTGCCACAGCGGTCATTAGTCCCCTTTTTTTTATGGCCTCAAGTTGAGCTGTGTACTTTCCTTTATCATCAATGATGATTCCCAGGTACTTGTAGTTTTGTACGGCTTCCAGTTTACATGATGCCAAATGCCAGTGAGGCTATATCTTTTTTTTGCGCCAGTTCACGCAGAGAGTTTTAGTTTTTTCTCTATTAATGCTGAGTTTGTTCTCCTCCGAATACCGAGATGTAGTGTCAAGCAGACGCTGTAGGCCCACTGGTGTCCGACTTATGAGGACCATGTCGTCTGCGTAGAAAAGGTTAGACAGCTGAAGGCCGCCTATTTTGGGTGAGTGCGAGTTGTTGCCATTGAGGGAGATTGAGAGCTCTGCCATGAAAAGATTAAAGAGTAGCGGAGCACGCACGCAGCCTTGCTTTAGCCCATTGGTGGTTGGGATCTTTTTTGTTAGATGGTCTCCTGTGCCCAGTTTTACTTGCACCCAGGTGTTGCTGTGCAAGAGGACTAGCTGTTTTAGTAGTAGCGGTGGAATGTTCAGCTTTTTTAGTTTTTGCCACAATAAGTTCCTGTTTATATGGTCGAATGCTGAGCTGTAGTCAATGAAACATAGATACAAAGGTTGTTTTATGTCAAGAGTGGCGTCTATCATTAGTGAGAGGGTCATGATGTTGGTGGTAGTCCCCATATTCTTACAGAAGCCTGTTTGGTTTATCGGGATTGCAGAGATTCCCGTCGCCCAGGATGTTAATTCTTGTAAGAGCAATCCTGCGTAATATTTGGCTTCGTTGTCAAGTAGAGCCACCAACCGATAGTTTTTTGGGTTGTCCCTGTTGCCTTTTTTGTAAATGGGGGAGATGATAGAACCCCTCCATGAAGATGGTATCGTTGATGTGCGCAGGATTGATTCAAAGGTCGGTTTTAATACAGATGCCCAGTATTCTGGGTCTTGTTTGAATGGTATGGGCAGGATCCCGTTTGGTCCTGGAGCTCCCTCACGCCTCCCCTTTGAAATTCTTTTGCAGATTTGTTCACTCGTGATGATGAGGGGCTGTTCTGAAATTGTGTTAGACAGAATTTGAAGTGTACGAGCATCGCCTTCGAGCAGGAAAGTGTCATTATGCGGTTCGGTTTCATGATCTTTGTTGAAGTGAGTTTGCAGATAGGTTGTCCAGGCCTCTTCTGTTACATGAGAATTGATGCCTTGATTCAACGGGCTGGCAAGAGTATTGACCTTTAGCCAGAATTGGGCACTGTTGTTGTTTTTAATGTCGTGCAGAAGTTTAGCCCAAAAAGCTTCCTCAGCATCTTTTTTGTGGCACCAGATTAATTTTCTACGCTAAGCTTTCAGTGCCCTCAATTCTTGTAAGGTCGTAGAATCGGCGTTGCCTTTCTTCAATCTCCGAAGTGCACGGTTTATCAGCATTTTAAAGTTTTTTAGTTGCACATTATTTCCAATGTGGGAACAGGGGCGTTTGGCTCGAGCAAGTCCTGAGTTCCTGTTTAGGTGTGTTCCCTTTTTTACTCCATGTTTGTTTCCTAAATTTCGTGTGAACAACTCCCAGCTTCTCAGACCATCGGAGTCTGCGGATTGTGCTTCCTCCACAAGTTGTTTTGCAAGGACGAGGAAGCCTTCCGGATCATCCATTTTGCATTTTATTCTCTTTTCATTTGATGTAAATTCTGAGTCATGAATGTTTGCTGGCAGAGTTTGTGGTGTGAAGATTGAACCTATTGTGATTTCCTGTTGTAAGTGATCACTGTGTTCAGAGGTTCCAATGTGATAGTCCCTTACTTTTGGGAACATACGGCGAGAGACAAATGTGTAGTCTATTGTGGTGCTTGCTTCTGTGTTGTGGAAAGTTGCGGTCTGTGGGCGGTCTCCTGGAAATCTTCCATTTAGAGATCGGAAGCCTAGCTGCATCAAGATTGCTAAGAGCCTCTGTGCAGCTTTCGTGTGTCTCCCACCTGCATTATTATCTTGTGTTGCTGCAGTCCACAAAAAAGGGTCCTCCTCCGTGTCAGTATCTTCAGGTGTTCTTCTGAACATGTTTGCGTTAAAGTCCCCAGTGATGATTAGGCTGTTGGTCTGCTCTTCCGTTAGGATTTCCTCTAACTTCTCTTTCAGCTGCAGGATGCCTTTTGTTCTATCGCGGGGATGTAGGTAAAGATTTATGAGGATTACCTGCTCGTTTTTTTCCTCCCCCTGTAGGGTTAGTCTAAGTGCTTGCATAGCGTTTGGAGATGCTAAGCTGTATGTCATTGACTCCATAGCATAAATGCTCTTTATGGAGCTGTATGTAGCCAGTCCTCCCTTGCTGTGACCAAATTTGGCACTCTTTATGGCAGGTAGGGAGAGCAGATTGAATCCATTCAGAGCTGGCGGCAGATCGCTCCAAGTTTCCTGGAGTGAGATTATGTCGAAGCTTTGTAGGTAGAGTTGCAATTCATGATCCAGGGTTTTGTCTACCATCCCGTTGATGTTCCACGAGCATAGTTTGAGTGAGTTTTTGGTGTCAATGTTATGTTCAGTGGACTTGGAGCATCAAAGATTTCAGTTTTTTGTGTTTATGGTCCTTGATAGCCAGCTCCACTCTTGTGGGGGGATGCTTTTTGTTGCATTAGATCTATGGAGCTGCTGGTCGCTAGTTTCTTTGCCCTCTGGGGTTTTGCTGCAGGCTCCGCGTAGCACGGAGTACAAGTGTGTACTCGGTTGGCTCCCCCCAGGCTCTTTTTGATTTTCCGAAGTCATGATTAGAGGTTCCGGGTATCTTGGTCTGGCGAAGGGCCGTAGCTTAATGCCCCAGGTGTTAAACTTAGTGTATTCTTTTAGAATTTTATCTGCTATCCCAGGTGTGGCCCAAACTGTTTTAGTCGCTTCCACTCCCGGATGTTCCGAACACTCCACAAATTCTATCGACTCTAGGTCATTAGTTCTTATGTTCTTCAAGCTATTGATGGAGTTTATTAAGCGTAGGATGTTTCCTCTGTTTAATATGTCGATCCGTCCCTTTGACTTATATTCGGGGTGGAACTTGATTGTTGTGGAGTACGGTTGCGCCGTTTGATCCACATGTGGTTCCTGATTGTCTATGTGTGTGTCCGCACCCTCAGGGGATTCACTTGATGTGATTGTTGCCACACTGTCAGTTACGCCCTCATGAATGCGTTCTCTTTTCACGCAGGGTTCGCTCTTTGGGTCATCTCCACCTCTTGTGTTCGTTTTGGGGGAGTTGCTTCCTTTTGCATCTATCCCCTCTTCCTGGGGCAGGAATTCTGGAAGTTCCTGTTGACTCTTTGTCCCATCGCCCACCTGAGTCGTGGTGTCGGGGGGATCCCCCTTTCGGTCTTTCCCCTGTTCCTGGATCATGGCCCTGCAAGGAGATGTTAATTGAATCAGCTTTTGGTTTCGCCCCTTTCTCTTCAGCTTTCTTCGCTGTTTGGATGTAAGCGAGCTGGTTGGTGAAAGGTGTGTTCCTGGAAGTCTACAGTTGGGAGGTGTGTTGCGCCTTGAGGGCCTTGGCGAGGCCGTCTGTAATCCTTGCCTTGTTTGTTTTTTTTCCTTCGATCTTGTTGGGGCTGAGCCGTCCTCAGGCAGACTTATCTCTGGTTTCTGTTCCACGATGCCCTCGGGCACGTCCTCGATTTTCAATTGTGTTGGATGTTGCTCGGCTGTTCCCATTGTGGCTAGTTCTTTTGAAGTTAATTTCTGTGACACCGCGATTCTTATGTCATATAGGAGGTTATCCATTACCGTTGGAAGGGTTGCCAGCTTATCTACTATGGTTACGGAGGTGCAGCTAGCCTGTACTATTTGTGTCTCCGCTTGTGCTCTTCTGATCAGATTATTAAGATCTGCCAGTTTGTCGTCGATATTTGCGACAAAGATCGAGAGAGAGTTGAGAACTGACAATTGGATGTCCATCTTGTCGGACTGATATTGCATGGCGTTAACCGACATTTGCATTGTGTGTAACAAGGTGGTCCAAATGTCTTCTTTTTCCTGCATTTTAGAGTGTTTTACGTTAGTCCTTGGCGAGCTATTTCCTCGTTGGGATTCAGCAAGGGGTGCAAGAGAGTATGAGGCAACTAGTTCCTCCCATTCCTCCGGTGTGAGGTAGGATGATTCAGGTTCTATTTCCTGTATTGTTGAGGTGTGGTGCCAATGTGTTTTGATTTTTTGTTCATCTTGTGCAGTACCTGCAGGTAATAGGCCATGGTTGTCATATGGCTGTTCCTGAGTTGGTTGGGTCTGCCTTTCCATTAATGTCTGGAAGGTGAGCTGAATTTCTCCCGCCGCAGTTTCGATTAGCGAGTGCGTGTGGTCGCTATTCCCCGCTTTTGCCATCGAGGGCTCTGGCCCTGGCGGAACTAAGGGGGAGTTTTGCTTTGCCTTGATAAGGGCTTTTCTTTGGTATTCTGATTCTGTTGCCTTTTCCTTTTGTTGTTGGTGGAGTTCGGGGGTTCCTGATTCTTCCCTTAGTGTAGTATTTTCGTTGTCGTTGTTGTTGACATTGTTGGCATTTTTGTTAGCGAGGTTTTCATGTTCTTGGCATTCATGGAGTTTCAACCCCACTTTTCCCGGGTTGTGTGGTGCCCAATTGGACGGGGTTCCTTCCTTGTTGTCGCTGTCGCCGAGAGGGATCTGTTTGTTAATATTTTGGTTTGCTTCCTCTTTCATGGCCTCTGTGAAGCTGTTAGTCTGAAGTTGTCCATCTGTCTCCCTTCCATCGATTTTATCGGTGTTTTTGTTGGTTGTGTTTTTGTTGATGGTGTTTCCTTTCGGCCCTTTCGGTGACAGCTCCGATTGACCCTGTTTGACCTTGTTTGTTCCTTCATATGCCTTTTCCCCCTGTACCCCTTGTTCCTTGTCCTCATTGGGCTTCTCGTCTTCTGCGCTTGCTTCATGAGGTCTTATTGCGCATAGCGTTTCCCTGCCTGCCGGGAGCCCCTCATAGTCCCCATTTGGCTGCTGTCGCATGGTGTGAAGTATTTTGGTGGGTTGAAGTGGGGTTGGGAGATTGCTTTCTTTGTTGCCGGCTAGGCATAGGACCAATCCGGCATCTTTTAGGGAGGAGAATTTGGTGTATATTTTGGGTTGATATCCTTTAGTCTTGGTGGCCCCGGTGGTTGCGTTATTTGCATTGACAATCGGCTGCGGGCTGCTAAGAAGTGGGGAGGTCTCCTCTTCCTTTGCCGCCAGATCTTCTGTGCTTTCTAGGCTTATAGTGCCGGAAGGCTTCTTTGTTGTCCTGCGCGTTTTCCTGCTGGGGTTCGGCGCCGGCTGCTGTCTTGCCTTCCCTGATCTCATTGTAGCGGTGGTGTAAGTATTGTGGGTGCCCCTTCCCTTCCCGGTATCTTCCCCACTTTTTCCTTGGCTTGGTCCTTGAACCTTGGCCGAGATTCCGAACATTCTGGTGACCCGATGGTTATTGCCTTGCCTTGCCTTTCCTTGCCTTTCCCTTCCTCCTTCGCTTTAGTAGCTCAGTAGTCTAGATTGTGTGGTGTATCTGTTGTGGTTGATCCGGAGCTGGAGCTGAATTTGGGTGGGATGGAAGGGTGGATAAGTTTTGCTGCGTGCAGTACGTCCGGCGTCTTGAAGTGCGTCTTGAAATGCCGTGGTCGTTGAGCTTGGCGGGGCTGAGGTTCGAGCTCGGACTCAGGGGTTGCCCCCCTCCGCACTAGAGTGCACTCCACTGTGCCATGCCCCGAACCCCTGAACCCCGAGCACCGTGCACCATCTCTTCCCTCCACCTGTCCCCCCTGTCCCTCCTCTCCTGCGGTACTGTTCCTCGCACTCCTCTATGCTCTAAGCTCCACCGAGTCGCTTCTGGATATTTCAGGTCCGCGCCACGGTCAGGAGCTAGGAGTTGGTGCAGGGGGTGCAGAGAGCAGGCCAGAGAGCAGGCCAGGCCAGGCACAGAGGCCAATGGGCAGGCCGGCAAAGAAGTAGATGCAGAGGATGCAGAAGTGCAGGTAGAACTGAGAGGACAGGAGAGGCAAGAGAACGACACGGCGTGAGGCAGGCAGGATAAGGACAAACAGAGTGTGCTGAGTATGCCGAGGTGGGACAAGCCCATCTACCACACCCGCATAGACCCGCTTCACCCCCGCTTCACCCCCCCCCCGCCGCGGCAGCCAATCAACTGCCAACTGCTACTCAGGCAACAAGCCTCAACAGCCTCAACCCGCGAGCGGCACCCAGAGCGTCTTAAACTGCTTACCGGGCCGTTTCTCACTGTCTTCGTGGTGTCGGCCGATGGCAGGGAAGTGATGGTGGCGGCAGCCGCAGGGGGGGCTGTGGCAGATGTGCGGCGGTGCCGGTGCAGTGCGGCTACACGTCGAGAATCTGGTGCTGCCCCTGGGGCCGGGGCAGGAACGCAGGAGTTCGCCGGAGTTCACCGCAGCCACAGCCTGGGAATCTGGAAACCGGAAACCGGAAACCGGAACCGGAACAGCAGGGGTAATAGGGTGTAGCTTGATGGAGAAAAGGGTTCGTTCAATATGGATACTGAAGATTAATTTTCCATGGACAACATCGGGACTACCTGGCAGGTCCAAATACAAAAAGTAGAAGAAATAATCGCATTCTATTTGTAATTGCCCTAATTAAAAAATGGATAGGTCATTTTATGAGTAGGCATATTTATTGCCTTGACTCAACTATTCCTTTCTCTGCTATCCTTTTAACCCCGATCTACAAGCCATTCACTAAAAATGGTGGATTTCGAGTTGTCTCACACATCTCCTGCTCCAATGACACCTAGTCAAAGTCAGAATTTAATCTATGCAGGGCTGAACCATCGACAGTGCTCTTCATCAACAACAATGTCTCATTTAAATCCATGTTAAAAATCTAAGAAGTAAAACCAATGTTCGGCTGGAAACCAAGAACCTCAACTCTCATAAAGCGCCAGTCCTTCTAAAGGCTAGACCCCCCTCTGAGGATCTTTTTTTCTTGGTGACATTCAAGTAAGAAAAAAAGTTACAAATACACCGGTTCGACCAATACCTAAAGGTAATAAATTCCCCCATTCCGAAATGCTAGCATTCTCTCTCTAGCTGATTTTTTTCAGCCTTCAAATTCCTCTCCTCTCCTGTTTGGAATAATATATGGCCTGATTTAGCAGCTGGCAGACAGAGTACTCAGTCCCAAGTGTGGCAGAGTACCCTGGCGACCAAACCCCCTGTCCACTCGCCTTACTTGGAGATGAGTGGACCTCAAGTATTCAGTCACCATTGAAGAGACACTTCTTATAATGGCCCAATGCAGAAGGGGCCTTCAGAGGAAGGACCTTACACCTTTCTCTCTTTTTAGGGTGGACAGTGTAATGCCTTTTTTATCCTGTTGGTCACTGCCAGGCTGACGATGAGGGACAGCAGTCCATGAAACATTTAGTACATTGAAAGCAGCACCATGATGGAGGTTCCCTTCAAGAAACAGATATGACTACTAGGATGGCACTCATCCCAAATTTGGAGGGCAGAGTACCATGAAGTTGGCGGAGGTAATATCCTCCGCCATCCCAATGGACACTACTCTATCTGCCAAATGCTAAATCAGGCCCATAGTTTGGAATTGGAATACTATTGGTTCCTACATGTTACACAGCAAGCATCCTATGCCCTGTCTTGGAAAAAGACAACATCACTACAACTCCCATAATGCACCCTCTCTGAGAACCAGTGTCCTTGCTTGTGTACTATCTCATATCACACCTGTAATGTCTTGTCAGGTGACTGCTGTGGTACAAAAGAGGTCTGCCCACTACCCACAATGCTTGGCTTACTCCTTCCGTGTGGACCACGCCCCCTGACCTGGATACTCTCTTGAACTCCCTGTTGTCAACCTGAACGCTTTGCTGGACCAGCGCGTTGTCTGTGGAAACCCCTCCAGTTTACTAGGTCTTAACAGCTACGCTTGTCGAGGATATTATTCTTTGGTACGCATTGATAATGCTCTTTAATTTTTACTTCCCTATCGCCCGGAGCAGCTGAGACGCCGCGCATGCACCCCCTTCTACCTGCACTTCCAAGCGAGGCTTCCTGCGTGTCTCCGCCTCCTTTGGAACAGCTGCCCCATTGCTGCGATGCCGAAATTCCATGTCAGCGTGAGGACGCGCTGACTCACAAGGTTGCCACAGCTGCCTCCAAGCCGCGAACCTGACTCCAGTCTTCGCTTTGGGACACGCTGCATTCTGAGGTTACTCGGCTGCCTCCCATTCACTTGACCTGATTCCTCGTGTTAGCGGGAGTACACGCTGACACCCGAGACTGCCTGCCCTTGTTGGTTTTTTTTTGCTTCGCGATCTCGCATCAGAAACCGGCGGCTAAAGAAAATTCACCATAGCATTATTATACGCTGGACTCCGGGGCTATCTGCCTCTTTTTTACTCTTGTTTTATTTTTTTGTTTTGATGAAACTTTATTAACAACAGCCCAGTAACAGGACTGATATCACAAATGCTCGTTATTAGTGCTACATATTTTATTGACTACACGGACAGCACTATCTCATACTTACCACAAGGCAGACGTATGCCTCTGAATGACTTATTGAGGATCAGCGGAAGCTCTGCAATTGAAAGAGCGGACACTTTATTATTTACTTTCCCTATTTTTGGAAGAGGCTCTCTTTTTGTGGACTAACCTTTGCTACAATGTGAGTATGCGATGGTACACAACCAACAGTATTAGACCCTTAGCTAGATAGTTATCACTGGCTTAATATAGAAGTCTGGGGTAAATTAATTAACGCTTGTTATTTCTTCTCCCCTCTTTGTTATTTTTTTGTTTATGCAGTATTGGGGCAAAAGCATCAGGAACTTACTTTCTTACAAACCTCTCCTGCTGGAAGTCGTCCCCTGGTGGTCCTTCTGTCGTCTCTTTTCTCCCACAAGGTATTGGTCAACTTCCTAGTCATATTAATACCTTGGAGGAGAGTAGAGGTACATCTTCGCTCCCGAGGATCTCGGTTCTTCTGCAAGTCTGAAGTAAGTCTTAACACTACATTTCTCCAAATTCGTTTTTACCTTAATGTAAAATTGCAAAGAGAACTTGACATTTTTTTCAGATTGTTCATAGCATACTCTCAAAAGTTTTAAACAGAACAGAACTATATAGAAATGTAAAATAAATAAATTAATTAATCTTATTAGGTATGCCCTGCATGTGCTTGTTCTTAGGCAGAGAAGTCCCAACCAGCGGAGTATGTGAGGGAATTGGAATAAAGTAAATTAAAGTCAGTATGCATGGAAGCTTATCATTTCTACACATTTTACCAACATGACTCCCACTTTCAAGTTTTGATGAGTCCCTCCAGGATGAAACAGATATTTTAAATATTCATAAGTTTTTTATTTTCTCTAAAGCTAACTATCCAAAGACTTGGAAGAACTCGGTGGCGGCTGGTGTAGCTAATAAATTGTGAAGCGTAAAATGACATTTCGTTCTATAAATAATAAAACGGTTAATCATCTAACAAGATTTGAAACATTGAAATGTCCTACCTGGAAAGCAGCGGCTCCATGTAGTCCTTTAGCTCTATAATTTGGGAGGAACCTCACCGCTCGCTCTGGCTCTTCTTTGCAACTCCATGCAGGCTGGGCAACACCAAAGGTTGAAGGCCCCGATGAGTGGAGGGCATTATATTCATGTTCATGCCTCACCAATGCCTACCCACCTTAATTATGTCTACCACCCTGTTTACAACTTTAGCAGCTGCTGAAGGGGGACATGCTTCTTGCTGCACAACAAAGCAGCCAGCTAGAGAGACAGACTCTGCTATGAAACACATCCAAGCTACCAACATGAGATTACATAACCCACCAAAAACTCAACCATCTTCCTTTATACAGTTGACATTGGTACGAAAAACACTTTGTCAATAACCTGCAAAAGTCTACCTGATGTCTGTGCCAAGCTACTCCCAATGGATACAAATGTGCCTCGACCCCTGTGATTTCTTACAACTAATCCAATACCTCGCTGGCAAGAGATGTGAATGTTGTTTCCTTTATTGCCCCCTCAATCCCCCAAGGAAAGACAATGCATGCCTCCACCACATTCACATTCATGGGTTGATTGTGAAAAAGAGGGTTTTGCAAGCTTTGTTTTGGCTCATTCAGTCCAAAATCGATTCAAATGACTCATTTCGTAAACATTTAAAAGCCCATAGGATCGCAGCATTCAGCGCACATAGGTGAGAACTACATTTGATGAGATGATGAGTAAGAAAACCAAAGGGTGCCCTGAAGCAAGAGAGAGAAGCCCGATGTAGGAGAAAAGAGAGTGCCGGTCACAAGTAATGAATACAACCTGTGGAGAAGAAAGAAAACTGCTGGGCGCTCTGTAAAGTGAAAGAGGAGCCAGGTTGAGGAGAAAACAAAGTGCAAGCCATGAGCGATGGAAGCTATGAACAGATAAGAAAGAGATCTGCTGGGTGCTCTGGCCATTTGAAGTGGGGGCAAAAAAAGGCTTCCTCAAGATTGCAGTGAAAGGGCATAAGGCATCAAATCAGATAACTGTGAAACCAAAATGCTCGTGTGAGGGCAGCGATCTTGTAGCCTGTGACCACAGTGAGGGCAAAGTATGCATTACTCTTATTTTTGTAGTGTAAATACATTGCACTATCAGGAGCGCAATGAAGACACTGAGGGGCATATTATCAACAAATGGCGATATTTATTGCTAACTCCCCTTAGCGCCATTTTCCTTATCACCGCAGATCGCAGGAATCTATCGCCGCATTAGCGGCGTATTAGCAACACGCCGCTAACAGGCGATAGCTACCTTTTCCAGCGGAAATGGACGCCGATAGATTTAGCGTGCCGGCGATAAAAAACCGCACGCTAACGTGAAAAAAGTTGCAAAGGGCCAATCAGCGACAGAATCCTATCGCTAATTAGCACCAGGCCTGCATTTAACGCGTTCAGTGGGAAAATGCACTATAAAAGTCCCGCCAAGCAGAAAAAAAAAAGGAAAATACCAGAGGAGCAATGGAAGAAGCTGGGACCAGTGCAGAGGCCACAAACATGCCCACAAATACCCAGGAGGACCAGCCAGAGACCCATGTGAAGGCCAAGAGGAAGAGGAATCCTAAGTTCAGCCTGCAGGAAAACCAGGTCCTGATTGCGGAGGTGACTGAACACCAACAAGAACTGTTTGTCACCTCCACAGTGACTTTGGCAAGAAAAAAAGAAATATGGGAGGACATTGTGTCCAAGGTGAATGCCGTTGGAGAGAGGAGGAGGACAGTGGACGACTGCAAGAAGCGCTGGCATGACACCAAGTGCAAAACCAAGGAGAAACTAGCAGCCAACGTGAGAGCAGCGAGGCAGACTGGAGGTGGGAGTCCAGCGCCACAGGAGGAGCTGGATGAGTTGGAGGAGCAGGTGTCCCGAGTCATCAGTGAGGAGACGGTGGTTGGAGTTGCGGGCCAGGATAGTACTGAATGTGAACAGACACAACAACACCAGGCTGAGCATCAACCAGGGACGGGGGAAGGGGGTGGATGGGCACAGTGGCACTCATGTACAAATAAATTACTTGAAGTGCATACCCACATGTACTGTGGATCATGTCCCAGATACCCCTGTCCATGGTGGCATAGGGACATATCACCCTTCTCAAACAACACATTGCACGACACACATTGGCCGGCATACAGACTTTCAAATGAGCACAGAAAAGGAAGCCCAAAATAGTTCTAGGTCAACGTCAGACCACTCCATAAGTGCCCCCTCAAATGACAAAGTGGCACAACTTGCCACATCACCACACACATACAAATTGCCTGCACAAGGACACATCTCACTCTAACGCCAAAATGCGTGTGCACTGTGAATGTGACTGGTCATGTGCACGATAAGGCATGCCACCACCAATGTCAGCACACCTGCAGCATTCTGCACATGTGTATGAGTGGTGTGCAGGAATGTGCATGTGCACACAGGTGGACTTTGCTGTGCATACACAACCTTGCACACTACTCAGACACATGTGCACAATGCTGCAGGTGTGCTGACATTGGTGGTGGCATGCCTTATCGTGCACATGACCAGTCACATGCACAGTGCATCTGCATTTTGGCCTCAGAGTGAGACATGTCCGTGTGCAGGCAATTTGTATGTGCGTGGTGATGTGGCAAGGGGGAAAATATGACATCACCTATATCACCATGCAATGTGCCACCTTGCCTGTTCATGAGATGCAGTCTCGTGTACACCAAGTGTGGAAACCTCTAGTGAGTCTGCACACCACACCCACATGCAATGTCACAACGAATTGACCATGTAGGCTGCTGGACAAAGTTTGCACCTCCAAAAATGCACACAAACAGCACACTTCACTCAAAGGGCGATGGAATACAATGAGCAGGGGAACGTGCCAACAACCACACAGCACATGAACAATGCAGAACAGGAATATACCACACCAATATGTACTGCATGCCTTGTCTGTGTGACATACTCGCTGAACCACAATGTGCCTGGAAAGCTGTCTCACTGTCAAAGTATGACAACAAGCAAGGATAGCTAAACTGAAACAAATCATGTCAACCGGCCAAATGCTACCCTCAACCCCTATGTAAAATTGCACTCCTACCCCCCAAGTGTACACATCTGCCACACAGAATACAGCATTCCACATCAGTCCTGATGTGAGTTGCCCATCACACCATCATGTGCAATTCAAATTAACGGTTTGGTAAGTCAACTGTGTCAGTGAACAAATATGCAGTCAGGTAGTCATGACCCACATGCCAAGCCAGGCATTGAATAACAGAACCAGGACAGCAGGTATCATCCATGGCAGCAGCTGCATGGCACATACACAAACACACATCACCTGCACATTTGCATCTCTTGTGAGGGTGGCGTTGACCAGGCCTCAGCACCATAAATAGGCATCATGAAATGCACATACATCAGAAAACTGACCACTTACACACCACACGTGGGGTCAACCTTGAGGGTAATGGGTGTTGACACTATGGGGCATATTATCAAGCCCCTATCGCCACCACAACGTCACTCATTTTTGATGTTGGGGTGGTGATAGGGTCAGCGCACCATTATCAAGGCAGCGTCAAGTCACTCAATGTGGCTTAAAGCCACGTTAAGTTGCTTTATGCTGCCTTGAGAATAGGGCCCCTTTCACGCTAAACTTTGTGTGAAAGGGGGCGTGCAGTGGGTGTTGTGGTGGGCGTCCCACAACAACACCCATTGAAGTTGACGCTGCCATCCATTATCAAGTTAGGCGAGAAGAGGTGACAGTGCTGATCTGAACACCAGAGAAATCCTGGGCCTAAGGTTGCAAAACTAGGAGAAATGCATTAAATGCCCTTGTTTATGCTTGTATCATGTGTGCTGCCTTGTGCAGCCCACATGTGAAAAGCCAAATTCCATGGTATGTTCATGTACAGGAAGGTGTCCCTTCCTGTTCATGAGCAAACTGTACTTCTAAATGTCATTTCGTGACTTCCATGTGTGCTGCACGAAGCAGCACACATAAAAGCTAGAAAATGCCGTCTTAGCTTTGTCCATGTGCAGTAAGCAACTACTTCCTACACATGAACAAACCTCCCTGCTCGCAGACACCCTTGAACTATGGTGCAAGGGAGCCTGCGCTGGCGCTAAGCAGTGTAATTTGCTTCCATTGCAGGGGAAACGCCAGGCTGCACCATATCCTTGATAACATGTATGAGCCTGGCGTAACCAAAGTGGAGGTGAGAGCCGTGAAGACAAGATGGCCAACGCCTCTCCCTGCCACTTCCTTGGTAACATGTCCCTGTCTGTTCAGACCGCAACAACAATCGAAACTCACGCCGAACCATACTCACAACGGGTCAGCCAAACGGAGGGCACTCAGCAATGCATGCAACAAAAAACATGAAGGACGACATGCACACCAGACAAATCACAATAGACAAGGCAAAATGGATGTCCAGGTGTACTACATAGTGCAGCACATGTTGAAACAGCAAGTAAGCTCACATTGCTAATGTGCCTAAAGGGTGCCCTACTCACACATAACCATACTTGCACAAAACACATGCACATGTGCAGTACCCTGCAATGCTGCGTGTCTGTGAGCCACATTGACAAGGCAAGTGACAGTGCATGATGAATAGCATGGCTGCAGGCCCAACCTATTAACATGGTTCAGGCCACCTCACTGAGGTGGCTGAGTGTGGACAACATCCTTAAACAAGCAAGTCACACTCTGACACATCCTCGTGTACATACAACCCCTGACGTAAACAAGACATTTAAAGTCAAACAATGCACAACTCTCACAACTCTGACCAAGACCCATATTCCACCCAGTTTGCCTCAGCACAGCATTGTAAATGCACAGAACTCAAAGGCTCACTACCTGAAAGGTATAATGGGCAGCTAAACCAAAGCTGCAGGTGCCACCAGCACACAATGCAGTGCACACACAGACAAATCTGAGCCCATCAACATTGACTACTATGTGGGCCAAATAGCATTACTCACACAAATGAACAGAGGACACAATTTGTGACGCTTGTGTGTAGATATTGTACAATAACATTTGTCATAGCTGGAAACTGTGAGATGACAATGTACAACTACAACATCACATCCGTAATTTCCTCAAAATCATCACTATCCTGCAACAAATAGGCATCTCCTCAAAAACAGTATGAATGGACACTGTCCTGCTGTCTGCTTGTAAACACATCCAATGCATGATTGTACATGACAAACACTGTTAAACTGTATCTCCCCTATCACATTGCAGAGGGAGAGACATCACCTCCTGGACAGCAGACTGGCCCAACCTTCACTGATGACGAGGAGGAATACCCCACCATCGATCAGGAAGCACTGCAACATCTGCTAGACTCCTTCAGCACCCCACCTCCAGGAGCAGGGCAACCCAGCAGCATAGCGGCAACCCCACCACCTGCACAAACCAACCAGCAGCAACCACCTCCCACCACAGCTGCCTGCCCGGACCTCGAGGACCCACACCTGGCCTTCCAACGCCGTGTGCTAGAGGTCCAGCGGGAGATGGCGGAACAGGTGCGGGTGGGGTTCGAGCGCCTGGCGGACAAACTTGAGGCCATACGTGGGTGTCTGAGTCCCATCCGGGACCACATGCAGAAGATCACGGACACCCACAGCCCGCTCGATGCCCTCCAACGGTCCATGGCTGACATTGCTGGAGTCATGATTCTGAGACAACAACAACTGTCTGCTCAGAGTGGCTCCAGCAATGTCAGCCAGGATTTGGCCAACATCTGTCGGATAATGGAGAGCATGGAGCGGATGCAGGCACAAGATATGGCTGCCAGGGCCGCACACCAGCGCGAGGTTGCTGGGATCTATCATGCCCTGCACCTGCTCATCACTTCATTGCTGCCACAAGGTCTGGCGCAGATGAATGCTGCTGCTGCCTCCACATCCTCAGCTCCGCCACCTGATGTGTCAGTGCCTCACAGTGCTGCACCCACCATACCACCACCCACATGTGAGGCACATGACACATCAGAGGACGAAGAGGAGGGTGAAAGTGCATTTGTGCTAAGGAGGAAGCGGTAGCATCCATCTGCGCCAAAAGCCCAGTTTCCTCCTTGGTGCCGGGCTTAGTATCATGCCACGGAAAATCTTCTTGCCCTGTCTTCCACTGTCCCCCGACAATCACCTTGGACCTCCACATGGACTGCCATATCACTTTTTTTTTGCCAATGCCACTGCAATCAGCCTGCGGACTGAACTATGCCTCTTCCCTTGGACCTGTTACCACCAAATGACTCTGTCTGGCCCTCCAACGGGCATCCATGCAATGTGGGCATGTATGGCCAAGCACTGGTCCAGTCTTCATCCTCTGAATGTCAATAAAATTATTTAACTCACACAGATGTGTGTGGTTCTTGACCAATCAAGTATAGAAGTATGTAAAAAGTGTTAGGACACTGATTCACCCAGAAGGTACACCAAGGGAAATACGAGCAATGTACCTGTTTTACCTGATACAGATAGGCAGTGAGATGGCGGTGTATGTGTGAACTAGCGGTGTCCCCATTGCTCCAAAAAAAGCATCTAGCAATATACCAACCTAGCCCCACGTCCTTTCATGAAAAGGCATGTGTGCTAAAATGTCCTAGTCTGTTGCAGGCCACGAGTTGTGTCCTCCTCAACACTTGTAAACAAATATCTCTTGGCATATCTACTTACACACTACATGGTGGACAAAGCCTGTTGTGATGGTGCACATTGCATGTCACATCCCAAAAGACTGGACAGCATATTCACACTGATGAAGACACAGAAGGGCACATGTCCACCATACACATACGGAACCACAATGTCTGCCTCAGTGAAGTAGATTGGCAAATAGGGGCTCACCCCAAAGTGCCAGCCATCAGTCAGCCCTTCCCTGTCGACAAACGATGTAACCTAAAATATGCCCCCTCTCATGCTGTGACCACTGCGAGCGTATCGGGCAATGTGTGTAGGGATGTGTGTGGCACTGCACTCAGCATATAGTCAGATGCACCAACAACATTTCAAGGGCGTCATCAACATGAGCCAATGGCAGAAGTAACAGCTGGGACAAGTCTCCATGACACTGTCACTACAGGGAGCAATGCAACATTTCCCCCTTGTGTGCAGCAGAACAGTGTGCCACCTCCCAAACATTAGCTGTGACAAAATCAAAACTTGACTAGTCCAGTGAGTCACGGTAGGCATTTAGGAGATGTCAACTCTGTAAAGCAAAATGCACTACTCCCAAAATACATTTGTGAGTAACGTAAAATGTGAAGTCATCACTTACTCTCAGATTACTTTTGTAAATCAGGAACACTGCTGTTCCATGTCCTGTACACAATGCACACAGATTTCTAACAAATCATGCATGGTCTGGAGAGTGAGCGTACATGAACCGGAACATATCTTGCAAAGGAAGCGGACACACTGGCACTACGCAGCAAGTGTGGCTAGGTCTGTGCAATGTAGATGGACTCTGCGGCAGGAGCATCTGACATGCAGGTGTGTGACGGAATCTGTGGAACCTGGCGCATACATCCATCTCCATGATGGATAACAGTAGCTAACTGTATTCACTTGCCATGCCATCTTACTAGGTTATGTGCAAAATGGGCAACAATGTGCTGTCCAAATCCGTGAGTCACACAGAAGATGTAGAACGTCACAGACGACTGTCCCTAGACTAGGGCGTCAATCCAAATTGACACCCTGTCATCAATGCAAGTTCAGTGTGCTCACATCTAAGGTATCCTGACACAATACATCCTGCAAACTTACATGTCATGAGCAGACTTAGCGATTCCAATGGATAGTCCAGTGATGGCAAAAGTTGCATACAATGGAATGAGCCACACTCCACAACCTCATCCCTGACATAAGTGCAAGCAGAAATCCAAAGTATCAAATTTTTATTAGAACAGTATAAATATGCAAGTGACCTAAACTAACACTTATCACTATAACTACTACTAAAATCTAAACTAACTATAAAACAATCTTACTTACCTAAACTATCTACCCTAACTAATCCTAAACATGCAACAACACATCATAGACATCAACCCCCCTCCCACCCTTAAGGCACACCACGAGACAGGACAAAGACATCTAAGCTATACATAAACTAACTAAACATGTAACCTACACAAAGATATATTTTTTTGTAAAATGTTTTATTTTTATTTTTATGAAGAAAAAACACATCAACCCCCCACCGAAAGGAAAAGGAAACTTATCCCCAAATACGGATGACTAATTAAAATCTTATATCTACCTAACAAGCTAACACTAACTAAAATCTACACTAAAACTACACTACCTAACAAATAAATAACTAACCTAACACTACATAATAAGAGATTTCAAACATTGGGGGAAGGGAGAAGAGGGGGATGGTGTCCAACAGGTCCACCCATCATGGCAGTCCCAAGTGTTGGTGTATGTCCGTCACTCGTCTGTTGACATCAGACAATTCACGCCTGAGCTCTGCCAGCGATACCACAATGTCCTGAAGCAGCCTCCTGTCCCGCAATGTGAACGAGACCACTTGATCCCCAGTTGCAGGTGGGACAGTGCCTTGGGGGGGGGGTGCCACAGGGGGATGTGCCACCTGTTCCGGCTGGGACACACCACTGACGCCTGAGGGGCCTGGGGGGGCTGTGTGACATCCTGGGCATGCTCAGGCACCGCCTTCCATGTGCCCTTCCTACGTTCCTCATGGTACCTCTTGGACATGTTGCGGTACCCCTTCGCAACCTTCTTGACATGGCGGTAACGGTCCTTCCGCACCTGGAAGGCATGTATTTGGCCAGGCGTCATGTTGTCTGTAAAACATACACAAAGGCAAATTAGAGTCCCTTAGCCAATTTCAATTTCCTCCATACACATCTGTAATACAAGTTCACTTCAACATGGGAGCATACACTACAGCGTAACTATGTGAAGTCAGCAAGTGACCTGGACAACGACATGTTGAAGCATGGATCAGTGACTACATGCTGGGGAGACTGACATGACAGTGCATGGCATGGTACATGCACTGTCACTAAGAAATTAGGCTGACAGTGCCAAACGATTGTGCCATTACATACACGGGCAGAGGGTGACATGTACAAGCAATCGGAGGAGGGAAGCATTATCCCCCTGTGTGTAGCACCACCCTCATCCTCTCCAGTGACACAGGGCTGCATGATAGGTACAATGCCCATGTGCAGGCATGTGTGTCCCCCAGCACATGTGTGCGGTTCATCACAACTGCGCCAACACAGGCAATCTTGCACCAGAGTGCAAGGGTGTCTGCGAGCAGGGATGTTTGTTCATGTGTAGGGAGGACTTACTCCTGGCACATGAACAATCCTAAAATGCCATTTCGTAACTACCATGTGTGCAGCGTCGTGCAGCACACATGGAAGTTACAAAATGGCTTGTTTATCTACAGTTTGTTCATGTACAGGTATGGACACCTTCCTGTACATGATCAAAACATGGCATTTTGCTTTTTCCATGTGTGCTGCACAAGGCAGCACACATGGAAAAAGCAAAATCGAGGAGAAAGGAAGCATTACCCCTTGCATCACCACCTTGAGACCAGGATTTTTCTGGGTGTAAGTTTTGCGCTGCCACCTAGTATCGCCAGACTTGATAATAGGTGGCAGCGTCAACTCCAATGGGTGTTGCGGTGGAACGCACACAGCAACACCCACTGCACGCCCCCTGTCACGCTAAGTTTTGCACCAGAGGTGACCTATTATGAAGGCAACGTTAAGACACTTAACATGGCTATCAGCCACGTTGAGTAGCTCTACGCTGCCTTGGTGATAGGGCGCTGAGCCTATCGCCACCATAACATCACAAGAAGTGACATTGTGATGGAGATAGTGGCTTGATAATATGCCCCAACATGTGAAGTCTGGCCGCAGAGAGGGTGAAACATCCATTCCTCGTAATTCACACTCAATCATGCATTGCTGGTCTCACGCTAGGATCACTCCGTAGTGTATCAAGATACGCTGGCCGTAACTACCCAAACAGTCACTATGCATTTCCCTTTGTGATGGCACCCTGGAGTCATCATGCTCATAGTGTCGTTTGTGGTAATGCTTCTTCACAGATAGCGTTGGCAAACCCTGCATTGTAAAATAATTGCCAAAGCACTTAAGGCAGAGCTAAAGCATGCGTGGTATAT
This sequence comes from Calotriton arnoldi, assembly GCA_963921515.1. Lineage (NCBI taxonomy): Eukaryota > Metazoa > Chordata > Amphibia > Caudata > Salamandridae > Calotriton > Calotriton arnoldi. The sequence continues at coordinate 2,421,590 of CAWUFW010001931.1, forward strand.
GCATGCACAGAAATGACACCAATTGTGACTGAGGAGTTCCCATACCTGATCCAGAGTCAATCAGGGAATGGACGCAAGGAGACAGCTCGTCCACACCATTGCAGTGGCCATACATGCCAATGAGAATGATTTGGGCAAATTTGCTGTGTGTTTGGGGAACGTGCCATTGATATGCTTGGCTCACAGTTACACCCTGCCACAACTCTGAATCCGGCATGCAGCATACCTACAATATCATAATTGTGAACTGTGTCTGCGCACTTACGTGCAGAAATGCACTGCCTCCTTGTGCATCATCATGCACACTTGCACAGTCATCTCACGCAAGGATGTACATGCATTCAATGTCATTGGATATTCATCTGCAAACCCACTTACATGTCTCCTGTCCCATCTGTGTTCGCTGCAATACACAGGCATGTGCTGTGGTGACTGAACTCATGGACCTAGGGGCATATTGACAAGGGAGTAGGGGAGACAGGCGTTCGCCTCCTCTGATTAACGGCTCCCTTCGCAACTTTGCTAATGCAAGTCTGAACCCTATTTCCAAGGATGTTGTGCATACTTGCGTTTCCCCCGGCAATGGTGTTACGTCTCACAACTTAGCGCGTACACAGGCACCCTTGCACCAGAGTGCAAGGTTGTGTGTGTGCAGGTGAGTTTGGTGTCTGTACATGAAGGTGCACCTTCATGCACAGATTCCATCCTAGAGGACCATGTTGTGACTATCATGTGTGTCGCTTAGTGCAGCACACAGGAAAGATACATTGTGGAAAAATGAGGTATGTTAATGTATGTACTGGAAGGGCCACCTTGCTGTACTCATACACACCATGTCAATTCTCTATTCCCATGTGTGCTGCACAAAGCAGCTCACATGTACAAAGTAAACATGATGATCAAAAAGCATTCCTGCTCATATGGCCAGAATACAACCGGGATGTAACTGTTGGTAAGTTGTGCGCTGCCAACTAGGAATGTCGCACTTGGACTACAGGAGCAGCCTTTGATACAATGGGTGTTGCCGTGGAACGCCGAACACAACCCCCAATGCACGCCCCGTTCAAGACTCAACACAGCGTGACAGTGTACCTCATTGACAAGTAACCGTTAATACACGTGGAATGTATTAACGCTGCTCAGATTATGATGCTGGGCCCCTATTGACAACACAACTTTGATGACAGTTACGTTGACTTTGCGATATGGGCTTGATGATATGCACCTCACTTTCAATGTGTGTCACTGACTGGGGATGGGCCAAGTCACAACTGTGAGACCAATGCATTTGTCCAGGGTCACTTACCGATTAGTGCACACTGCTGACTTCCACAATACATCATCACACTGTAGGCAAGGTAGACATGATACGCACCCATACTTCATACTGCAACGGTGATCATGTGACCCAAACATCCATGCCAACGCAACATGCTACTCAATTACGTTCCAACTCACCAGTGGCGTGTGGGTCCTCAAAGCTGTCAATGTCCCCCTGTGTGATTGGCGGTCGTCCATCTGTGAGACAAGGAAAGTAATATGTGTTGGTATTAGACTTCAATTCATATGTGTCGTATTCCTCATACCATTCATCACCATGACAGCAAATGCTACGTAACTGTAGTATGGCGTTTCATGTTGACTACATGATTGGGTCAACTTTGACTGCCATTCACACCAGACCTGTGACAGCTGATTTTGGATAGACAAGACTGTAATGCTAGCTGACATGCCCATATTCGCAGTGTGAGTCATCCACAAGGCAACATTACTCCATGCATCCTGATGTTCCACATGCACTTTGTCCAATTGAGTAGCTGCAGATTGCACAAAGCAGTCACACAGAGGTTGTTGGTGTATGACAATCTGGGGATGTCCACTTTCCTTAGACCATTTGTCCCTAAACCGAAGTTTTTCACACACCAACTATGTTCACAGGGCAGCATAGCTGACGTAACACAAATCATGAAGACAGCATTTTGTCACTACATTTTGGCCAGCACACAGCTCACATGGACAATTCCATGGATAGTTAATGTACAGTCACCCATGCCGTACACAAACAATCGTCTGCCTGCAAGCACATTTTTGAGCAGGTGTGCCAGCTATGGGAGTACAGTGCTAAGTGTTGGTCCAGTGCAGTGGGTGACACAGACTTGCAACATATGCTTGTCAATGTGATGCTGCGTTGTGTCTCGGATGTGCCAACAATATGCGCAAACGCTTTGCGTCTCCCACCTCATTCAGCAACCATTTCTCACTTTGTCAGCAGTGTCTCACACGTCGTAATTTTAATTCCTTACAGTCCACACAAATAAATGTGGAGTTTGTACTTACCACCCTGTAGGCCTTTCATGACTCCCACGTAGACCAAGAGGTCTGCCTCACGTGCAAGCATGTCCTGCCATCGGTGTTTCCACTGGCGCACGTTGCGGTCCACTCCGAAGAACCGTAGCATATGCACCCGCACACGCTCCCACCTGATCTTACGCATAGACACATTGTACCCTTGCAGGATATGGCCTCCCCTCTCCAAAATCAGTGGCAGGTGGAATTTAATGAGCCACAGGAACCCCCCCAATGTCCCCTCGGACATCCTGCCCTCCCTGCCCACAGCTGGCATCTCCCTACACACCTGTGAGCCCACAGCCAGAAAACAAATGCCTCTAAAATATCCCCAACAACAATTTAACTGCACTACCCCAAGACAGACACCCAACAAAATTGAGGACAGGAGACAGTAAAACACAATAAATGAGTACACAACACTTCACAGACACTATACGCAGGACACAGGACTCAGCAACACTCTCAAAATCACAAAACTGCAGCACACACCACCAAGAAACTCCAGCACTCTCCACAATAACCAGCAATGTGCTCAAAAGAGAAACTGAAAGTACAGAACACTACTCCAGTAGACAGGAAGCATGCAGACATCACTTCCTGTCTCTTTGCGGCCCTTTTTGAGTAAGCGTCGAAAATCTGCACGCAAATAGTCACATGAGTAAACTTTATAATGGCAAAAAGTGTTGTGCGATGTATTTTAACATTGGGCTGATGGAAAAAGAAAATATAGCTTTTTCGTGTTAGCGGCCAGATCTGCACGCTAAGAGGGAATCAATGCACTGATGTACAGTCTTACTGCAAATTTCATGTCAGAGCCATGTAACAACATGTTGAGGTTGGTTGGCACTCAAATGACACCATGAAAATGATGTTTCACAACACATGACTCCCTAACTTGCAACATTCAACACAGGTCACACCATAATTGCATATCTAACAAGAGAACCATCAATCAATCATGTATTTTTTAAGTGTGCTACTCACCCGTGGGGGTCACAAGGCGTAGGGGCATGACTTTCGGCACACTTCAAGTTGTCTGTGTACGTGCATGTGTTGAAGGAGATGTTGATGTTGCGTAGTGGTTCGTGTGCGATGGCAGATGTGGCTCTGTGGTAGATGTGAGGGGGCCAGGGCTCTGTGTGGGCCCCCGAGTGGATGCCTTTCCTAGCGGAGGAGGTGTCTTCATCCGTGCCTGGTGTCCATTTGGAGATGGCGGTCTGGTTGTTGTCTCAGGGGTGCTGGTGGTCCGTCTGCTGTGTCAAGTTAGTGGTCCACATACTTGTTGTAGGGCTTTTTGATCTGGAGGTGGTCGTGGCTTCAAAGCTAATTGCTTCTGACATACAGAAAAGCAGGTTTTACCCCATTGCACGCCCTATTTTCATATTTTACCCCATTGCACGCCCTATTTTCATGATTTAACCCTTTGCACGCCCTATTTTCATATTTTGCCCCATTGCACACCCTATTTTCATATTTTACCCCATTGCACGCCCTATTTTCATATTTTACCCCATTGCACACCCTATTTTCATAATTCAACCCATTGCACGCCCATTTTTCATATTTTACCCCATTGCATGCCCTATTTTCAGATTTTACCCCATTGCACGCCCTATTTTCATATTTTACCCCATTGCACGCCCTATTTTCAGATTTTACCCCATTGCACGCCCTATTTTCATATTTTACCCATTGCACGCCCTATTTTCATATTTTACCCCATTGCACCCCCAAAGTTTCATCTCTTACCCCATTGCACGCCCACAGTTTCATTGTTTTACACAACGTACACACTCCAATAAATTATTGACCACTGACAACAGACTACAATTGTGCATTTATTCACAGACGACAACCTATATTGACTGATTTACACAAAGGACACGCAACAATTTTGGATTGGGTAGCCCAATTTGCACCATGGAGACTCTAGTCTTACACATTTGACACACTGAAGAGCATCTCTGTACTGAGGAGACATTCCCAGCATGGATGAAGTTTTGTTATTTTCTTTGCACATATTGTGCAACGTACCCTTTTCAGAGTGATGTACCCATGCTGGACAATAACATGCAGACAGGGTATGTGTGTATGTTTTTTATTGGCACACACGTGATTGCGGTCATTTTGCTATGAGATACATTGGAGGGGGACTGTCACAATGTGACGTGATCAGTTGAAGAAATTATTTATTATTTGGTCCCTTCGGGCAGTTCCTGCTGCATTTACTGTGGGGTGTGCGCCACCTGCCTCATCTTCATCATCATCCTGGTCATCATCCGGTGCAACAGGCACTTGAATCCATGGAGCATTTGTGCGCACACATATATTGTGCAATACACAACATGCAAGGATGATTTTGTTGACCATTTCAGGGCTGTACAGCAGTCTGCCACCTGTGATGTCCAGGCAACGGAAACGTGACTTTAGCACGCCAAATGTGCACTCCACAATGGACCGGGTGCGTCTGTGGGCCGCATTATACTGCCTCTGGGCCTGGGTGGTGGGGTTTCAGAGGGGTGTCATCATCCACGGGCATAGTGAATATCCTTGGTCACCTGTAACATGTGATAGCGAGATGTTTACATTATTGGTTGTGCCGGCTGTGTTGTTGGTGTAGATGGTTTTGTGGTGTGTCATTTGTGTTATGTTGGATTTCATGTTAGCCATGTGTTGCTTCTGACTGATTACAAGCATCACTGCAAATTAAATTGCCTCACTGTTGATACTCCCTCCTCCAAGCCTCATCAATTGTGTGCGCTGCGCGGTTGCATGACTGGCTCTTCTACCATCTATCGATGGCACTCATCCACCCTCCTCACAGTCAATGCCATGTGAACGTTGAAATGGCAATGGGCCACACCAGACATGGTTCACGTTCAGTTGTGCTGCTGTCGCTGCTGCCAGACCTGCCCCAATGCACAACAGATGCTGTTTCCTGTCCCGAGCGGCCACATATCAACAGTCATCAGACCCCTCGCATGCAGGGCCCATTGCAGGCAGGAACGCTTCACCCACACCATTAGCATCATCAGACGAAACACTGTCCACTCCGTGGACTACGTACTCAATCGGGAGTGTAGCCTCCAACTCACATGCCACGACTATTCAAGGTCCATTTGACTCTGGGAAATGTTAGCTGACATCAGACTGTCCCAGATCTTCACCACAGTGATCCACAAGGCAGGGCACCCCTTTGACGGCTTCTTTGCATGTGTAGACTTCGTCCAGTTCCTGGGCCCCAATAAACATACATGTGTTGACCACTTACGCATGCACTACCTTGTTGATGTACCCCAAGCCACCATTGACCACATGCAGGCCCCCACAAAGTTGGTGTAGATCAGTCACCGATGAGATGCTACACACCACCATCGACAGCAACAACCACAACACTGCAGTCGTCAACAATGGCGCAAGTCCACATTTTCAAAACATGTATCTCCAACTGCGCATGCACCCTTGTCCCACTATGCAACTGCAACATACAGCAGGCAATGAATGCCACCTCGGTCAGCACCAACCTCAGAGTTGGCAGATGCACTGCTGACACATGGAGTGGAGCTGGTGCAAGCTTTGGGATACCAGTAAACAGCACAACCAACACGTACAGAATGCTCATATTCAACATCAACAATACGCCCACACACCAAACTGCTCTTTCAGGTAGGATTGCTGTGATTTGCAACATGGATGATCAACAGCTGGGGCGTGCTATATGCAGGGGAAACATGAGTCCTCATCCTCGTAACATAACAATCAGCATGTGGCATCACCTGGTGGTCCAACGCTTTCGGATGCCCCAACCCCAAATCTAGGTACCTAGGCCCCATATTTGACTCCTCCATCTCCATGTACCTACAGGTGTACGCAGTGGCCTGCAGCTGCTTCGCCAGCCTCTGCATCCTCCATGCAACCTTCACATAGATCCCCCCATTGTCGGGTGTAACAGTTACCCACACAGTTGATCCAGTGGGTTACTAGCAACAAGCATTCATACACAAAATACTCACTTGGGCCCATACATTCATACTACGCTAGCAATTTCCGCTGGTGGGTCAGTTGGTACTCTTTATCAAATCCCTGCTACCAATTACCTTCTGATTGAAGAGTAATGACTTACCAATGAATCCTTTGCTAATTGGGAAATTTAAAATGAGTGACATTCCATACAATTCATAATTTCTAAATAATCACAAAGTCAAGAAGTTTTAAATTGTTTATCTAAAGATTTTAGCAGAGTAAATTACAAAGCCACATAGTACTTGAATCAAATCTCAAGGAGGAAGCACAACAATGATTTATCGATTAATGACGGTCCCTTAGGAAAAGAGAAGATAGAGACAGCAGCGCAACTAAGGTTTGCATTTATATTTACCTAAGTGCGAGAACCAAACCCCTTGGCCAAGGAGTTGGAAAGATAGGACCCTGGAAGGATGAAGAGCAAAAGACTCCTCCCGGATCAGGACAGGACCGGTGACCTCTCTACCCACGACGCCTGCGTCGTTCCCCTCTCTGGTACTTCGCTTCTCCTCGATTCTCCCGTTTCTTCCTTCTAATGGATTCCGCCGCCCCCACCTCAGGACCTCTCTGGACAGCGGTTCAGTCTGCAATCGATCAGCCTCATCTGCTCCTTCAGCTGTGCTTAAGCTTGAATGACTGACGCTTGTGCTTGAGCGTACTTGTGCTAACTAATTTGCTAATTCTATATCTATTATACCCTTCTACGCCCATGTACCTCCCCTTAATGTTGCTAACTTATGGGGCCACTACTTCTGATTGGACAGGGACAGGGGTTGATCCTCACACCATATTGATTTAATTCATTTTCTTAAAGCTCTTTGTTTTAGAATACCGCCCCTCAAATTTAATACATTTGCTTTATTTCCCACCCGTCTCATGACAAAGTTTGTGCCTTTTCATGTACAATGTTACAATTTTATAAGAACATTCGTGAATATGACAATATAGGCCATCAGGTCGTGGCCTTGGACGACGTCCAGGTTGACTTCATCCTTTCCGCTCTGGGCAGTCTTTCAAGGAGCATGCGCAGAACCCACGTCATTCGAGTTTTCAGTTCACCAACCCCAGGCCCAACATTTACGAACTAATAAAGTCAAAGAAGAAAATATTAAAATCACAAATAAAATGTTTCACTGTATACCCACTCTGTCTATTCTATTCCCATTTACTTATAAACTTATCCCCGCATTAATAGCGTTAGAATATTACAGTTTAAACAAAACATAAGAGCAAGCTGTAGCATGTGAGAACATATAGCAGCCATTTTAAATCACACTGCGCAGAAGCAAGAATTTTCCCACCAAGCAAAGAAAGACGTCACACCACGTGATATGGTTGAGACATGCGCAGTAAAGTTCCCGCGTTTTAGCGGCCATTTTAGAATAGACAAGCGTTACTTGTTAGTAAAAACACATAAGCAAGCTTCCTTGCTATTTGTATTCGTGTGTGCAATGGTTAGTATAAACAATACAATTTAATACATTAATACTTTAAGAGGATTGCATCCGAGCAAGTCTCATTTGTGAGTCCTTGCTCCATCAATCCCCTCTCTGATGGCGTTTCTGAGCCATCAAAATACTACCCACAACCAGATGCCAACCTTTAGCATATTATGGTTTCATTTTCATTTTTACACTTTCTACTTTTCACATCTCCTTTCAGTTTCTTGTATAATTCACTTCTTAAATCTTCAAGTTCAATCTCATCAAACTTTCTCTTCTTTCCTTTTTCTGTCACATTATATGATTCCTTCCTTCTACAACATTTGCACCATATTATTATTGAAAATACTATTATTGCTAACCCTGCTAAGGGTACTAATATTTGACCTATAAGTCCTTTCCCTATATTAGCAAACCAGGTACCAATTGACCTAATACTACTGGTCAATCTTTCCCATACACTATCAACTTCCAGTGGTTTTAGTTCCTTCTCAAGTTTAGTTATATTCTGTATATACGTTCCAATTTCTGCACTTTTATCAGGTATGTAAGTGCAACAGTGTTTTGTCTTCAATAATTTACAGACTCCGCCCTCTTTTGCCAAAATAATGTCAAGAGCAAGTCGATTTTGCATAACCATAGATCTAATCGCAACCATTTCCGCATTAATCATTAGAAATCCTCCAGCAGTGTCAGTTGATAAACGATCAACCACTGTAGATAATTTACATATTTTCCTTGAATTCAGAATTATTCCCACTGAAGGTATCAATGCACCAAATATATCACCTAAAATTTCTGAAAAACTAGCTCTTTTTCTACGTGTTAATTCACTAGTATTTTCATTGCTGCCAGTGTTTCTTTTTACGTGGTATATTTTTGGAAATACTATTCCAAAATAGCAACTTCCATACCACCGTGCAGGAAGCCTAAAGTAAGCCTTATTCCCACATACATAATAGATTCCAGGAAAAACTGAATCTGTTCCTCCTTTTAGTCCCCAACCTCCAAGAATTAAGAAATTGTGTTCACATTCACTGGTACCGATGAAAACATTGTTATACTCTGTCTTTAACCTATGTAGACAAATTTTCCCTGTCTTTTCAAAATCTAGAGCCATAGCAGCTTGAGCCTTGCCAGGTGTGTAACTACCTTCTTTCTCAGCCCAAGGTGGTAAATGAGCCTTATGCTCAGAAGCTTTCTTTTGGAAATCTTGTCTTCTACTCTCCACTAAATTCAAAAACACCTTTTCTTCTTCATGTAAAGAACATGTTAGATTGCTTCTATGTGCATGTGTTATGTCTATTGATTTCATTGTTAAGAAAAATTCTCCCATAAACTGTGCATCTTTGCTACTAAGCACTGGATTCATATTCTTTCGAATCGGAACCTCAGAAAATATCACATCTATATTTGAATAATAATACTGAAGTCGCCCTGTTCTATAAAATAAACTAGTTAATACACTACATGATATGCCATAGGTTAATGGTAAGTGATGATACGTTAACCCTTCTGCTACTGATTCAGGTAATTTCATACAAACATAACAATTACTAACTTCCATAGTATCTACATATTGAAATAATAACTTTGTGAAAACATTTAAACTAGTGTCGTTATCTGTTACTTCATGATGTAATTCTGGTTCGTCTTCTGCCTTTAGTTCTACTCTATTGCCCTTTAAGTTACCTATTCTTTCCTTAGTTTCGTTGTTAATCTTTCTATCTATTATCATAAGATAAGGAATTGCTACGATCACAACTAACCACACTATAAGCATCACTACCAGGTTGCATATGCATATAGCACAACATCTTTTACAACCTTTCTGCTTTGGTCTCCCAGTAACTCTATCGTCAGTCATTTTTGACAAGGAAGATTGCTCTTCTTATCGTATTCTTCAAGTCTTTTCACGTTCTCAAGGTGGTTCTATTTCTTTTTCATAAGTCAGTTCTGCACTGGTTCCTTCGTCACCACTTTCACTTGATTCTGAGCTTTCGTAATCTTCGAGAATAATATAAGTCCAATCAGGACCTTTAAATTTGTTATTCACAAGTTTCAGTCTTTTGCTTCTTCGTTTTTCACTTTTATTTCTTTGTTCTGTTTGACTTGTTACTTCATTCACTTGTTCTGGATCTCCACTTCTGGTTGTTATGTGGTATTTTACTCTTTTGATGACGCTAGGCCAATGATCACCTTTTCTTGTTTTCTCTGTTTGTACTGTCTCTTTATTTCCTTCTTCAGAAATTCTTTTGTTTTCTAGTTGTGGCACACTCTCGTTTTCTTTTATTTCAGTTTCTTCTCCTTGTTCTTTTCCAGGTCTTACTGTTATTTCTTCTTCTATTTCACTGTGGATCTCTTGTAACTGATCTTGTTCTTGATTTACGATTTCATTCTCGAAATTCTCAAGATCTTCTTCTTCTGTGTATTTTTCTTGATCTAACTGGTTCTGATCAGGGCTTATTGCACTTTGAACTTCTGCAGCCTGACCGGATTCTTCTAAACCTGTCTGTCCCTGCTCAAAGTCTGATTGTTCTTCTTTAATTTGAGCCCAGTTTCCTCTCCCTATCTGTTCCTGCTCAGGTTCTTGTGTTTGTTCTTCTTCTTCTTCCTGAGCTGCTTCTTCTTCACCTATCTGATCTTCTTCAATTTCTTCTAGATTTACTTGACTTCTTGTTCTGTAGTAGATCTCAGGTATTTCTACCACTGGTATCCAGTCCTGACTTGTGCTCGGTTGTTCTTCGTCAGCCTCCCTTGAATCTCGAACCTGAGATTCTTCAGCTGGGCAACCTTCAGCTTCCTCAGTAATATATATTATCTGAGTATTTTCTTCTTCAGGATCTGGTACTCTTTTGGTGTGGCTTACATGAATCCAATTAGGAAATCCTGCACACTTCACTGCTGTGTTCGTAATCAGTATGACCTGACATGGTTCGCCCCACCTGGGTGATAGACACGTTTCTCTGGTGTGATTCTTCACTACCACCCAGTCTCCGGGACGCAGATCATGTTCTTGTTCAGGCTGTCTGGAAACTGTGTCTTCTCCAACCTGATGAGAGACAGAACGCACTAAGTCAGCCAGTCCTTTGCAATAATCCAGAACCATATCATCTGATATATTCAGCAGTTTATTCGTGGGTACATGTGATTGTCTCATTGCTCTTCCCATTATTATCTCATGCGGACTCAATCCGGTGTTTCTATCAGGAATGCTTCTGAGTCCCATTAAAACAAGAGGCAATGCGTCTGGCCAATCTAATGATGTTGAAGCACACATTTTTCCCAGTCTGGATTTTATCGTGCCATTCAATTGTTCCACCACTCCAGAAGCTTCTGGACGATATGCACAGTGTAACTTTTGTTCAATGTGGAATGCTTCACAGAGTATTTGAACCACTTCACTGTTAAAGTGTTTTCCTCTATCTGATTCCAAAGTTACTGGAAAACCAAATCTAGGTACTAGTTCGCGTAGTAACAACTTTGCAACTGTAAGACTATCATTCCTTCTGGTAGGGTATGCCTCCACCCACTTGGAAAATAGACACACTATGACTAGTGCATATTTCAGCCCTCTACATGGTGGTAACTGAATGAAATCAAGTTGCAGTCTCATGAATGGACCCTCTGCCTTTCCAATTTTCCCAAACCCAATTACTGTTTTTCTTCCTGGGTTATGCATTTGGCAAGTTAGACATCTCTGGCAAAGACTCTCTGCTACTGCCCTAAATTTTGGATTGAACCAATTTTGTCTAAAGAGTCTGATCATTGCATCTCTCCCTACATGTGTGTCTCCATGATACATCCTAGCCATTTGTGAAAGCAGACAATCAGGCATGACTGGTCTGCCCTCAGCACAAATCCATACATCATCCTCTGCTTTTTGAGTACATCCTGTTTTAATCCATATACTCTTTTCGCTCTCATCAGCATCATCTTGCAATCTTTTTACATCATTCCATGTTTCAGGAGGTGCAAACAGCATAAGTTGGCAGCTGATTCCCATTCTTTCCACCCTTTTGTTTACTGCTAATCTGTTTTTGGCACAATGTTGAGCCACCAGATCTGCGTATCTATTGCCGACTACCACCCAGTCATCTCCTGACTGATGTGCGGCACATTTCACCACAGCCAATTCTTTTGGTGATTGTATTGCTTCCAGTAGTTCTTTTACGAACTGTCCATTTTTAATGGGGGATCCTGAAGAAGTCATGAAATCCCTCTGCATCCATAATTGGCCAAAATCATGCACAACCCCGTAACCATATTGACTATCAGTGAATATAGTTACCTTTTGGTTCCTCCCAATTTTGCAAGCTTTTATTAAAGCAATCAATTCAGCTATTTGTGCAGATTTTACCCCTGGTAAATAGGATGCTTCGACTATTCCAGTTAGTTCACATACTGCATATGCTGCAGTTAGTTTTCCATCTTCATGCCTTTGGCATGAGCCATCAACAAACAGCTCCCTGTCTGGCTCCCTGAGAGGTAGTTCCTGAATATCAGGACGCGGTTTTGTGCACAATTCTGTGACTTGTAAACAATCATGCTCTTCTTCGTCATCTTTAACTTCCTCATGATATGGGTCTGGTAGTAAGGTAGCTGGATTTACTATTGTGCACCTTACAATGGTCACATTTTCAGCACCCAGTATTATTCTTTCATACTTAGTCAGTCGACTAGGAGTAAGATGCTGAGTTCGGGTTCTTGTCAGCAAAATCACAACCGCATGTGGGACGAACACTTTTACAGGGTGTCCCATTACAATTGACTCACTTTGTTCAATGCTCAAACAAGTAGCAGCTACTGCTTTTAAGCAACCAGGCAACGCAGCTGCCACTGGGTCCAATGTAGCAGAAAAATATGCTATAGGACGTCTGGTCAAACCATGTCTTTGGGTTAGGACTGAAAGTGCACAATTTTCTCTTTCATGGCAAAATAATGCAAATTTTCTCTTATAATCAGGCATGCCTAGGGCAGGTGCTGCACACAAAGCATTTCTTAGTTTTACAAATGCACCTACACTTTCATCATCCCATTCAACTGGGTCTTTTGCCTTCTTTTTCGTCATCTGAATCAATGGTTTTGCTAGTAGAGAAAATCCTAATATCCATTGTCTACAGTACCCTACTATTCCAAGGAACATTCTTACTTCTCGTTGAGAGACAGGCATCTGCATTTTCTTTATTAGTTTTATTCTTTCATCTGTTATTCTCCTTCTGCCCCTCTCAATTTGGTGTCCTAGGTACTTTACTGCTGTAGTACAGAACTGTAATTTTTCAGGTGACACCTTATGACCTTCTTCTGCTAAATGATTTAGTAATGCTATTGTGTCAACAACACAATCCTCTCTGGTGTTAGATGCCACTAGTAAGTCGTCTATGTACTGCACTAAGACTGAGCTTCCTGGCATCACCAGTTTTTCTAGACACTTTTTCAATATTTGGTTAAAGATGGAAGGACTTTCTGTGTACCCCTGAGGAACACGATTCCATACATAGACTTTGTTCTCAAATTTAAATGAAAATAGATACTGACTATCTGGATGCAAGGGTATCGAAAAGAATGCTTGGCATAAATCGATCACAGTAAACCATCCTGCACTCCAAGGAATCTGGTATAGAATTACTGCAGGATTTGGTACTATAGGACAACAAGGTTCCACAATCTTATTTACTTTGCGTAGGTCTTGAACGATCCTATATTTTCCACTAGGTTTCTTTAGACCCATGATTGGTGAGTTACAAGGGCTACTCATTACTTCCTTTAATATGTCTTGTTTTACCATTCTGTCAATTTCTTCAATGACTCCTGCCTTTACTTCTGCACTCATTTTATACTGTCTGGTGTTTGGGTAAATCGCACCTTCTTTTACAGTAATCTTTACTGGGTCTATTTTGGCCATAAGTCCTACTTCCTTTCCCGTGAAATCCCATACCATGGGATTCACCGTAGTTTTCAGTTCTTCTGGTAACTCATCTTTTGTTATCAGGGAAAACATCTCATCTACTTCTGTACCTTGCTTTGCAATCATAAATTTATATACATGGTCTTCATCTGGGGTCTGAATTGCCACACCATCCGGTGTGCAGAAAATTGTACAGTTCATCTTACAAAGCAAATCCCTGCCCAATAAATTTACTGGACTGGAATCACATACTACAAATTGATGCATTTCTCTAAAGTTTCCGATTTTTACTTCCATTGGTTCGGTAAGAGGTGTTCTAATCTTCTGATTAGCCACTCCCACAACTTGGATAGCTTCTCCAGAGAGAGGAAGGTCTGGGATGTCTGCTGTTCTCACAGTAGACCTAGTAGCACCAGTGTCCAAAAGAAAAGTAATATCATTACCTTTCACATTTCCTTCAACATATGGACCTGACTGATCTACCGGTAAGGATGCACCAACTACCCACTCCTTCTTCCCCTCTCCTAGGCACCGTCAAATATTATAGGTACAAAATTTGTCCTGCAAAAGAAATTGTGATGTTACATAATCATTCTTACCACTTCCTCCTTGATATCCGACGTCTGTACCGTGCTTTGCTCTGCTTACATTACCCTGTATAGGTGCAGGTGGCAACTGACTCTGAGGATTTACACCCTGCTGTGAGTCATTCTGCGTCTGTGGATTTAAATTTTGATTTGGGCCATTATTATTCCGAATCGTTTTACATTCATCCTTCCAATGCCCTAATTTTCCGCATCCATGACAAGGAAACTTCTTTTTAGCCTCTTCTCTGCTCATTCGTCCTCTCACTTTTCTTCCGTTCCCAGTGTCACCATTCGTTCCAGAATCTTTTCCTTGATTATCATTTGGATTATCCAAATTAATTCCCTGTCGCTCAGCCATATTCACCTGAGCCCACATCACCTTCTCTTGCAATTTCTTGTGTCTATCCTCAATGTCATCTCCACAATATTTCGCGTATTTCAAAATTTCATCTATGGGTTTCCCTTGCCAGCACAACATGTGCTGCTTAATCATCTGACAAATCTCTGGCTTCAGACCGTAAACAAATCGGTAAACAAACTGACTCATGTTTTTATCTCCAATGTCCTCAAATCCACTATACTGCTTAAATACCTGCAATAAACGCTCATAATAGGCATGTACCGATTCACTGGCTTCTTGGGTAGTTCTGTCTATTTTCACCCAATCTGTTTCCTTTGGTGGTATTTTTCCTTTCAAATAAGTTATCACCTGCTGATACTTTTTCATTACATCATTGGACGGGGCACCTGTCTTTGGATCTCTAGGATACTCCTCACTGGGCCAATCAATCGTGATTTTGCAATCTGTCCATAAATCGGCAGGTACCACTATGTCAAACAAACCATCCAAGTCTTTCAACAATACCTTTGACACCTTCACAAACCTTTCAACCTGCTTGTACCATTCAATTGGCTTTTCTCTCAACTTTGGAAAATCATTTGTAAATGATAAAATATCCTGTCTGCTCCATGGGACATGTACATATCCCCCTCCTGGAACTTCTCGCATCGGGTACATTTGATCTCCTTTCCCTGCTTCCTTCATTAAATATTCTGAAGTGGTTTTACTATATCGTGCCTCTTCCTTTTTCTTTGTCCATCTAGCTTTCCATTTATCTAGCTCTCCCCATTTCTGCAAGACTGTCATTAATTCCTTTACTTGTAATTTCCTTCCTGAGGCATTCATATTCTCTAAATCTTTGTCTGAAAAATCTGCTCTATAGGGTTTTTGCAGCACCTTTGACTTCCCTATTTCAATTCCCATCTGATGAGCTAAATCTGATAATTTCTCATGAAATATTTTTGCATTTCTTGTGATGCTTCTGCATACGAACAATAATTCTTCTTCATCGTAAGTATTTAGGCGATCTACTCCTACATTTCCTGCTATCATTTCTTCTAATTCAACTTTCAATTTATAAATGTCCATAATCTTTGGGGGTGAACTCTGTTTGTCTGATCCTTGTGCCCACCTTTCTAAATCTTCAGGTGTAACTACTGTGGCACTTTTAGTTCCTGATGAGGTTACTATGTTTACATCTTTGGAGCAACTAGGTGTTACTCTTCTTGGAGTATTATTTACAGAATCTCGAATGGGCAAGTCCATTAATGAAATCATAGACTCACAATCACTAAAGTGATCCTCAACCATTACTACTGCTTCCGGTTTAGGAACATTCACAGGTGTAGGTACAACTAGAGGTTTGGGATAAATTACTTTGTCACCATATAAGGGAACCACTGGACCAATCGTTACAGGTATGGTCAATGAATCAGGGTGAACACTTAATTGCGTTACTTTTTGAATTAATTCTGCTCTGTTTCTATCTATCGCTTCCTTTTCTTTATCGTGAAGCACTCTACTAACTGGTGAATCATGTAATACTTCAGGCACCAAGGGTGTCCGTAACAAGGGTGCACTTGGGGTGCATCCACTTGTCCCTTCTTGATATGGTGGTGGATTCTTTAATAATTCTTCCATAAATTCGTCTTCGGAATCTCCAAATCTAGCCAAATGTTTGGTCTTTTCTGTGCATTTACTCCCTGACGATTCTTCTGCCAGCAATATGGGATACAAACCCTCTGTAAGCATTGCCCTTCTCCACTGTTTCATCTGACCGTCCCTTGACTCATTTTGGCATCTGGGAAAGAATCCCTGATAACCCCTATTACTTCTGGATCGGTCACGTTCAAATGCCTTAGTTTCCCATTCTTCTAAGGCTTCGTATTGAGTCAATCTAGGTCTGGGTTCTAAATCATTCATTCTTTTTTTTTTATTAAGTTTATAATGCTTTTATTAAGATAATACAACAAGGTAAAACATCAATATAAGGTCATGTTGTGGGTACAGATGAGGAAAAATTCGCATTAGAAGTACGCATGACAAAATAAAATCCTTAACCCCCGAAAGGGACTGTATATACCTAAAAGAAAAGTGCATTTTTCGTATTTTGAGAAAAAAAAGAGGGGGAAGAAGGAGAAGAAAGAGAGAAGGGGGAAAGTAAGATGTAGGAAAATGCAGAGTGAAAAACATAAATTAGAGAAAAGTCTAAAAAACAACTGACTCTGTATAAGATGACAGTAACAACTGTGGTACTTTAAATCTGAGCACAATTAGGAGTTAATTCTAGAGAGGAAAGAGGTTAGTGGTGACCACAACAAGTCTTTTTTGATTAACAGAGGTACTGAATTTGCAAAGGCACGGTCCAACCTGTGGTGATGACATAGCAAATTCCACCAGGCCTGATAGGAAATTTGTGAGGTATCTTTCCAGTTGGTGGTAATGATCTGAAAGGAAATAGCTAAGTACAAGTCTATAAATTTACCAACATTGCATTGCACTTCCCATAGGGGCGAGAAACTGCCCAAAAACACATGAACAATATCAAAAGGAAAATTTGTAGATAAAATTTCATTAAGCTTTAACCAGATACGGGACCAAAAGGATTTAACTGAAGGACATTGGAAAAACATATGGATAAAATCACTATTCTCACACGGGCAGGACCAACATTTCTTGGAGTCTAACAGATTAAATTTGTACATATCGGAGGGAGTAAAGAAAAGTCTGTTATAGAAAAAAAATAGAGTTTGTGTAGTACTGGCCGAGCGAGAGGAATTATGTATTTTTGACCAAATAGAGTCCCAAGTTTGAAAGGAAAAATCCTGGGCCAAGTCTTTCTCCCATATAAGTTCCAGTTTAGATTTTGTTCTAACCTCCATAGAGCGGGATAATAGTTTGTATATAGCCGCTGCTTTGGACGGGACCAAAAAGTCAGGTGGGGAGGAGGCAACTTGTTCAGGTAACCCAGGGGAAGTGATCTGAGAGAGGAAGTGAGTCAGTGAAGCCTTCAGTAGGGGATACTGAGAAGCATGCGTGAAAGTGGTGTCAAACGATGTGCAGATGTCAGTGAAGTCCCTAGGGGATCCGTCCTTCAACAACTGGTCCAAAGTGGTAATACCTTTGTCAATCCATTCCTTCCAGAACAGCGCTCTGTTATTGATCTTCAAAAATTTATTATACCAAATAGGAGTGTGAGAAATTTGATCCTTGAGAGGTAAGTGATTTCGAAACAGAGAAGATGCAAGGGCTTTAGAGTGGGAAAAAATAGGAGTGGAAAAGCGCTTCGGAGGTTGAGATAAGCAAAAAGCCGAACAGAGTGTAAAAGGCTTGACTTGGGCTTGTTCTAATGAGCTCCAAGCCGTTATAGGGGTGAGAGGCGAATCCCTTAAAAAAGTCCAGATTTGCTTCAAGGTAAATGAGGAGTGATAGCATCTGAGGTTAGGGAAGTTAACTCCGCCACCGGCCTTGGGTTGTTGAAGGCGAGAAAGTGAGATACTGGCTTTACGATTGTTCCAAAGAAAATTGGTTAAGGAGCGATTGATCTTGCTAAAAAGGAGAGCGGAAGAGAAACCGGGAGCATTGAGAGATAGAAGTTTATAATGGGTAGGAGCATCATTTTAATTGAAGCCAGTCTGCCCCACCAGGATATGAAAAGAGGAGACCAGCTTTCAATAAGGTTAGAACGTTTTTTGAGTATTTCCTCAAGATTAATTTTGATAGTCTCTTTGATGTTGTTAGCATATAATATACCCAAGCATTTGATATTCTTGGGATTCCATTCAAAACCAGATCCATGAAACATATGAGAAAAGCAGAACTTGTTTAAGGGCAAAACTTCAGACTTTTCGATGTTCAATCTATACCCGGACACTGTAGAGTATTCCTGTAGTAAAGAAAAAAGAGCAGGCAAAGAGGTAGACGGATTGGAAATATATAATAAAATGTCATCCGCATAGGCGGTAAATTTGATATCAATATTTTTAAATTGAAAGCCAGTGTACTGTGAAGATCGTCTAATCTTCTCCAAAAAGGGTTCCAGTGCAAGGATAAATAGAAGTGGGGAGAGGGGACATCCTTGTCTAGTACCCCTTAGAAGTGGAAAATATTTAGACTGGCAACCATTAATCCATATAGAAGTAGAGGGAGCAGAATATAAGAGTTGGATATACTTAGTAATAGAGGGGCTAAAGCCATGCCATCTCAACGCACCAAAAATAAAGTCCCAGTTGACCCTATCAAATGCTTTCTCAGCATCTAATGTGATGGCAGCGACTGGAGAGTCCATCTTGGAAGCAAGGTGAATAATATTGAGGAAGGTTCTGGAGTTGTCCGTGATAGATCTGCCTTTAACAAACCCAGATTGATGAACGTTGATGAGATCAGGGATTACCTTATTAAGACGAATGGCTAGTAATTTAGCAAATATTTTACAGTCTGTGTTGATGAGGGAAATGGGCCTGTAGTTCTTACAAAGGGAGGGGTCTTTGTCCTTTTTAGGTATCAGACACAGCATAGCTTGAGTAAATGATCCTGTCGACTCTCCAATAGTTAGGAAGTGATTAATCAATGAGATTAATTGGGGGACTAGGAACTGTTTGAAGTGTAAAAAATCTAACAGTGAAACCATCCGGGCCAGGCGTCTTATCCTTGGGTAGTAGATTCATAGCACTAGAAATTTCACTATCCAAGATAGGTGAGTCTAAGGACGAAAAATCTATGGAGTTATCAAGGGATTTAGGGATCGATTGAAAGAAGAGGTCAATTTGTTCAGGCGAAGGGACGGATTCTGGAGTGTATAAAGTAACATAATATTGAGTAAAACACTCAAGAATCTCCGCATCTGTAGTATGACGTGTTCCGGCACTATCTGTGATGGCAACGATTTTGGATTTCTGCTTTTTAATTTTAAGATAATTAGCCAGTGATTTGCCTGCTTTATTCCGTCCACCATACATTTTTGCATTAAATTTAAGAAGATTATTGCAGGCGGAATCCCAAGAATGTTTGTTATATTGCAGTTTGGCTTTAATAAGAGAGGACAAAACATCAGGGCAATTAGAGGTGAAGTATTGATGTTCAAGAGCTTTTATTTGTTTTAAAACAAGAGAAGATTCCGTAAGGGCCTTTTTTTTCCTCCGAGAGACAAATTCAATAATAAAGCCTCTGGCAGTAGCTTTAAAGGCGTCCCAAATATAGTGAACTTCAGAATCAGAGGAGAGATTATTCTGGTAAAATTCCTGAATGAAAAGTGTGAATTGTTCAACAAATTGGGGGTCCAGGAGTAGAGAGTTGTTAAAACGCCAGCGACGAGAAGTAGGGGAAGGAGTGGGATAGTCCATGTCTAGAATGATGGGGGCGTGATCTGAAATAAGAATGGAGCCAATTTCTGAATTACTCATGAATTGAAGAGCGTGTGTAGTAATGAAAATGTAATCTATACGAGAGTGAGATTTATGTACAGGGGAAAAGAAAGAAAATTCCAACGTGTCAGGATGAGAAATTCTCCATGAGTCAACCAAACCTCTCGAGGTGATAGTTTTGTGGAAGGTTTTCTGCATTTTATTAGGGATGTAATTAGTTTGGGATCGTCGGTCAAGGAAGGGATCCATAAGTTGATTACAGTCACCCCCCACAATCAAATTGTCTGCAGCCTGGGAGGATAATAGAGTGGAAAATTCCTTCCAAAAAGTTAAATCAATGCCATTTGGGCCATAAACATTACAAAAGGAAAATTGAATATTATTAACTTTAACAATTGAAAGCAACCATCTGCCATTAGCATCGTGAATTTCATTTTGTAACTGAACATTTAAAGATTTGTGAAACAGAATGATCACACCATTCTTATTGTTCACAGCAGGGGAGCAAGATATTGCTCCTACCCACTGTTTACGCAGTGAAGATATATCTTGTAGTTTGAGGTGCGTTTCTTGTAACAGTGCAATATGACATTTCAATCTTGCGAGATGAGATAGCACACGCTGTTTTTTAACAGGGTTTCGAATACCTTTAACATTCCATGAAATTACACGGAACCCCGTCATCAACATAAACTAGAAAATGACATACATATGAGTGAAAGAAATTTAAGGACACAGAGAAAAGGAAAATATGTACTTGCGGAAGGCGTTAAAGTTAAGAGAAGGCATAGAAGAGGTGGAATATCATTAATCATGTGAGTTGGGCTTGTAAGAAGAGTACACGAACATTCAAGTACCACAGAAGAGGAATAGCAATATGGAAATATGAAATACAATTGAACCAAGAGACAAAGTATAGAAGGAGGGAGAGAAGGAGGAAGAGTGAAAAAGGAGGAAAGAGAGAAAAGGGAGCATAGCACCCCAAACAAGATTAGCACATTGAAGATGACAAAAAGCCAGCGGGCTTTAGTCATGATAAACAAGACAAGAAGAACAATAATGTGGGAGAGGGGGCGGAAACAGACGACCACCACACGAAACGGGGGAGGGGCACCGAGATAGGAAAAGATTACCATAGGAACAGCCAGGGAGCAGTAAAGAGATAAGACAAAATTGGCAAACATATGAAACAGAGTGGAGGGAGACTTATGTAGTATTTCAAACACAACAGGACGCGGAAAGAATGAGGGAAAGGAAAAACTTGCATCCGGAATAGCGCAAGGAGGACCTAAAATGTTAGAAATAAACCAACCAGCCGAGGAGATCACCACGGAGAACAACCAACGGCAAGGCGCTTATATGGCACCAGATAAATACACCTGCATCTGAAACAACGAGGGAGAAACCAGAAAATAACCAGAGAAAACTTTCTCTCCCTTTTAAGGTTTGCTTAGTTCCATATCTTCTCCCTTGTGGGAATGAATAAACTTCCGCAGGTCAGCTGGATCATCAAAAGAGAAAGTTCTGTCCTTGTAAGTCACCTTAAAGAAGCAGGGATGTATTAGACCATATCTGGCATTCATGGACCTCAAAGACGGTCTGAGGTCGAGAAATTCCTTGCGTCGACTTGCAGTTGTCTTAGAGACATCTTGGGAAAAAAAGACTTTGTGACCGGACCAGAGCATCTGCTTGTGTCTCTTGGCAGCATTAAGAATGGCAATGAGATCCGAATAAAGGAGGAAGTAAGCTATAATGCCTCTAGGTCTAGATGAGGAAGAAGCATTCTGAGGACCCAATCTGTGTGCCCTTTGAATATTGAAGTCCATGGACTTCGGAAGGCCAACTATCTGCAGAACTTGGGACTTCAAAAAGGAGATCATGTCTGAGCCTTCAGATCCTTCCGGAATACCATAAATACGAAGGTTGTTGCACCTATTGCGATTTTCTAAATCCTCTGTAGTCTTCTTTAATTGAGTAACTTCTTTATTAAGGGACTCGACTCTAGCAACAACATCCTGAGCATCGCTTATTTTTTGTTCCACATCCGAAAGTCTCGAATCAAGTCCAGACCACTTCTCCTCTATTCTCTGAAGGGTAGCAGTAGTGTCTGACATGAAAGGTCTGATATGGCGCAGCTCCTCCATAATATCCTCCAGTGTCAGCGGTAGAGGCGATTTCGAAGGAGAAGATGGGTCCTTCTTGACGCGCTTGTTTGTGGAAGCAGCGGGCTCCTTACGACCTCCAACACCAGACCCGGAGGCGCCGGTCAACTTATTCGAGTGTGGAGTATCCATGGTTGAGTATATTGCGCATATAGAAAAATATCAGTGAAAGTTAAGTAGCCGCCGTTTTCCAGGAGGAAGGATGAAGAGGTGCCCCACGCCAGACCATTGGTTAGGAGAAATGAGCCCACCAAAATGCGTAGGGTAACCACGTAGCAGAGTGATGTTGAATAAGACAGTCATAAACTATGATCTGAGGTGCTCCTTGTTTACTTTAGATAGCCAAAGTCACTCAAAATGGTTGCAGCCAAAGGCGTAGCCTCTGAGGAGAAAAACCTGAACCTAGATACCAGACCAGTCCTGGAAGGAACACAGCTGCAAAATGTTATACTCAGCAACCAAAGTAAAATTAAAGTTCTTCTAGTGACCTCCACATAAGCAGTAACAGAAGAGAAGGCACCATGTAGAGAGGCCCGGAGGGAGCTCACAACGCGCCTTTGCTGAAATGGGCCACAGAAGAAGAGAAAGAAAAAAAGAAAAAAAAATCTCTTTCATCATTTGACGGCCATGTATTCGCAAAATGGCGGCCATTAAGACAAGCGCTGTGAGAGGGGCAGCCAGAGTAGAGAGAAATCGCCAAAAGGACTCTCAAACATTGGCCTCGTCATACCCTGTAGCCTGCGACCCAAGAAACAGGAGCCCGAAGGCCAAAGCTGCGATGGAATTAGGGGCTGTACATCACCTCAGGAGTCCACCATCACAGTGCTTCACAGCTAAGCGCTCGATGCTCCAATCCGCCAACCTCCAACCTCCTCGTGTAAAAGGATATGGTATCCAGCAGCGCGCCGCTCCCTTCCGCAGCATCAACGCTGAGGTACGATGGACTGACACACAATCAGTCACCTCCGTCTGACAGGCTCCGCGCTGAAAAGCGACTCAAAATGGCGGCCGCTCGAAACGGGCGCTGTGAGGGAAATCAGCTTGGGCTAGAAAAGAGCATCGTAGAGACCTTACTTCGGTCTGTTATTTGGCCTCGACCTGCCCGATAGCTTCCGACGCCTGGAACAGTGCCTTAATTTCGGCACCGCGTCCTGCAGTCGTCTCCCCCAGTGTCAAAAAGAGCTCGGTGCCGCCGAGCGTCTCACGGAGCGGCCATCTTGCTCCGCCGCAGCCGCGCGCCTAAATCATTCATTCTTAATCTCAAATTTTGAAGAATCCTCCCATTGAAAGTACCATTTTCTGGAAATGCTAATATTCCATCATTTTTGGTATATTCTATCCAATTATCTACCGTACACAAGTATGATAACCTCTCTCCATCATCATAAATGAAGCGGGCGTTTTAGCTGGGGGAATGATAATCCCTTCTCTAGTCTTTATTGTTTTGTCCTTTTTAAAATAATTCTTAATCTTCTGTAGAACTGACATTTTTCTCTTTTCTCCGTACATTCTGGGTAAATATCTGTTTATTGAATTATATTCTGCAAAACCTAGGAATCTCCTGTCTGGACGAGTTCCTATTAAAGTCGGATCGCGTTTAAACATACAATTTCCTCTGTCCACTAAGATTTCGACTTCTATGTTGACAACCAATTAAGTTCCAGCTAACTTATGCTTCTGGACCAATCCTAGCGCGGCTTTTCAGTGACGTCTTTTCTGACGACCCCTCCTTTACAATCTGCGCCTTTCTGTCTTTCGCTGTTTCGACCAATCCCAGCGCGACACCTGTGACGTCAGTGTTACTCCTGACTACTGACCCCTCCTTTACAAGAGTCTTTTCACGCCCGCGGTTTTAACCAATCCCAGCGCGGCGTTTGTGACGTCAGCTTCCTCTCTGGCAGCTGACCCTCCCTTTACAAAAACTTACGCAAAGTTTTATTCTCCCTATTTTCTATTTAAATTCAATAACAACATAAAACATTTGCTATCGTGTCAGTTTCGCTAATTTGAAAAGATAGATTCTCTCACTTCTTAGTAAAACTCTTCCGTTTACTAATCATACACTACGAGTAAAACATTTCCGTCTACTCTTCACGCAAGCTTCAGAAATACCTGTTACTCCTTCAATGTTACCCTTTCTAGGTGATATAACATCAAACTTTCACTAGCATATTCCCTTGCTATTACTCACACACATAGAGTCCTTAACCAGTACTGATAGTCCTACTTAACTTTTTCAGTACTAATTCTGCCTGACAGATAACCTCACTGCAGTATGGCTTCCACTTACCAACCGCTTCTCAATTTTCCCCGGGGATTCTAGACAACATAAAACAAACTTTAAACGAAAAGAGGATGTTATTTCATAAAAATAAAATTCTCATTACCCAATTAACAAAGCACAACCATCCTCTGATAACCAGAAAACTGATCCAGCGGGTTACTAGCAACAAGCATTCATACACAAAATACTCACTTTGGGCCCATACATTCATACTACGCTAGCAATTTCCGCTGGTGGGTCAGTTGGTACTCTTTATCAAATCCCTGCTACTAATTACCTTCTGATTGAAGAGTAATGACTTACCAATGAATCCTTTGCTAATTGGGAAATTTAAAATGAGTGACATTCCATACAATTCATCATTTCTAAATAATCACAAAGTTTTAAATTGTTTATCTAAAGTTTTAGCAGAGTAAATTACAAAGCCACATAGTACTTGAATTAAACCTCAAGGAGGGAGCACAACAATGATTTATCGATTAATGACACTCCCTTAGGAAAAGAGAAGATAGAGACAGCAGCGCAACTAAGGTTTGCATTTATATTTACCTAAGTGCGAGAACCAAACCCCTTGGCCAAGGAGTTGGAAAGATAGGACCCTGGAAGGATGAAGAGCAAAGACTCCTCCCGGATCAGGACAGGACCGGTGACCTCTCTACCACGACGCCTGCGTCGTTCCCCTCTCTGGTACTTCGCTTCTCCTCGATTCTCCCGTTCCTTCCTTCTAATGGATTCCGCCGCCCCCACCTCAGGACCTCTCTGGACAGCGGTTCAGTCTGCAATCGATCAGCCTCTCTGCTCCTTCTGCTGTGCTTAAGCTTGAATGACTGACGCCTGTGCTTGTGCTTGAGCGTGAGCTTGTGCTAACTAATTTGCTAATTCTATATCTATTATACCCTTCTACGCCCATGTACCTCCCCTTAATGTTGCTAACTTATGGGGCCACTACTTCTGATTGGACAGGGACAGGGGGTTGATCCTCACACCATATTGATTTAATTATTTTTCTTAAAGCTCTTTGTTTTAGAATACCACCCCTCAAATTTAATACATTTGCTTTATTTCCCACCCGTCTCATGACAAAATTTGTGCCTTTTCATGTACAATGTTACAATTTTATGAGGACATTCATGAATATGACAATATAGGCCATGAGGTCATGGCCTTGGACGACGTCCAGGTTGACTTCATCCTTTCCGCTCTGGGCAGTCTTTCAAGGAGCATGCGCAGAACCCACGTCATTCGAGTTTTCAGTTCACCAACCCCAGGCCCAACATTTACGAACTAATAAAGTCGAAGAAGAAAATATTAAAATCACAAATAAAATGTTTCACTGTATACCCACTCTGTCTATTCTATTCCCGTTTACTTATAAACTTATTCCCGCATTAATAGCGTTAGAATATTACAGTTTAAACAAAACATAAGAGCAAGCTGTAGCATGTGAGAACATATAGAAGCCATTTTAAATCACACTGCGCAGAAGCAAGAATTTTCCCACCAAGCAAAGAAAGACGTCACACCACGTGATATGGTTGAGACATGCGCAGTAAAGTTCCCGCGTTTTAGCGGCCATTTTAGAATAAACAAGCGTTACTTGTTAGTAAAAGCACATAAGCAAGCTTCCTTGCTATTTATATTCGTGTGTGCAATGGTTAGTATAAACAATACAATTTAATACATTCATCAATCAATCACAGAATTTGTAGAGCGCACTACTTACCCGCGAGGGTCTCAAGGCGCTGGGGAGAAAAAAAGGGGGTGGGTGCTGCTACTGGTAGAACAACCAGGTCTTGAGTAGCCTCCTGAAGGTCAGCAGGTCTTGGGTCTGTCGTAGGCTTAGTGGAAGGGTGTTCCAGGTCTTGGCGGCGAGGTGGGAGAAGGATCTGCCGCCGGTGGTTGTTCTTTGAATGCGAGGGACGGTGGCGAGGGAGAGGTCGGCGGAGCGGAGCTGGCGGTTGGGGACGTAGAAGAGGAGTCGTCTGTTGAGGTAGGCTGGGCCAGTCTTGTGGAGTGCCTTGTGTGCGTGGATGAGGAGTTTGAAGGAGATTCTCCTGTCGACGGGGAGCCAGTGCAGGTTCCTCAGGTGGGGGGTGATGTGGCTGTGGCGTGGTACATCGAGGATCAGGCGTGCGGAGGAGTTTTGTATGCGTTGCAGTCGCTTGATGAGCTTGGCCGGGGCTCCCGCTTAGAGGGCGTTCCCATAGTCAAGTCTGCTACTGACGAGGGCCTGGGTGACTGTTCTTCTTGTATCTGTCGGGATCCACCTGTAGATCTTGCGAAGCATGCAGAGGGTGTTGAAGCAGGAGGAGGAGACTGCGTTGACTTGCTTGGCCATGGAGAGCGTTGAGTCGAGGATGACTCTCAGGTTGCGTGCGTGGTCGGTGGGTGTCGGGGCTGCTCCCAGTGTCGTTGGCCCCCAGGAGTCATCCCAGGCTGAGGGGTTGGAGCCGAGGATGAGGACCTCTGTCTTGTCCGTGTTCAGTTTTAGTCGGCTGATCTTCATCCAATCGGCGACGGCCTTCATTCCTTCATGGAGGTTGGATTTGGCGGCGAGGGGGTCCTTGGTGAGGGAGAGGATCAGTTGAGTGTCGTCGGCATAGGAGATTATGTTGAGGTCGTGCTGTCTGGCGATGCGTGCGAGCGGGGCCATGTAGATGTTGAATAGAGTTGGGCTGAGGGATGATCCCTGGGGTACGCCGCAGATGATCTCGGAGGCTTCGGATCGGAATGGTGGGAGGCGGACTCTCTGGGTTCTGCCGGCAAGGAAGGAGGTGGCCCATTCCAGGGCCTTGTCTCGGATCCCTGCGTCGTGGAGGCGTGCGCGTAGAGTGCGGTGGCAGACAGTGTCGAAGGCGACGGAGAGGTCCAGCAGGATGAGGGCTGCGGTCTCACCGTTGTCCAGCAGGATCCTGATGTCGTCGGTGGCGGTGATGAGGGCAGTCTCAGTGCTGTGGTTGCTGCGGAACCCTGATTGGGATGGGTCCAGGATGCTGTTTTCTTCGAGGTATCGGGTTAGCTGTTTGTTGACGATCTTCTCGATGACCTTGGCTGGGAACGGAAGCAGGGAGATGGGCCGGAAGTTCTTGAGGTCTCTCGGGTCCGCCTTGGGTTTTTTGAGTAGGGCGTTGATCTCTGCGTGTTTCCAGCTCTCTGGGAAGGTCGCGGTCTCGAAGGAGAGATTGATGACGTTGCACAGGTGGGGTGCGATGGAGCTGCTGACTTTGTTGAAGATGTGGTGCGGGAAAGGGTCTGACGGGGAGCCGGAGTGTATTGTGCTCATGGTCTTGATGGTGTCATCGATGTTCACGCTGGCCCAGGCTGGCAGGGGGTCTTGGTCGATGGTGTGCGGTGGGTCTGGTGCATCGATCTTAGTTGGGGCTGTCTGGGTGTTGAAGCTGTCGTGGATGTCGGCGATCTTGCGGTGGAAGAAGGTGGCGAGGGAATCGCACAGGGCTTGCGACGGCGGGATGTCGTTGGTGTTGGAGCTGGGGTTGGAGAGTTCCTTCACGATGTTGAAGAGCTCCTTGCTGTTGTGTGCGTTGTTGTCGAGGCGGTCTTTGAAGGAGATTCTCTTGGCGGACTTGATGAGGTGGTGGTGGTTGCGGATGGCGTCTTTGTGGGCTGCGTGGCTGTCCGGTGTCTTATCACTGTGCCATTTCTTCTCTAGTTTCCGGCAGGTACGCTTGGAAGCTAGGAGTTCCGAGGTGAACCAGCTGGCTCTTTGGTGGTGTCACTGTAGGTGAGTTTTTTCAGCGGGGCGAGGGTGTTGGCACAGTCGTCTATCCATCGTCTGAGGTTGCAGGCAGCGTCGTCGGTGTTGGATGGGTCGGAGGGAGGGCTGAGAGCGAGGTTTGCCCGTAGTTGGTCTTCGGTGACTTTGCTCCAGCAGCGGCGTGGGATCTGTTGGGTGCGGTGGTGTGTGGTGGGTTTCTGGAAGGTGAAATGGATGCAGCGGTGGTCGGTCCAGAGGAGTTCCGTGGTGTGGCTGAAGGAGATGTGGGAGCTTGAGGAGAAGATGGGGTCAAGCGTGTGGCCGGCGGAATGGGTCAGTGTTGTGACGAGCTGGCTCAGACCGAGGTTGGCGAGGTTGTCGATCAGGGTGGTGGAGTTGCTGTCGTTGTTGTTCTCCAGGTGAAAGTTCAGGTCTCCGAGGAGGATGTAGTCGGTAGAGGTCAGGGCGTGCGTGCTGATGAAGTCGGCGATGGAGTCGCTGAACTGGGGTCAGGGCCCAGGGGTCTGTAGACAAGGGTGCCTCTAAGGGTGGTGTTGGGGTCCGTGTGGATCTGGAAGTGCATGTGTTCGGCGGTGCTGAGAGTGTCGTCGGTGCTGGTCGAGACCCTGATGGTGTTCTTGTGGACGATGGCGAATCCTCCTCCTACTGCGTTGATGCGGTCTCTACGGGTGATCTTATAGCCGTCTGGGATGGCTATGGCGATGTCGGGGGCGGAGGAGTCGTTCATCCAGGTCTCTGTCAGGAAGGCGACGTCTGGTGATGATGTGTCGAGCAGGTCCCAGAGCTCGACGGCGTGTTTGCGTGCGGAGAGGGTGTTCAGAAGGATGCATCGGAGGTGGTTGAGGTACTTCTTGGCGGGTGCCTCGGTGGCTCTGAGGCTGGTGTAGCTGCAGTTCCGGCAGGTGAAGGGACCATGGGTGTGTTTCGTGGCGGCCTTGAAGCAGTTGTGCGTCCGTCCGGGGTTGAGAGCGTGGAGTGTGGTGGCATCGTATCGGCGTCGGTCCTCGAGGCTGGAGCGGGGGGCGCACGGCCCAGGGGTTCTGGCGCTGGGCGTGGTCCAGGCGCGGACGGGCGCAGACGGGCTTGCCTTAGGCGCGCCTTTGGCGAGCCAGCGGCGCGGCCGCGCAGCGGCCGTCATATATGGGGAGGTGGGAGGGAGGAGCAGCTGGGAGGCAGGGGCAGCGAATGGGCAGTCAGGGGGGCGGGGCCGCAGGGGACGCAGCGGCGGGAGTCGAGAGGCAACGAGGGGTACAGAAAGCAAAACTGGACACAAAAAAAGGGGGCTGCGAGGGGTACAGAAAGCAAAACTGGACACAGAAAATGGGGGCAGCGAGGGGGAACAGAAGCAAAACTGGACACAGAAAATGGGGGCAACGAGGGGGAACAGAAGGCAAAACTGGACACATAGAAAGGGGGCAGGGAGGGGTACAGATAGCAAAACTGGACACAAAAAAAGGGGGCAGTGAGGGGTACAGAAAGCAAAACTGGACACAGAAAATGGGGGCAGCGAGGGGGAACAGAAGCAAAACTGGACACAGAAAATGGGGGCAACGAGGGGGAACAGAAGGCAAAACTGGACACAGAGAAAGGGGGCAGCGAGGGGTACAGAAAGCAAAACTGGACACAGAAAATGGGGGCAACGAGGGGGAACAGAAGGCAAAACTGGACACAGAGAAAGGGGGCAGCGAGGGGTACAGATAGCAAAACTGGACACAAAAAAAGGGGGCAGCGAGGGGTACAGAAAGCAAAACTGGAAACAGAAAATGGGGGCAGCGAGGGGGAACAGAGGCAAAACTGGACACAGAAAATGGGGGCAACGAGGGGGAACAGAAGGCAAAACTGGACACAGAGAAAGGGGGCAGCGAGGGGTACAGAAAGCAAAACTGGACACAGAAAATGGGGGCAACGAGGGGGAACAGAAGGCAAAACTGGACACAGAGAAAGGGGGCAGCGAGGGGTACAGAAAGCAAAAACTGGACACAGAAAATGGGGGCAACGAGGGGGAACAGAAGGCAAAACTGGACACAGAGAAGGGGGGCAGCGAGGGGGAACAGAAGGTAAACGGGCACCGAGGCAACAAGCAGAGGGGCGAGCTTACCAGCAGCAGCAGCGGGCAGGACAACATAGGCGGAGCTGTGTGGCGGGGGAGCGACCTACCTGGCAAGGTCAAGGGTCGCTCTCCTCACCGCGCAGCGGCCGCCATATATGGGGAGGTGGGAGGGAGGAGCAGCTGGGAGGCGGGAGGCAGGGGCAGCGAATGGGCAGTCAGGGGGGCGGGGCCGCAGGGGACGCAACGGCGGGAGTCGAGAGGCAACGAGGGGTACAGAAAGCAAAACTGGACACAAAAAAAGGGGGCAGCGAGGGGTACAGAAAGCAAAACTGGACACAGAAAATGGGGGCAGCGAGGGGGAACAGAAGCAAAACTGGACACAGAAAATGGGGGCAACGAGGGGGAACAGAAGGCAAAACTGGACACAGAGAAAGGGGGCAGAGAGGGGTACAGATAGCAAAACTGGACACAAAAAAGGGGGCAGCGAGGGGTGCAGAAAGCAAAACTGGACACAGAAAATGGGGGCAGCGAGGGGGAACAGAAGCAAAAACTGGACACAGAAAATGGGGGCAACGAGGGGGAACAGAAGGCAAAACTGGACACAGAGAAAGGGGGCAGCGAGGGGTACAGAAAGCAAAAACTGGACACAGAAAATGGGGGCAACGAGGGGGAACAGAAGGCAAAACTGGACACAGAGAAAGGGGGCAGCGAGGGTACAGATAGCAAAACTGGACACAAAAAAAGGGGGCAGCGAGGGGTACAGAAAGCAAAACTGGACACAGAAAATGGGGGCAGCGAGGGGGAGCAGAAGCAAAACTGGACACAGAAAATGGGGGCAACGAGGGGGAACAGAAGGCAAAACTGGACACAGAGAAAGGGGGCAGCGAGGGGTACAGAAAGCAAAACTGGACACAGAAAATGGGGGCAACGATGGGGAACAGAAGGCAAAACTGGACACAGAGAAAGGGGGCAGCGAGGGGTACAGAAAGCAAAACTGGACACGGAAAATGGGGGCAACGAGGGGGAACAGAAGGCAAAACTGGACACAGAGAAAGGGGGAAGCGAGGGGTACAGAAAGCAAAAACTGGACACAGAAAATGGGGGCAACGAGGGGGAACAGAAGGCAAAACTGGACACAGAGAAAGGGGGCAGCGAGGGGGAACAGAAGGTAAACGGGCACCGAGGCAACAAGCAGAGGGGCGAGCTTACCAGCAGCAGCAGCGGGCAGGACAACACAGGCGGAGCTGTGTGGCGGGGGAGCGACCTACCTTTAAGAGGATTGCATCCGAGCAAGTCTCATTTGTGAGTCCTTGCTCCATCACAGTCATTGCCATCAGGCTGGGCTACAGAAACACACTATATGCCAACATGGGCACCTCTGCGGTCAGCTTACTCCCGACTGTCCAGCACAACACCTACACACTGGGCCTTGTGTTCTTACTTTCATTACGGATCGTGTGCCTCCATTGCACATACATGGTTCCCACCTCTCACCACATTTGCTTATGGGTGGCACAGGGGCTAAGCATTTGAGGATGGTTTGTCTACATATCTAGCCACAGTTCCCACAGTTCTTGGTGTTGTTGTGTCTGGTATGTGGGCATGTTGATTGACATGTTGTATGTGTGATTGTGACATGTACATTCTCACACTTCTGATTTGCCTCTCTGTGAAGTTGAGGCATGTGTTGGTTCACGTTAGTACTTACCGACTAGCACTGCATTTCCATATGTGCCATCCTGGAAGTGCTGGTTTATGATAGACTGTCGGAAGATGTAGGAATCATGCACACTCCCTGGGAACTTGGCTATGACATTGGTGAACAGTCCCCGGTGGTCCACTATTCCCTGCACATTCATGGAATGGGAGTGCTTTCTGTTGCGGTATATGTGTGCACTGTTCGCAGGGGGCACAAATAAGACATGTGTGCAGTCAATTGCACCCAACACCTGTGGGAATCTGGCTAAGGCATAGAATCTTTGCTTGGTCTCAATCTGTTCCTGCACAGAGTTCGGGAAGTGAAGGTGCTGGGGTATCAGGCTGAGTATGCCATTCCAAGACAGTTGGGAGGAAGATTGAGAAGGCTGCCTGTGAGACTCCTCCAACTCTGACGTTGTTGGTTGAACGGTCCCAGAGGCCAACATATGCAGCACGGCCAGCAGCTTTGTCTGCGGAGGGATGTTGGTTCTCCGCTGTGTTTGTGGCATCAGCCTGTGGGCTATCAGGTTCAGGATGTGTTGGATGGATGTCCTTTTGAGCCTGTAGTGGGCAATGACATCCTCTGGCGTCAGGTCTGCGAGGCTGAGAAGTCTGCGCAGGGCCCGCTGTCGTCTTTGGCACAGCCTTGGTGGTGGTCCTGGGGGAGGTGGCAGTGGCGGTGGTAGTTGTTGCCTTCGTGGGACTCCAAGCTGAATGATTAGCACCTCCAAGGCGTCTGTGGGTCTTCAGGTGTGGGTCTGGGCTGGTCTCCCTTATATACCTCCATTTATCACCATTTTTCAATTTTTAGACCTGTTTTTTTTCAGGTCTTATTTTCCTGCAGCTAAGGGGCCTTAGCGGGACTTTTTTTATCACTTCGCGGGTCCGGGACATCATTGGTAATAGTGCGATGGTATGTTAGCGACTTTTTACATGAAATTTTGATAGGGAACGCCTACTTTGCATATCATTAGCAGAAACTATCGCTGCCATGCACGGCGATAGTAAAAACGATAGCTGTCGATAACTGGCTTGATAATATGCCCCCGAGAGTGTGAGTTTGTTAGCGGTTCATTACTGGCTTGGAGTATTGCTACTAAACGTTTTTGAAGTAAATATGTATCACTGTATTATTTACATGTAAACCACTCAACACTACTGCCAATAAGTCTCCTCATCGGTAAATGTATTTTCTTTGTAATTTAGTCCTCCCTTGCTTCTACTAAAATTTATTTGTAATGCAAACAGGTTTCACCTATGTCTCACAATTTATAATAAATCTGGTGGTTAGAAATTATTAGAGCAGTTACTCAGAATTTCGATTTCAAACCCATGTAAGAGAGTGGATGTTTCTTTCCTGATCCAATATTGTTCGGTGGTGTGCTGCCCTGTTGGTTTGATGCTCACATGTTTTCCGTCAGCGTTTTGGCTGGAATCCGGTTTGTTTATCCTTTCTGCTTCCTTGCAGTCAATATGGCAAGGGAATTTCCAGAAAGACTGCAGGCCTGGTTGCCAAGAGAAAATGCAGTGGGAAACACCCCGCCTCCCACTTCCTGAAAAAGGCAGTGAACCGGTATTTCTATTTCCTCACACATGTCTCTCACGTCGTTCCAGCTGGTGGTTTTGCTGGTGTGGTCGATGTAGTACACCTTCCAATCCAAGTCCACGGCTTCTTCTCAACCATCTGGCAAAGGCAGCAGTATCTCCACTGCTGGAAATGTTCCCCATAATGCAGGCCACGGTCCCGCAATGGTGTCGGCCACCAAAAAAAACATTCCTGATGCTGCTTTCATGTTTTTTGTATTAGTGGACAGCATGACAGCAGCACCCGAATTGGACAGGGAAGGCAGACACAGCACTCAGCTAGAGACAACGAGGCTGCATCTCTGTTCCCTCGGCTCACTGTACAGCATACATTGAGAAGAGCTGAATTACGCATGGCAGGTTGACTGTGGAAAGCAAAACGGCCAAATCGACATGCGCACTTCATTTCACTGTGATGGGGTGGGTGCTGCCAATCATTATGCTGCCCTGGACCAGTCTACGGTATGTCATTGGGCGTGGTTATGGAATCACGGATGGGCCCAGGCCATAATTAAATTCAGTTTACTGCAAAAATATATTTTATATGCGATGGCTGGCACCCAGGGGGGCAACACCCTGGCCCCCCTATGCACTCACCGCCGCTGGAAGAACTTTAATATCAGGAACTACAGTGAAATATCTCTTCACGATCCTGAATTCATACACAGTTCTACACAACAGATAGACTCATCTAGCCGATGAGCAGTGCTGGCTGTGAACTTTGAAAGTGGTGAGGTGCAAACACCTTCATTGAATGGATGAAGTGAGTTTGCCTTAGCCTAGGATCATTTGGGGGCTTCTCTCCCCCTGAGAAAATAGTGGAAAAATCATGGTCACATGATGCATTTTACAGTACAATTTTCACATAACTTGGCTACATATCCAGAGATTCGGAAGTAGTACTAGTGAAACATTCCAAACTCTTGTGTTTTACCTGGCCACCCTTCTGTTCTTAATAGTTGTTGTCATTCAGCCTCCTTAAGTAAATTTCCCATAAATGGTGACTGAATTTTTTTACATACTTCCCCATAGAAGTTGCTAAAGAGCTATACACATTACAGGCAGTTAATATAAACCTGCAATTGCAAGGCGTATCATATTTGCACCTTCTGTTTTCACTTGTTTTCCCATTCAGTCTATATTAGGAATAAGAATCTACATTGAAGGGAGAGAGTGGACAGTCACAT
The DNA here is from genome assembly GCA_963921515.1 of Calotriton arnoldi. Taxonomy (NCBI): domain Eukaryota; kingdom Metazoa; phylum Chordata; class Amphibia; order Caudata; family Salamandridae; genus Calotriton; species Calotriton arnoldi. The sequence goes on from CAWUFW010001931.1 coordinate 2,456,303, forward strand.
ATTGCAATGCTTCTGTTCAAACACGTAGAGATCCTAGGATTAGGAATCATATTACAACAATCATACATGATCATACATCGATAGTGTCATAAATGGCATAACAGGTTTATCAACATAAACAGTATGCCACACATAAGTTATGAAATAACAACTAGGGCAATAAGTGCCCTGTGGAACTGGGGAATTAAACTCAGCAGTCAGTGTCCCAGCATTATTGCTCACATAATATCTTTTATGTATATTTAAAATGCATTTTCTGTCTGTAATATTACCTTGCAGCTTTTGAAAATACATACAGTTCACTACAAAGTCGAACAATTCAACTATTGATAAATCTAATTCCAGTAGACAGTAGCTGCTTTTGTAAAAGAACATTCTGTCTCCAAGTACCAGATGTCATGTTTAGCAAATATATTTTAGCTTGTCATTATCACACTCATGTATACTATGGTTACACACCGACAGATTCTGCCTTTCAAACACACTCTGACCCAGAGGAAACAGTAACTTTCTAGCTAGCACACAATCTCAGCCAGTCCTTCTAATCTCCCAAAATATCTGTTGAGTTAAAAAATGTGTCAAACAAATAAAACTGAAACAAGATTCAACACAGTTTAGAATACCAACTATTCATAAAAACAAAAGACAAATTCTCAATAATAATAATACCAGTTGGCTGTTTATTACAGAATCTAAAACAAAGTTAATCATAAAAGATTCCATATCCTGTACATTAAAACTGCACTTGTAAAACATAACCAAAAACCTTAAGCTCAAGAGTGACATTAGATATTAGTATTTCAATAGATAGTAGATACTAACTCCCAATTTCTTCAACCCCCCCGCAAGATCAATATTTTATCTCTGTAGGTTGATTTTCTCCAAGTTGAGATATTTTATTTTTTCTCCTGATAGGTACTTGTCTGAGTCAAATGTACGTGCCAGGACTTCCCAAATTGCCACTGCAGCCTGCACCACCCATTACACCTGCCAGCACTGCCAATAATAGAAACACAACTCCTACCCATTGCACTCCTACAAGTGTGACAATTCAGATTTCTACTACTGGCCACCAAAAGCCATAAGAATGATGTGGAATACTCTGAAATTAAATTTTTTATGTATATCGAATTATTTAACACTGTTGTTTTGCTCATCTCTAAATTGGACAGACAGCGCCACCATGTGGTGGACTGTAAATAATGTGTGTGCTGACAATTAAGTACTGGTCTTGAGCAGTGGAAACTACTGGCTCAAATTAAGCATTGGTTATCCCCCACTATATGTTCTACTCCTGATTGTTTCCAAGTGTGTGCCTTCAAGAAATAACTGAAATAAACAAGCTGTTTCCTTTCAAGCTACCATTTCTCCAGTCAAATAGCAACTAGAGCTGTTTCAGAGTGTGATTTACTAATGGAATAAGACAATAATGACTTGCTGTGGAAAATAAAGATATGAAAATGTCTTGTACAAGGAAATAAAGGCTAGATATACAAAGGTTTTGTGACTCTCAAACCAGCTGCAAATAGGTTATTGAAAGAAGAAGTGGTGTTTTGGTATATCCGAAAGCTATTTGCAAATTTAAATTAATGATACAACCATTTAGCGAATCAGTATTTTTTGCAACGGACATTTGCGAGTCGCAATTACTGATGAAATAATTAAGACTCACAAACCTTATGTTCGAGGCTGTCGCAATTAGTAACTAGTCGCAAAAACACCCATTTGTACATGCAATTTAACACAATTTCATTTATAGGTGGTAACTGTCTGCAAACTATAAAATCTGGCCAAGAATGCATCAGGGGTTTCCACAATGAATGCTCTGTATGTGATTGCGAGGAGGCTACTACTGCTGGCTGTTCAGCAGAGGAGGAGGAGGCGGGAGAGGATATTTAGAACCAGGCTTCAGGAGATAGAGGAGGAAATATTTGAGAACAAGCATTTACAATGCAATCGGTCTCGCCTTTGGGACCTTATAAGTATTTAGTGATGCAGCACATTATTGCATATTACTGTGTATTACAAGGTATATTTTAGGAGTTGGCACATGAATGGCATCTAATAAACAAATGAAGGAGTATACCCCGAAGAAAAAGATCAGCGAGATATGTAGAGGAAGAAAAAATGATCCCTTTTTAAAAAGACCCTCACTCACCAACCTAGTTGACCACCACGACCATCACTTTGCATAGATACCATAGGTCAATTTAACCTGTCTAGGTATCACACATTGTTTTTAATCTTGTCTTATTGCTCCATATTAAACTTTAGGGAGTACAATAAAGACATTTTTAATTCACTTTCTCACTCACTTGCACTATTACAGCGAATAAAACCTGCTCCGCTGTAATCAGGCGTCAAAGCACACCCGGGTGGCATTCGGCTACTCGGGTGGGACCCCAATTATGAAGCATGTCACCAACTATGTTGGTGAGTGAGGGGTCTTTTTAAAAAGGGATCATTTTTTCCATTTTTATCTTGCTGATCTTTTTCGTCCGGGTATACTCCTTCATTTGTTTATTAGTACTTATCCCAAGGGGACTGGGAGTATCCCCTTTGATAAATAACCCTTTCTCTCTATTTTGTTTAATACATGAATGGCATCCTCATACTATATATAACAGGGTGAAAATACATCTTTCATTGCATCACCAATGGGGTGGGGTTCTGGAAGAAGGCCTAGCACTTAAACTCAGAAGTTGGAGCCTAATGTTGGTCAAGAAGATGGATGATTATAGAACTTCCTATGAGATTTACCATGGGGTGGCAATACCCCCAACTTCTCTGTAATTTTTGAAAGGTGGATAGCTGTATAAGAACTGTTCATGTTTGGCAGATAAGTGGAGGCCTAGAAGCAGTCCTATACAGCAATATAACACGACTGCCTTAAAAAGTGAAACTTGTTTTTTTCTTACTAGATTCTGCTACAAATGTGAATGCATATTTGGTTTTAGTAATCAAAAGCAATCGAGCAGCAAAATAAACGTTATCTGGATTTGTCTCTTAAGGGTCCTGAACTACCTCCCACTGCCTATAGCAATTAGGGTGCTACTAGACAGCCAAGTGTACCTCCAGCAATCTCTGCTGGTGCCTATTTCGCACAAAAAAAGAACGCTGCCCAGCATTTGTCAGCAATTTACGCATAAAGTTTACACCATGCTGATTGGCTTACTACAAATAAGTTTGTTGCTGAAAACCTAAAAAGAATGCTGAATAAACACAGTGGCTAGATTTCTATTCACCAGTGATGAAAGTGCACCCGACGAAACATCTTTGTAGAACTATTACTATTAATTCCAACATTATAAACTCATGTTTGTTAATCAAACTAAATGTGTATCCCTGGTTCTGGTAGTGTAAAAACTTGGACGGAGATGGATATTAAGCAGGCACTTCATTTTTACTCTAGGATGAAATACAAAGCACATCAGGTCTAGATCTGTTCTTTCGTTATATCAGGGGTGGTTTGCCTGCTGAGTGTACAGCTGTGTCCCTATGTAGGAAATTGTCAGACTGCCATTACAATAAAAAGTTCTTCCTTCGAGAGGGCCTCGAAGTCCGTGGTAGGCCAGTCAGTCAACAAACTTTATTCGGTTTTTGTTTGTAAAACCATAAAAGTTACACAAATACAATACATAAAAGCAACAAATTATAACATATCAGACTCCGCTACCACACAAAAGATCATCTAAAAACATGTCTAAATAAATAGACTCTACATGTCCATAAGGTGCCTGGAATTCATAGATGCCTTTAAAAACCCTGCAATAAAAATAATACATTCATCCTTCAGTAATTGTAAATACATTAGTGCAGGTCTAACCTGATTAAAATGCAATTTCTTTAAAATCGGAACTAAAAAATGCCTCCTGGGGACTTCATATAGATAACAAAAAACATAAAGTGCAGCAAATCCTGCGGAGACTTTCCGTCGCAGCCGCAGGGAGCTAGCACTTGACCTCTAGAAGCCCCCTTGGGTCTTGCTAACAGGAATCAGACTCCGCTACCACACAAAAGATCATCTAAAAACATGTCTAAATAAATAGACTCTACATGTCCATAAGGTGCCTGGAATTCATAGATGCCTTTAAAAACCCTGCAATAAAAATAATACATTCATCCTTCAGTAATTGTAAATACATTAGTGCAGGTCTAACCTGATTAAAATGCAATTTCTTTAAAATCGGAACTAAAAAATGCCTCCTGGGGACTTCATATAGATAACAAAAACCATAAAGTGCAGCAAATCCTGCGGAGACTTTCCGTCGCAGCCGCAGGGAGCTAGCACTTGACCTCTAGAAGCCCCCTTGGGTCTTGCTAACAGGAGATGGAAGAGATTCATCCGGAACCTAGTTAAAAGAAATTTTTCGTGTGACGACAAGGACCCCATGAGGTATGGTTCAGTCAATGGAGTCGATTTAAGTAATAAATATGCCCGGACACTAGGTTTCCGAGCCTCTTCTGCTTCCCGCTCGGCTTGCCTTCTGCTCAGAAAAGCTACCTTGGTTGTTTCCACGTCCTTTCTTACAATAACATCTGGTTTAGAGAATAAAACTCCCCGCCCTATCCATTCAAATCCTTTTTTGATATAATTAAGCCAAGGGATACGGGCCACGTTATCTAGGGACAGGCATTCTCTTAAAATCAAATGAGTGAGGATTAAATCTTTATTTAACCAACACGTTAACCAAAAAGTCAAGGGACGCAGGGCGATAGTATCACTTAGGTAGGAAACCCCCAATTCCTCATGTACCACCAAGTTCGAGGTTCCTTGCGGGACACATAATAACCTTTTTAGAAACCCATTTTCCACAACTTGGAGGGGTTCCACTACCGTGTATCCCCAGATCTCACTACCATAAGTTGCTATAGCTAAGCTTTTTGCTCGATACACCTGAAGCATAGCTCCTGTCGGTTTCTTTCCCACTTTAGAGGCAAAATTAAAAATTGCAGCATTGACCCGCACCACTTCCCCTTTTTCTTTTTGATTAAGGGGTCCCACCTGAGTTGATCATCAAATAGGACCCCTAAATAAGAGAAAACATTCGTACGTGGGATCTTGTCATTACCAGTTCTAAACAAAACGTTCCTCTTCGTATTTTTCCCTACCTTCATGACATAGGACTTAGAATTATTAATGGTCAGGTCCCGATCTGTCATGAAATCAGAGAATGCCGTTAAAAGAGATTGTAGGCCCAGTTCAGTTCTAGATATTAGGACGGCGTCATCCGCGTAAAGCAAAACGGGAATGCCCCGCCGTCCTACATAGGGGAAATCTGCTCCAGTTCCCCTCAGCGCACTTTCCAATTCATTAATATAAAAATTAAATAAAAATGGCGCCAAGATACAACCCTGCCGGACCCCCTTCCTAATCTCGAAGTCCCTGGAAACCTGCAAATTTTGTGCAAACCTAATGTTGGCTTTAGTTGAGAAATGCAGGTCCTCGAGAAAATTAACAATACAATTTTCTACCCCCATTGCCCTCATGGACTGCCATAGCTTAACTCGATTTACACAATCAAAAGCAGATGACAAGTCCATGAAGGCAAGGTGGATAGTTCCGGGGTGCGCGACAGTGTATTTATTCAATATCATGAATAGGTTAAGGCACTCTGCAACTGTGGAACGCCCCGGCCGAAAACCATACTGGACGTCCGACAGAATCCCATTCTCATCTGCCCATGTTGTTAATCTCTGTAATATGACACGACCCACCACTTTGACCACTGAGTCAATAAGCGAGATTGGTCTATAGCAGTGGGTACTATTTCTGTCACCCTTTTTAAAAACTGGGACTATGGTTGAGGAGGCCCAAGACTGAGTACACCCCTTCTTAGCTGCCGCGTTAAATAGTGACTCTAAAATCGGGGCCCAGAACAAGGGGTCTGACTTAAATAAGTCCGGGGGGATCCCATCTGGACCTGGGGCTTTGTTAATAGTTAACCCTCGGATTCCTTCCAAAATCTCGCTCCTATTAAAGCATATCGGAGCATCCAACCTATTCTGGGGTATACTACAAATAGGCTTGGACGGACAATCAAACATGGTTTTAAAATGAAGTACCCATTCATCCTCTAAGATATGAGCCACGAGACCCTCCCCCCCATCCTTAACAGACAGGGGCCCATTCACGACACTCCAAAACCTCGAGCTGTTCCTCAAAGTACTTGAGTCGATCAGCTCCTTCCAGGCGTCTTCCTTCAGTGCTCCCTTGCGTGTGGCCAGGGCTATCTTGTATTCCCTGCGACAAGCACAAACCTCAGTTTGAATTCTCGGTTTGGCTGCCAGAGCCGCCCTCAGTCGCTTAGCTGATCTAGAGCAATCCGAGTCAAACCATCTGGGGCCGGAGAAAACAGTGCCTCTAGCCGGTGCACTTAACAATTCACCAACTGTATGCGCTATTGTCTCATAGGCACAGAGGATCTCTTCGGGGGTGGACCTCTCAGACGCACATAATGATAACTCATTGGCACAAGATGTTTTTACCTCATTATAGAAACTAAAAGGGGACACCTGAGACCATTTTAACCTTCGCTTTCCATCCGTTGGTTTCAGAATGCCCCCGGACGAAGCCTCCCCAGTTTTTGACAATAAAGGGTCCAACATTTGAACAATTAAAGGATTATGGTCACTAAATTCACTAGCTGTAATATTAAAACCATTAAAAACAGATAACAGCGATGAGGAAATTAAAATAAAATCAATGAATGATCCTCTTCCACTTCCTTTGAACGTTGGTACAGGGAACTTGGTATAAGGGTCAGTTAAAGACATCGTGACCACCAAATCCAATTCGTTTAACATGTTATTCAACAATTCTCCTTGGAGATTGTGGTCAAAATGAAAGCCCCTCATAAGGGGACACCCAAGCTCCGAGATACAGGATGTTGAAGGGTTACCACAAGGGTGTATGTTAAAATCACCAGACACCAAAAAATTATAAAATCCACGACCCATAAGTTGTTTTATAAGAACTCCCAAGCTAATGATGTTACCCGCCTCATGCGAACTGACCACTGAGTTATAAAAATTAAGGATTCCCCATCTAGTGTCCCCCCTGGTTACTGACAATGCCAGAATTCCCGGATGTGTGGATGGAATCACCTGTAACTTACAGTCAACAGCTACAGAGATATAAGTGACTAAACCACCCCTTGCTCTTCCACTCGCCGAGGGAATGGCCAGGACAAAAAAAGCCTTATAACCTTCTAGAAGAAAATCACAGTCCACCGACCATGTTTCCTGGAGACTAATTACAGTGTGTTGCTTCATGAAGCATACCCACCGGGGGTCCAAAAACTTGTTAGCCAATTCTGCAATATTCCAAGATAAAAAATTGTTAGACCTCGCAGCTATATGATTCATAGCAACCTCCCCTGAGGACTGAGAAAGTGCAATTGACTGAATTCCAGGGAAAACAGGAGCCTTTAGTCAATCGCAGTTATCCAATCCAGAGAGGGCTGCGAATCTATTATCTAATGCTAATACGTGGGTATTACTTGACTGCCCATCCGACTCAAAGGTCAAGTGGGCAGGGGCGGGAGAGTGTTGCCTGAGATCTGGATTATTTAGCCCTCCTCTTCGTTGTGAGGCCCTATAACTATTTTCAGGCAATTCCCTATTAAGTGCTGACTTGTAAAAATAACCCAGGGGTAAAACCTTAACTGCGGAACCCGTTAACGGGGTAAGGCTAGATTCCCTGGATAAAATACACCCCGCAGTGAAGGGGTTGTCAAAGTTTACAATGACACAGTCTCCATTATCCGTTTTCCGGGAACTCCCTATCCAATTAACCCTACGGGCCATGAGAATGTTGTTAGCTACTCGATGGCCCCAGGAGATAGAGTGTGTAAACCAATGGTTTAATTTGTTTTTCAACTGCACAAAATTTTCCACACCCCCCTTGGGGAGAGGAGGTATACTCCCCAGCACCACTACATAAGGGGTAGATTCTGGTGGAAGATCTATAGTTGGAAAACTCCGTGACTGGAGAACCCTCCCTCTGACCCCCTATCCAAACGTGATTCTCCTCTGCTAGGTTGCTGGCACGTGATAACCGGGGTATCGAGACTACTGGGCCTGCTCCCAGTAGGTCTATTTTTGTCATGTACCGCTCCATTCACTACAATCCTAGTGGTAGACCTGCCCCCTGCACCTTCCCCCACAGTTTTTGAGCTCCTAGCGGCTATAACATCTATATTTGAGGATGAGCTAGCTAACAGCCCGGCTGGGGGGATACAGCCAGTAGACCCCTCTAATTTGGCCAACCTAGCTTCTATCATACTTATTTTTTGAAACATCGGGTCTAATAATGTAGATAGCATAGTTTCTAGCCTGCTCCAAAAGTTCCCCTCTGCGGTGCTATCACATAATTGTACTGGCACAGTCTGAGGCGTAGAAGTAGGAATACCCACTTTCGCACCGCTTGTGGGGGGGACAACTACTACTGACCCTCCTAAGATTTCCTGTGCATTGTTTTTTTTTGTATGCACTTGGGCCTTTCTTTTTGTAGAGTGAGATTCGTTATTACAATCCGATTTAAGCTTTGCTTTTTGCCCTCTAGTAATCGCCTTAGATTGCACAGGGATAGGTTCATTCTCTTTAAGAGGGCAGGGGTCAGAGTTTATCAATATGACTGGGGCTACAAATAATGGCGGACTCAACCTAGCTGGGGGGGCATCGTGATTCACAGCCGTCAACGAATCAGGGAGTGTAGGAGTTAGGGAAAGTCTCCCTAACGGGGAATGTGGATCAAGGGATAACCTACGTTCTGTCAGTTGTATTTCATGAATGAGGGCAGATTCAGCTCTCAGAATGAAGGCATCTAAAGTGCCAACCACATTTCTTCCCGTACTTACTTTATGCTTACTCATTTTCCAACGACCTATAAACACACTTTTTAATAAATACACCAAGCCCGGGTAAAATACAATCTAAAAATAGTTATCCAAATACTTAAAACATATGTGCAAAATACAATGTGCAAAGTACAATGTGCAGGACACAGCTCACAGACTCCTCGGGGCCTTAACTATAATCCTCAGAAAGGAGCCATTTGCAATATAAGCTAATTAACAATGTCATTAAAACCAGTCCAACAATAAAAATAGAACAAAATGCAGGTTCAGTGCAAAATCCAGACAAAAATAGAGCAGAGTCTTAAATCTTAAGTCCAAAAAACTCACAAAGACACGTTTAAAGTGTAGCGGGTCAAACACACATTATCCATCAGACGCCAATGCTGCCAACCAAGTAAACTTTGGGAACACAGAAAAGGGACAGCAGTGCCTGTGTCAAAAACCTTGATCGCAATTAAAAGTAAAATGGCCAGCCCTGCCTCTTCCTGGCAATGACGGGCAAGGACGGGCCCGCCCTTGGCCCGGGCTTGGCCCGGGCGAGCCCGCGCGCTGCGGGAGGCCACCAGGAGTTTTATCGCGCCTCCGGGCGCCGTTTGCAGCGTCAGAGGCTGGCGCCGCCGCGGGAGCTGCAGGGAACCGTAGTCCTGTAAGCCGTTCCCCTCACGGCTGGAAATGCGCTCCACAGGAAAAGCAACTGTTGGGCCGTTCCCCTCACGGCAATGGTAAGTGGCTTGTGGCGTCCCGCGCTGCGGGAGGCCACCAGGAGTTTTATCGCGCCTCCGGGCGCCGTTTGCAGCGTCAGAGGCTGGCGCCGCCGCGGGAGCTGCAGGGAACCGTAGTCCTGTAAGCCGTTCCCCTCACGGCTGGAAATGCGCTCCACAGGAAAAGCAACTGTTGGGCCGTTCCCCTCACGGCAATGGTAAGTGGCTTGTGGCGTCCCATGCTGATTGGCTTACTACAAATAAGTTTGTTGCTGAAAACCTAAAAAGAATGCTGAATAAACACAGTGGCTAGATTTCTATTCACCAGTGATGAAAGTGCACCCGACGAAACATCTTTGTAGAACTATTACTATTAATTCCAACATTATAAACTCATGTTTTGTTAATCAAACTAAATGTGTATCCCTGGTTCTGGTAGTGTAAAAACTTGGACGGAGATGGATATTAAGCAGGCACTTCATTTTTACTCTAGGATGAAATACAAAGCACAGCAGGTCTAGATCTGTTCTTTCGTTATATCAGGGGTGGTTTGCCTGCTGAGTGTACAGCTGTGTCCCTATGTAGGAAATTGTCAGACTGCCATTACAATAAAAAGTTCTTCCTTCGAGAGGGCCTCGAAGTCCGTGGTAGGCACATTAACAGGAGGCCTCATAGAGCACGGCCATGCCTTCGCTTTCGTTTGAATCCCCACGTGCACAATAAACCAGCTAGTTGACAAGTATTCTTTTTAACTTCCGATACTTTTTAAATTACATTTGCCTAAATAAACTCTTCAAAAATGAATGTATAGGAGGTGCCGTAAACAGCACCTGCTGCCAAGGAATGCGTCTCGTTCAGAGCGAGACAAAACAGCAAAATAATATGTTGGTATAACGGCGAAATATTGATGGGAAAAAAAGACAAGGATAATAACGATGCCAATATTTTTCTGAATGATCTGTGGTAATGTCAGCCGGAATATCAAGCAGACAAAACACTTGTTTATTCTCTCTGCTATAAGAGGCCTTGCTACCCCCTTCCTATCATTGATAACTCCCTCCCCATTAATGGTGCAACGCACATTCTCCCCTCATTACTCTTTTAAAACTGCGGTTTTAGGAACACTCCGCTTTTCACACTATTCCCTGCTTTTAATTCTCCCTCTCCGGAGCCGCCGCAGCATGTGCTACAAGCGGCTGTAAATCATAAACTATTCACAATATTACTACAGGTCTGCCAGCTGCTGCCGCAAAGAGTCTCCTCTCGCGGTAATGGTCATCTCATCACGATGATCCTGCCTAGTCTGTGATGAACTGTGCGACCTCTCACTGGCCCATGAATGCTGCCAGTCGGGTATTGAGGTACCGTGACCGATTACAGCAGAGGCACGGCGAGAAACGGCAAACTTAGGAACCATGAAGTGCTGCTCCGATCCACAGCAATGTTACAGTGATGACCACGAGTGAGGCCGAAGCCAGCTCGCAGCACTCAAGTGAGACTTTGAATGAGTGCGGCAGCCAGTGCAGCTGAGCCCCCAGGCCAGCGCAACACACTCCTGGCTGGCTTGGCATGGATTGAAGAAGTCAGTCCTTTATTTAACTTTGCCCAGTGCGTGTGCTGCAGTCAACTCACTGTGGCAGGCAGAGCAGCGCGCTGCTACTTGCTGAGGAATGCCTGGGCACCCCTTCCAGATTCTGTTTATGCCTCAACGCACTGGTAGTGTCGCACAAGAACCACACTCCACGCTGTTACTTGAAGCGTAAAAGGCCATTTTATTAGGACAAGGTTGCAATCATTTTAGACTTTATTACATAGTACATAAATGCAATAAATATACTTTCCCCATCCCATACCGACTCATTCTCCATTCATCCTTCTCAAAACCATCTCACCTGTTTGACTCTTCCCCATTCACTCGGTGACCTCCTTCCTCTCCCCATTCTCACCTTCACTTGCCCTCCGAGCATCCTCTGTTGAATTTCCTTCATTGCCTCCCGCGCCCCGCTATCAGTCACCCGTGTACCGTCTCTCCCCCCCGAGGGGTGGATCCGCCCGTATGTGACTCACCACCCCTCCAAAGTACCGCAACGCCTCTGCCCTGCAACCTGCCCTAAACTGGCACGCTCAGACCCCAAAAACCACCCCAAACCCTTTGCATAAGACCTGTAGGGTGGGTGGGTGGACAAAATTTTCTTGTTCCCCCCGGTGGTGCTCAGGTGTCATGAAGAGGCTGGCTCTTCCTCTCCTGACACCTTATAGACTCCCCAACTCCCGCCCCTTCCTATTGCCCCTCTAATCCCACCCTCACCTTGTCCTTCCGGTCGTTGCGTGAATACCCCAGGGGAAGACTGGTCTGCGACCTTCACTTCCCCTGGGGGCCGCATCGCACAAGAACCACACTCCACGCTGTTACTTGAAGCGTAAAAGGCCATTTTATTAGGACAAGGTTGCAATCATTTTAGACTTTATTACATAGTACATAAATGCAATAAATATACTTTCCCCATCCCATACCGACTCATTCTCCATTCATCCTTCTCAAAACCATCTCACCTGTTTGACTCTTCCCCATTCACTCGGTGACCTCCTTCCTCTCCCCATTCTCACCTTCACTTGCCCTCCGAGCATCCTCTGTTGAATTTCCTTCATTGCCTCCCGCGCCCCGCTATCAGTCACCCGTGTACCGTTCTCCCCCCCCGAGGGGTGGATCCGCCCGTATGTGACTCACCACCCCTCCAAAGTACCGCCAACCAGGGAAACCCCCGTAGGGCGGTTCCCTGCCCCACCCCCCCCAGTTCCTGGGCACCTTTCGCCTCCCGTCAGCCGACCCCGCGGCACCCGTTGGACGACCAATCCACCACCGAAACTTGTGTCCCTTATAAATTACTATTGTTGGGACAATTGTGGGTCGCGAAAGGTGCCAAACCTCCGCCGTACCTAACGCTGCCCTACGCTGTGGCACCCGGTGGCCGACCATCCACCACTTTAACGTGCGTCCCGTGCAAACAAGTAACATTTTCCGCGCCAATCCATGTCCGTGGAAGGCGCCCCCCCATCGCGGTGAACGACCATCCACCACCTTTACTTGCATCCCGTGTAAACAAGTAACCTTTTTGGGCCAAACCTTGTCCATGACAGGTGCCCCCATCGCGGTGAACGACCATCCACCACCTTTACATTGCATCCTGTGTAAACAAGTAACCTTTTCGGGGCAAACCTTGTCTGTGACCAATGCCCCCATCGCGGTGAACGACCATCCACCACCTGTACCTGTGTCCCGCGTAAACAAGTAACTTGTTAGGGGCAAATCCTCGTCCGTGAAAGGTGCCCCCCATCCCGGTGGATGACCATCCACCACCCAAAACCTGCGTACCGTGTAAATAAGTAGCATTTCTGGGCCAGCCCTCGTCCGTGAAGGTGCCCTCGTTTTAACCAGACCACCTGTTGCTCCGCAAAACAGGCTCACCACCAGAGGGCCATTACTTGTCAAACCAGTTCGATAGCCCCCGATCCCTTCTTCTGCAAGGCCCCAATTCATTCATGTGACCAAAGTGCCCCACGTTCTGTTCCATTGCACCATATCCCCTTCCATGCATCATAGTGTAAAGCCATAACAGACATATCCCAGTATACTTTTTTCTCCCACATGTATCGTCATATCGGGGCAACTCCTTGTGTCTTGTGACACGATTTCAGCCGCACTGGCAACAACACCCCCCATTTTGATTCCACCGTTTTCCCCATCATTGCACAGCCCGTCTGTACACCGACTAGTTCGCCTTCTTCTCTGTCCAATTCCCAGGAGAATGGCCACCCATCCAGGCGACTGCCCTGGATCCTGATCTACTCCCACTTCCTATAGTAGAAAAAGAATGATTAGTCCTGCATGAAGTACGTTCCCTTTCCCTTAGCCCTCGTTCGGCAGTCGATCCAAAGCCATCCGAAAACCCCCAGTCCAGTAGCAACATCGGCACAGAAAACCTTTCCGTACACCCGTCACCCTCAACCTCCAGCCCCTCCCCCCCCCAAGGGCCCTCCGGAGACCACCACTGCTACAGCCCCAATACATAGGAATCGTGCGTCATCGGAGGCAGCCCCCACCCAAATAGCCCGGCCTCCATATGAGGCCTATAACGACCTGCAGAACTGACATTCTACCTATCACCATTAGAAAACAAATGCCCCCCAGCCATAGGCCTTCACTCTCTTGCCACCAAGCACCACTGCGTCATGCCCTCTCCCTGCTTCCCCCTGCTCCAACGACACACGCTCTACTTGCCCCCGAAAACTGCCACCAACCGAACCATTAAACCCACCCCAATTTCCCGGCATCCGGGCACACATCCCTCACCCCTGCGCCTCACAGCACCCACGCCGCTCTGCTCGAACTTATGGGCCCAAATTTGTACCACCAAACACTCCAGGCGGTAAATTGCCGGTCACCACAACCACTGCTCCACATTGGCCATAACATCCCGTCTCCAGGGTGTACACTAACGTACCCCAGTTCCACTAACCCTTGTAAATATATCATATTGATAGTGTCTGTCTGACGCTGCACCGTGTGCCGACTCCCCGCACCATACATTCCAAACCATCCCGCACCTACCCTGCCTCACACGCCCCATTGCCGCACCATTCAGCCTTGGACTCTGTCTATCGCCATCCATATCCCCGCTGGTCACCCCGCCTGAAAAACCACCCAGCCACTGTACAGCAAACCTGCCCCGGCCATGCCTAGGCGTCTGCAACTCATCTCCCCGGTATCCCCTCCCCGAGTACCACGTGTAGCACTCTTCGACCCATCATTCAATGCCGTAGACCGTCCCATCCCTCCTGCCCTTGGCTCGAGTGTCCCACCACCCACAGAGCAACTGCAGCACGCCACCACAAACCCCTTGTCAAACTATCACCCGCTACTATCCACGAGACCACCCTGGACCCAACCGTAGCGCACGGCATCAAGCCCCCCCCACCTGGTAGTGTACCAAAGCAGTGGCCCGTCCCTTCCCTGAAGCGCAAGTTACCCGTCAAACACACCCTCTTGGCCTCCGTGGCGGCGATGCCCCCCCACCCGAGGCCCCTACTGCTGTCGGACCAAAATCCCACAAGCAGCCTACCCAGTTTTCCGACAAATTACCCACACCTGTCCGTCCCCCCTGCAAGTCCCCGCCTATATCGATGTCCCCATCTCACTGCAAAGACGCTTGCGCCCAAGTACCCCGAAACCCCACTGCGCTTCACCACCCCAGCCCCCACCAAGTGGGGACGGCCTATCAGTCAAAATCCCGCCCGCACTATTGGGGAGCCTTGACGCAACCCTTGTGCCGTATAACCAAGTGCCCGTCATCTGCATATCCGCCGCTTCCGCCAGCCGTCCACGTCCCGACCCCCCCCCGGGGGCCTCCACCGTAGTCAACCAAATTCAGCCCGCCTGCCTCTCTGGACCCATGTACATTCAATAGTCCACCCGACCCCCCGTCATAGAACCACCTACATCTTCGCCGGAGCCCCGGCCTTCTCTCATGCAACATCGAGCGCCATGGACCCATGGCCTCCAGTGAACCGGGAAGGACTTCTTAGCCCTGTCATCCCCCCGTACTCTCCTGCGCAACGTCGTTGGTATATCCGGTCCCCCTGGTATAAAACGTCCCAAACAAAACCTCACCCCCCCCCCGGCTCAGTTACTTCCGCCCCATCCCTACGTCTCAAGTGATTCCCGCATAATGGCGCCAAAGGTGCCAGCACGCCCGCTGCGGGTAGTGCCTATATAATGCGTGGACGCCCCATTGCTTTCCAATACTAATGACCGCATGCGTGCCAACCGGCACCTCCGCCCCAGCGTCACCGCTCCTCACACTCACAGATAGTGTTCAGTGACCCGTGGTGAGCTCACGTCAGTCCCCCGGCACCACATTGTCCGTTTGGACCCATGCCAACCCTTTGCCTGGCCCACGCAGGTCTCTTGCAGCCTGCCGCCGCAGCGCCTGCATCTCCGCCACATCCCCCACCACAGTGCACACACCGGCCGACCAGCCGAAGTCCTTTCATCCGCCCAGCTCACCCCTGTCCCAAGGCCTCAGCCATACACCTGTACCTGAGTGTCCGTCCGGGACCTCCTCCTCCTGATCAGGCGATGCTGTTCCCCATTGCCGTCGTGCCCTCAGCTCTTGTCTGTGGCCGCACTTGACTCCTGCAACTACAACGAAACAGGCCAGTCACCAGAAACCCCCCCCATAGCACCCCACTCAGCCCCAACCCCTTTCGCACTGCATCGTCCATTCCACAACGTCATCCCCGTCGCACACCGTCCCTTTCCTCCTACTGCATCCCTCCACATCCTTGCCAACAGCCCCCCTACTCGTCCCTCAACATCCATGATATCTTTCGCAAACTGTATTCAGAACTTCGCAAAAAACCATAACGTTGTGATGTTTGATGCGCAATCCCGCGATGGAGGGCAGGCCGCCGCGGACCCCCCTACTGCTTCCAGCCAGCATCTTGAGGCCGTCGTGCACCCCGCCGGCATCACCCTTTACTGCCGGCCACAATTACCGGTCTTGATTCCCCCCCCCCCAGGTCGCTCCAGCCAGGTGGGCCCCGAGCACCACCGGGCCTCGTGCCATGCAGGCAGTCCCTCGCCCCTACTCAGCGTACCCCCGAAAATGCCGCCTGCCACCCCCGACAGCGTCCCTGGGCCCGCCCTCCACCTCCCTCCCATGCAGCAACCCATGAAAAAGCCCTGCGCGCCCTCCCCGGCACCGCCTCCCCCCCACTTGGCCCCCCCCAGCGCACCGCCCCGTGCATATTGCAGGTGGGCCCGTAAACTTACGTTCCGCCTGATGGCCAAACAAAAGTGTGAAGTATGTGGTTAAAGGACGTTGTACGCATAGACCTTAATTTAGCAGCACTAGAACTGAGAAAAGTAAAATTGAATGAATACGGAGCAAACACCGGTGCAGAACAGAATACCACAAGACAAAGAACGATGCGCCCTGAGTGCGCTGAGAGCACGGGGTGACAAGTAAATGCGCACATTACACAGGCTCACGGCACCTTGTTTCCAGGCATCGCATGCTGGCGCCGTATCTTTTTACGAAACACGGCCGTCTCTTTACCTCTTTTTATTGTTACTATTACATCCCCCAGGGCCTCCCGCCCCCCTATGGAGGTGCGTGTCCGCAGTTAGGGAGGCCCCAAAACTACACAAAGTCTATCCGAGGCCCCCAGCCCGGGGCGCCCCAATGGGTATCACGCTGCCGAGTGGCGCACCGCGTCCCCCACCGCCCGTATTGGCCAGCCAGCCCCCCCCCCAGTACCGGGTAGAGGCAACGCCGGAGCCCCCCCCTTTTTGCCACGTACAGCACCGGGCCGCGCATGCTTAAATCCCACCCACCACCCTCAAACGCGAGTGCTGGCGGCATCCATCGCGGTGGCGGGCAGACGCTCAACCAGCCTCTGCCGCCTCCCTGTGGCTATTACCGGGGTGCCCCCGCCCCTACCCGAGGTCGCCTTCGCTCCCGGTGGTGGCTCTTCCTCACAGCCACCACCGCAGCAGCACCATCGCCTACCCGTGCACGCAGGCCGTCCCGGATCATGCCTGCTGTACACGCCCGGACGAAGCAGCTCCTCCCGGCCCGCACAGCCACGCACCCGCTGCGTCGTGGAGCAGACAGCCGCCGCTCCGAAGGTCGCCATCGGGCTCCACAACAACAGGGTGACTCCCCCGAACACTACCCAAAAATACAGCTGCTACCAAACCCCCCGCCGATCGACAAATCGGCCGCCTGCCCCAACCACCCGCCAACCGACTCCACAAAATGTTCTTGTTCCCCCCGGTGGTGCTCAGGTGTCATGAAGAGGCTGGCTCTTCCTCTCCTGACACCTTATAGACTCCCCAACTCCCGCCCCTTCCTATTGCCCCTCTAATCCCACCCTCATCTTGTCCTTCCGGTCGTTGCGCGAATACCCCAGGGGAAGACTGGTCTGCGACCTTCACTTCCCCTGGGGGCCGCATTAACACGCAGGGGGGAGGAGAGATGAGGTGGGGGTGTAGAGGCCTCTGTTATGTCTGGTTGTGTGTCCCTGCGAGGACACCGTAGGGCACTGCTGTGACAATGTCCCTGTGTGACACCGTACTGTCCTGTGACCTCACCAGCTGGCTATTGTCTGACAGTTGACAGCTGGTGATCCCACGTGAGGACACCCCGTGCCCTCCGCCGACGGAGCCCGTGTTGGTGAAGATAATAAAGAACTTATTCTGCAACAAGCAATACTGCGTACTGGAGTTCTTAACAAAGTTGGCGACGATCACCAACACCGGAACCCACCAAGACAGAATTGGGAAGTAATTAAAAAAAAAAAATGAAATGAAGATTTAAAGGAGAGAAAGCAACAGAACAGAGAAGAAGACAAATTTTGAAAAAAAGGTGCAGAAGGATTACAGAAGAAAAGTACAGTAGGGTGCGTTAAAAAAAAAAGAGACACATACGCTAAGTGTGGAACGGAGCGTTAATATGAGAGCCGAGGAGTTCCAGCACAATTGAGAGAAAGAGTGTTTGAAATACAGCAAAAAAAAAACGATTGGAAAACCAGGTAGAAGCTTGAAGAAAAAATGTTGACGAAGCTGTGTGAAAGTTGAAAGGAAATAATGAGGAAAAGCCCAACAGTCGGCGTATGACAGTTTAACGAATTTCTACGAGCATTCCTCAAGCAACTGTCAGCTGGAGCTCTACGTCAGCATCAGATGTGTCTACGAGGTGACGCATTACGCAAAGGAGGCCATTTAAGAAAAAAATGACAGTCTAGTTTTTGTTAGTGACGTATCACGCACGTCTAAGGAGCGCCATTTAAAAAAAAAAAAAGAAGAAACTTCATAGCGGCGCATAACGGAACTCGTTGTTACTGCGAGCAACTAGAAAGGAAATATACCGCATGCATAAGACATCGACAGCCTTGCAGGAGCAAAAAGGTATGATACAAAGCGTGTGGGCTATTCTAGGAATAAAAGTGGGAAGAGGAAAGGAATACTTTGTCCCAGGGTGAACTATAACGCTAATGTGCATCCCATTGAACAGAATTGGTGACTTGTATCCTCTCAGGCAGTGCATGGCATTAAGATCAGACTAGCTGTAGATCAAAGAATAAGCACTAAATAAAGGAAATTTTAAGTTAAAGAAAGACACTCCTCACTGTGCACCCCAGCAGTTACTTTGACACTGTGGAAAAAATCAGGGCGCAAGACAGTAATATAGCATGGCGTCTGGGTATTTATGGAATCTCTCTCCACCACAGTCATTCTTACCAGGCGTAGGAGAACCAGTGATAAAGTGGGAGGAATGGAGAGAGTATTTCAATAACTATATATCCCAATTTGAGGATGATGATGAATTTACAGCAAAAAAGAAACACAAACTATTATTGCATTGTCTTGGGGCAGGGGGCATCAAGGTGTACAACAAAATTAACAAAAAGACAAGGGGAGAATGTCAGAATGATTTCTACGCAAACGCAATTGAGGACTTAAATACGTACTACAAACCCACTGTGTGTGTGGGTGTGGACAGATATAAATTCTTCCACAGGAAGCAAAGCAAGGAAGAGTCTGTCGACGACTATGTTTCAGCACTTAAGGAGCTAGCGTTGAATTGTTGATTTGGCGACTTGCATGACGAGTTCATAAGAGACCAGATCGTCATGCAGGGGTCAAATTCAAACATACAAGACAATTTATGGGCTAAGGGCGAGTACCCTCTCCAAAACATAGTAGACATTGCTAGGAAAGCAGAATTGACGGGACGCTGTGCTAAAGCGGTGATATCAGAATGCAAAGAAAAGAAGGAAGAGGGAACCGTAAACAGGGTGACACAATCTAAGCATATCCCTAAACAAACATGGAACAACAAAGCACCCAGACCAACGTACAGTAGACAACAGGGAAGTGACAAGAGGCGGTGCTACAGATGCGGAAACAACTCACACTGGGCAGACGACAAGAATTGTCCGGCAAGAGGGGTAAAATGTTCGTATTGTGGCGTGATAGGCCATTTTCAGAAGGTGTGTCGTAGGAGAAACACACGTTCAGTACAATTCGTTTATGAAGATGATGCAAATGACCAAGGTCAATCAGACGAAGAAGACGTCAGCATGTGCGTCCTCAGTATAGAAGATGAGCAGGTTAACGAAGTTAGTGCTGGAACGGTTGGAAGAACAAAGAAACCCGTCTGTGACATGACTATCGGCGGAGTTCAAATCAGCATTGTCGCAGATTCAGGGTCCCCATACACAATTGTTAACAGGAGGATATGGGAAGAAAAATGTATGCCCAGCATTGGTAATCAACTAGATAAAGCAGACATCAACATTAAATCATTCACAGGTGAGCCTATAAATGTATGTGGATTCAGGAAACTGAAATTTGAATACAAAGGTAGGCAGTCAGATGGTAAACTGTACGTATCCTCTGTCGGTCCATCTGTACTGGGATGGATGGATCAGGGACATTTAGGAATCATTCTTGATCCAACCAAACAGGAACCTGTCCTTGTTGTCCATGACGCTGATGACTATGGCAAATCCCTGGAGTGCAAATTCCCAAACGTGTTTAATGGTAGGATTGGTGCATTGAAGGGATACCAACATAAGATCCAAGTAAAATCACATGCCAACCCTGTGGTACATAAAGCCAGAAATCTACCATTTTAGATAAGGGAGGAAGTCAAAGCGCAATTGGAGAAATTACTTGAGGAGGGCATCATTGAACAGGTGGAGGCCTCGGAGTGGATTGCACCTTTAGTCGTTGCCAAACGTCCCAACGGCAATTTGAGGTTGTGTATAGACCTGCGCGACCTCAATGATAACATAGTGGTAGAACAATTTCCACTGCCAAAGATAAACGAAATGTTGGCAACTACAAAAGGTGTAAAATGGTTTTCGACAATAGATTTAAAGGCAGCGTACCACCAGGTCCCGCTTCATCGTGACAGTAAGAAACTCACAACCTTCATAACACCCTTTGGATGTTTCCAGTTCACGAGGGTTCCATTCGGTCTGGCTTCTGCGGCCGCAATGTTTCAGAGACTCATGAACAACATTTTTAAGGGAGTGTCGGGAATACTGTTGTTCCAGGACGACATTCTTGTAATGGGGAAGACTAGAGAGGAACACGACGTGAAGGTTGAACAAGTACTGGAAATTTTAGACGCTAAAGGACTCACAGCAGAACACAGAAAATGCAAATTTGCATGTGAATCTGTAAACTATCTGGGACATGAAATCAATGGCGAAGGAATCAGCCCGAAGAAAGATCTGCTGGATGCCATTAAGGACTCGCCGGTACCAAGCAACAAAGATGAACTGAGATCTTTTCTGGGTCTGGTAGAGTTTTATGCAAAGTTTATTAAAAACTTTTCAAGTAAAACGTATGAAATGAGACAACTTCTCAAAATGAATAGCAAATTCGAATGGAACGACGTTTGTCAAAGATCATTCGACTCACTGAAAAAAGAAATGTGCTAATCCATGCCCTTGCAAGGGTTTGACCCATTGCTAAAGAGTACGATCACCACCGATGCCAGTTCCAAGGGTCTTGGGGCAGTTTTAACACAGAAAGACAATAAAGGAGCAGAATTTACCATTGCATTTGCATCACGCTCACTAACTCAAACAGAGGAAAAAATTTCCGTAATTGAACGTGAGGCATTAGCATGTGTATGGGCATTAGAGCACTTTCGCCAATTCGTGTGGGGAAACAAAGTCATTCTGCGCACAGACCACAAACCTCTAACAAATGTGTTCACTGCTAAAGGTTTGTATGCCACATCTCCCAGGTTAGCACGCTTATCGGTGCGTATCTTTGATTACAATTACACCATCCAGTACGTTCCTGGTGTAAAAAATGTAGTGGCAGATTTCCTGAGCAGAATGCCAGTCAGAACTTTACACCAGGAAAACTCTACAGAAAAAGAAGAGACATGTATTGCCAGCCTTAGTGAGAACTTTCAGGGAATTTCTAGGAAAGAGTGGCTCACCGAGCAGGAAAAGGACACTGAGCTAAGCCAGGTAATAAACATGTTGGCTAAAGGATGGGCGTGCAAGAGCAGACTCGCGGATTCGTTGAGACACTTTTATGAAGTAAAGGATGAACTATCTCATGAAGATGGATTGCTGTTAAGGGGAGGTAGAGTAGTCCCTCCGATCACCCTAAGAAAGAGAATATTGGACTTGTGCCACGAAGGACACTTAGGGATTGTAAAGACTAAAAACAGGGTAAAAGAAAGCTACTGGTGGCCAGGGGTTGGTATTGCGGAAGAAAGGGTGGTTAGAGACTGTAACATGTGCATTAACTCAGACAAAACACAGGTCACCCTCAGACCACCTCTTCATCCATTTCCATGTCCCTCCATGCCTTGGGAAAGGGTAGGGGTGGACATAATGGGACCAGTGCTGGAATGTGATGAACAGTGGTACATTGTTGTCATCATTGACCATTTTACCAAGTGGCCCGAAATCAAATTTCTCACCAGACCTGATTCAAAGAGCATAGTGGAATTCTTGGATAGTGTGTTCATAAGAGGAGGACTGCCTAAGCAAATCGTCAGTGACAATGGGCCACAGTTCATGTCAGACGCATTCAGAGCATACACAGAAAGAAACCAGATTGAACACAAGACAACTTCCGTTTACCACCCAGCCGGAAACGGTGCCGTGGAACGGTTCAATAGGGTCCCAAAAGGCGTCATCCAGTTAGCCAACAGCAACAAGCTGTGCTGGAGACGAGAAATACTAAAGACCTTGTGGGCCTACCGTATCACTCCAAGCGACACCACAGGTCATAGCCCATTCGTACTCATGCGGGGCAGGACACCTCTTACCAAGGACAATGTGGGTTGGACCATAGCCGCGAAAAGAGTACACTGGTCAGCCTACCAAGTAAGGAAGAAAGTAGAGCAGGCACAATTCAAATACAAAACAAGGTTCGACCTAAAGCATGGGTGTAAACCGGTGGAACTCAAGGTTGGAGACACAGTAAAGGTTAAGAAAAGTGGGCACATAGGTAAGGGGCAGGACAGGTTCTCCACACCCCTGTCTGTACATGAGTTGTATTGCAATTCTGCCCTTTGAGCGACGGCAGAGTATGGCATTTCTCTGCCCTCTCGTTGTGTAAACACACATCAGAGAACTCAGCCAACACCCCACAGGAGACACACTGTAGTGAGCAACCAAGTGTGAACAAGCACAACAGATCCCTATCTGATTCATCTGATTATGAGTCTGATCATGATCATATCATACATGATGCCCCGTCATCCAGCACAGCCTCATTACAGCCAACTCCCCTGGTACAGGCCGCACCCCATGGTATCAACACCAGTAGAGTAAGCAGACAGCTGCCCTCCATTCCAGAAAGGAGTGAATCGTTCCCTGTCTATACTAGCAGGGCTGGAAGAAGAGTCTTACCCCCTGTGAGACTCTCTGATTACAATTGTGATTAGCCTGTTGCATATTGTATTCTGATGTACTTTTAACATGTATTCATAGCCTGCTCCATTTCATCTCTCTCTCTCTATCTTTTTCTCTCCCTCCCGCTCCATGCTCTCCCCACCCCTTCTCTTTCTCCACCCCTTCCCCGCTCACCTGTTTTCTCTCCTCTGTTCCTTCGGGGGAAGATGTGTTATGTCTGGTTGTGTTTCCCTGCGAGGACACCGTAGGGCACTGCTGTGACATTGTCCCTGCGTGACACCGTACTGTCCTGTGACCTCACCAGCTGGCTATTGTCTGACAGTTGACAGCTGGTGATCCCACGTGAGGACACCCCGTGCGCTCCGCCGACAGAGCCCGTGTTGGTGAAGATAATAAAGAACTTATTCTGCAACAAGCAATACTGCGTACTGGAGTTCTTAACAGCCTCGGAACACGAAAGTGCGGGTTGGGAGAGGGGGAGCACAGGAAAAAGGGAGGAGACATGCGGGTGGAGCTTTAGCTTTCCCGTGGTCAGTTGTAGCATTTAAAAAGCAAAAAATGCATTTTATATTATTATCAGGTCCACGGCAGTCTGTGTGCCTGCCTGCTGCGGAGAGGGTTTACCCCTGAATTCAGAGGAGGGGCATGGATGTTTCCGAGGGCCGGAGCTGCCGAGGAGCTCGTGCTTGGCTGCCTACGGTTCTGCTGGAGGGTGTTTTCCTGCAGCAAACAAGAGCGCTGTGACTCCAAACACGAGCACTAGTGTTGAGTCTAAAAACACAAGTTAAACAAGCAGTGGCAAAGCCAAAAAGTCGGACATTCACTGCCAGCTTTTTGCGCTGCCAAGGCTTGTTCTGCTCTTCTACCAAAAAACAAGCCCAATCCTCCGTAAAACAAAGCCCAAACCAAAACTAACTCCCTACTAAAAAGAAGCCCAAATGACGGTCGAAAGCGAAAATTGCTTAAAAGCCTAAAAAATATAACCACGAAGAGGGAGGCATGGCAAAAAAAGTACCCCCAATAAAACTGTGGAATTAGGAGGAGGTGGGAGGGAGGAAAACTATATTTAAATGTAATCAGCTATGGTGCCGAAACTACACAGAGGCAAACAGAAACAGTGCAGGAAACAAAGAAATAAAGTAGGCCCCCAGAGAACAGACAAAGAACTGTAGTGTGATGAGACAGTACTTAGTCCCTGCTGCATGGGAGGAACGGAAGAGAGAAAGGAGGGACAAAGAGGCAGGACTGACCACTGGCAACCAAGGACTTTTGAGGGACACTGAAACAAACAAATCGAAAGCTGGGGGATGGCTTTAACCCAACATAAGAAATTACAATAGGTCTCGAATGCTCGACCTAAAAACAAGCTAAGGTCAGAATGTGGTGGTTGGAAGACCGTCACTGCCACTCCACGATGACTCTGGCAGTCAGAGGACCGCTAGACTCGTAATCAGGCCCTATGTGTTTCAATGTTTTTGCTATTAAGTATATATTCAAATAGTAGATGTTATTTTGTTTTTCAATATTTGTGTGTCTGATATTGTTAAGTCTGGATATTTTTGACAGCCATATTTTTATAATTGATATTTGTTTCTTTTATTTTTAGTTAAATATGGGATGGTGATATTTTTGTAATTGATATTACTTTGATTATATTTTAGTGAATCAATATTTTTTTCTATGATATTCTATCATGGAACTGACGTGGTTGTAAATCCATTGACAAGTTTAGATTCCTTGGAAAAAAACAGTTGATACATCTCTTCTACTTTGAATGTATAGAAATTCAATATATCCATGGTTAAGAACGAGCTGAAACATTAAACACATATTTACTCATATGGACTTCTCTTTTTCCCCAATTGATAAACACCTTTGTTGTTACTAAATGTAGTTAGAAATAATTGTTTTTATTGAATGTATGATTCATTCTATTTTCCTGCAGATTTTGAAAAACAGCCAAGAACCTAAACATTTATGATATACTGTCATATAAATGACACTACAACTTCAATAGTATGTGACTTGTAATAATACACAAAAACACACTTCCAACTGTCTGTAATACCGAGGCCAGATGGTGTTTTGCTTTGTTGTAGTTCATTTGATTGTTGAATTTAAATAAAGCACAGTTTCTTGGTGCAACGTCAAAGAACCTTCGTTTCGCACAAAACAAATATTGAAAAGCACACTTTTCAAAACATAGCGAATAAGCATGCACTCGATTGTCCTAATTTAGTTACTGATTCTGGAGCCTAGAATACATGTTCATATGTTCGTTGCTCTTCAGTGAATGTATGCTCAATGCCACTCCATCTAGGTGTGTTGCTTTTCTGGCAGGAGGTCTGTATATACAACATAATCAAATAAATCTGTATGGAACGCCTGGGCAGAATTTGGTGTCAGAGTTCCTGTGCACATTGTCTACTTGTGTCATAAAGAACGAGTCAGTGTGAGTGATCTTATCTGCTGATGTCACTGAAGGCTCTAAAAATTAGTTTAAAATTAGTATGTCAACACTGCTTCAATAATGTATTGCTCTATTTATTTATATGAAATATTTGCCAGCATCCTTCGCAACAATGTTACATCTCTGAATTTCTCAGTATCCATCCCAACAGAAAGTGACCATATTGCATTTCTCAGGATGCATCTGTTCAGGAAGTGACATCACTGGATTCCGCCAAAACCATATTTAAAAGAAGCTAGGCAAGCAGACTTTATTTCCCAACACTCAGCTCAAAAGAACACTTCTGGACTTCCCAGAATACATCTTAAGTTAAAGTGGCCTCACTGCATTTGCCAGCATCCATCATGTACGGGAAGTGACATCTTTGGATTCCTTCCAAGCCACCACCTTTATAAGAAGGCTCCAGACAAGCAGATAGATTTTGGGCCAAAATCCCTCCTGACAAGGTAAACTACCTATCGCCATGTGTTTCTCAACATCATTACAAACAGTTCTCACTCTCACAGAAATACCTGCAAAAACACTTACCATACTCCCGCATCTAGCACGAACAACTCATCCACATAAAACTCTCTAGAATACACACACCACCTCCATTAACCATTGTCAACTCACAGTCAGCAATTAGTCATGATTCCGACATTGTCAACAACATCACACATGACAAACTAGAAGCCCTTATCACCACAGAAATCTCTTTCACATCCCCCTAAAAACTGAGGGGCATATTATCAAGGGATTTATCGCCGCTTTAGCGGCACTTTTTGCCGATAAAGCGGCGATATTTATATCGCCCTATTAGCAAGCTGTCTCTAACTGGCGTTAGCGACAGCTTTTAGGTGTTAGCGGGCGGGATTCACATCACCTTGCATGTCAGCGATAATTATCGCTAATGACATGCAAGGAAGGCGTTCCCTACTAAAAGCGACTGGAAACAGTCGCTAACTCCACTACCCCCTATTAGCAAGGCAGGCGAAGCGATAAAATAATTCGCGCTAAGCGCGTTTATCGCTATATTTTATCACCTGCTAGTGAGGATGACTTACCTGTTTAAAGTATAGGAGGTGGATTCTAATGCTGAATCCACCTTAGCGATAATGCGAGAATATCGCTGCTTTTCCAGCGATATTCTCACATTTTGCCGCTATCGCTGGAAATATTATCGCTATGGAGATAAACCTTACTAATAGGGTGTTATCTCAGCGATAATTTCCAGCGATAGGCGGCGTTAACAAAAAACGCGCTAAGCGCGTTTTGCGATAAATATCGCTACTCCTTGCTAATATGCCCCTGAATCTTGACATCCTCTTCTGCTAGGATACAGCATCCAACACAAAGAACGCACATTCAAAACTGAAATGGGACTTGCAGTCATACAAGTCAATGGCGTCCTGTACCATCTTCAACATGGCCACACCAAAGTATTTTGTTATTGTAATTGTAATTACATGCATGTAGTGCTAATTGCCCCTGACAAGGAGTTGAGGCGCTTTTGGCCAGTAGCAAGCTACTCTGAACCCAAAGGATTAGGGGTGGGTTAACATAGGGAAATATAAGTTGTTAATTTGAGCAGTGTACATTTGAGTCTGTTAGTTTAATTGAAAAGGGTGAAGACTCTAGAAGGTGTTATTTGGGAGATTATAGTAGTAAAATGAGGTTTGGGATGAGTCAAAGAAGGAGTACAGGAGGAAAGAGTCTAGGAAGGGTTAATGGGAAATTGGAGAAGTATAATGAGGTTTGATGTCAGTCAAGGAAGGATAGAGGTGGGAAGAGTCTAGAAAGGGTTATATTGTAGATCATAGCAGTAGAATGCGGTTTGGGGTGAGTCAAGGAGGGATAGAGGAGGGGCAGAGGAGGAAAGAGTCAAGAAAGGTTTAATAGGGAGATCATAGTAGTAGAATGAGGTTTGTGATGAGTCAGAGAGGTGAAGTAGAGGATATATTGAGAGAGGTATAGGATGAGACATAGAGTAGTGCATTGGAGGGAGTTGAAGGTCTTTTTTCTACAGTGGGAATAAAGTAATACAGATACATAACTACATAGAAAAGGTATACATGTATAAAGAAAACAGTTAAAAAAATAAAGTGGTATTGCATTGTATAATGTTCCATATGTGCATGTATGAAAACATAGTTAGGAACTCAGACTGTCAACTGCTGCTTTACGTCAAGTTAATTTGATTGTGCATTTTTATATTTTTGATTAATATTTATTTTGTATAGATATATATATATTCATATGTTCCTCAATATTTCAATAGTGAACATATTTACATATTGTGATAGATAAATAAAATAAAATAGAGACCTATAAGCTTGTGATCGAATACATTATATGAAAACTATGCTGTGACCTATAGACATGCAACGAATAAAAAAATATGTGTATATGTCTTTCTATATTTACATATGTGTTAGAAATGGGGGTCTCTAGTTGGCAGTGGTTTGCACCCTGTCCATGTAGGGACCCTTATGCTAGTCAGGGTTAGGGAGTTTCTCACCCAAGATAACCCCTGCTCACCTTCTTGGCAGCTTGGCACGAGTAGTGAGGCTTATCTCAGAGGCATTGTGTAAAGCATTTGTACATAAACACACAGTAACACAGAAAAAACACTACAAAAGGACACAGCACAAGTTTACAAAAATAACAATATTTATCTGTATAAAACAAGACCAAAGTGACAAAAATCCAACATACACAAATCAAGATATGAATTTTTTAAAAATATCTAAGAAAAAAATACAGTTCCTTGAAGTCGGTAGCACCAACTGGGAGGGCCTACTATGGATCATGACGGACCTGCAAACAGTATCTTGAAGTTGAAGAGGCCTTGAGGACCTTGCGGTGAAGTGCAGCAGTGAGGCCTCGCAGGTGTTGTGGACATCAGTGCTGCAAGTCAGTGCAGAAGTCGTGGAGTCCTTAAAGTCACACACGTTCCAGATCAAACTCTGTGAGTTCGAACTCAGGAGTGCTGACGTCAGCATTGCCTGGGCTGTGATGTCGTCGCAGGCAGTGCGTTGTGCAATTCATGATTCTTTACCTTCAAATTTTCCCAGACATCAGACTGGACCCGGAAGATTTTTTGTGAGAGTACCCTTGAGCACTGGTAGTTTGCATCAGTCAGCTCTGTGTGGCCTCGTCAGTGTCTTCCACGCCGAATGTGACGTCTGTGTCACCCACCTTGGTGCGCTTATGTCAGTTTCTTTTCACGACTTTCCACGCCAGAAGCGCGAAACCTAGAAGTGCACACTAGGGCCCTGATAGGGATTATCCCTGACCTTAGAAATCTGACCACAAAATGGGGAGGATGGGTGGGTCGCTAAGGAATCTGCAGCTAGACATTGTCTCTTCCATATAAGGCATTACCGAAGGTAAGTAACTTTTTATTCTGATATAGACTTCTAGCTACAGATTTCTTACCTTTGAATAGATACCCAAGCAATACCATCCCCGGTGGAGGATCTGCAGACAAATTTAAACTAGGAATTCCTGCAGGACCGTAAGGGCGAAATGCCCATCCCTGTGGACCTGACCGTCCAGGCAGTAATGCTTGGTTAACGTGTGCAGGGAAGCCCACGTTGCTACCTGAGAGATGTCCAGGACTGGTACTCCACATGCTAACACTGTTGTTGCAGCTTTAGCTCTAGTGAAATGAGCCCTTAAGCCTGCTTCTTTGCCAGTGCGCAGCAGATCTTGATGCAGAGAACAACCCATTGAGAGACGGTCCATTTCTGCACCGCCTGATCTTTCTTGACACCAACATACACCCACAAAGAGTTGGTCATCCACCCAGTACTCTCATGTACGGTCAAGGTGGAATGTAAATACTCTTTTTGGGTCTAGACAGTGGAGTCGCACCTCTTCCTTATTGAGATGTGGAGGAGCATAGAAGGTGGGAAATGTGACAGATTGCCCCACATGAAATGCAACAGTTTGTCAGGTAAACTGAGAAGAATGGAGGCTTGGAAGATAAAGCCTGCAGCTCACTCACCCTCTTGGCTGATGAAATTCCCACAAGAAAGGTTGTTTCGATGGTGAGCAGTTTGAGGGGACAATTGTGAAGAGGCTGGAAAGGAGCACACATCAAGTATGTGAGGACCGGGGGGGCGTGGCTAGCAGCCGAACGAAATGGCCGCAGTCTAGAACAGCTTCGGGACCCAGCCGGCATCCCCGTCATCCAAAAATGTATCCGCAGGCATAAGTGCCATAAAAAGTAAGGGGAAGTACGTCGGAGCAGTTCACCGTCGGTGGCGGAGGCGGATAAGACCCATTCTATATAAACCAGTGGGGAAACACTGACTTGGAAGGGTGCGGCCTGCACTCTACGGAGGAGCCAGGAGCTCGAGTGCTTTCGGCCCCGCCCACACGGAGAGCGCCGCTACGGAGAAATCGGGCTGAAGTATTCGCATTACCAAGGACCAATATTCAACTGTACTCCAGCCGAGACGCGGACACACGGTGTAAGAAGGCACAGTCAAATCTGTCCTGGGACCCGGGAAAAAAATGGAGCAGTGACTCCGGCTGCCGGCTGCCGCTGGAGCCCCGCCATTGCTCCACTGCATGCTGACCCCAACTGACGGGGGAACCTTGGCGTCACGGCCGCGTCAGACAGCAACCAGGTGCAGAGGCCCCAGGAGACAAGGTCAGTGACGAGAAATAGCGGAATAAATAGAAGGTGGAATGCACCACAGCGACCCCGCAAGCATCAGATTGCTCCGGCCTTGTGTCCCCCGGCAAATATAGAGTGAAGACCCACTACAGTGCATATCACGAACTTCGGGGGGTGAGGCTGAATTATCTCCCCCTCCCCCCCCCTTGATGCCACTGCCTTCACCCTGGGAAAAAGGCTTTCGCGCTGTGTTCTGGCTGCTCCAAATGGCATAAAATAACCTATGGACTGCCCATCATATATACCATAACGTGCTAATGTCACAGGTTGCGCCAGAGGAGGGTTGAGTCTGCTGGGGCTGCGTGGGACCGAGGTTGCTGCGGACGACGAGCTCTCCAATGGACGAGGCATCCCGGCAATACTAAAAGCCGGACTAACACCAGTAATAAAGCAAACCACGAAGAGGGTAAAAACCCCCTAGATCCTTCACGCTAGATACGCGAGTGACTCGGTGGATCAATGGTGGAAAACCCGACAGGCCGCGTGTGTCATCATGCCGCACGGGCAGGCAGCGTTGAGTACCACCCTGGTCCCCACTAAACAGCGTACTGTGCCGAGAAAAGTGCAGTGATGGGAGGCAGAGGCCAGTGGGGAACACAACAACCTAAACTGGACAAATATGCCTACACTAAGGCTCAACCGGACCCTCCAGACCATGACGTGGCCCAAGCCGCGAACCCTGCAACGACGGAGGGGTCAGAAGTTACTCTGCAAGATATTCTCACAACTCTGAACAATGTCCATACCTCCCTAGACTCCCGTATCTGTTCACTTTCAACTGACATATCCCTACTTCGAGCAGACTTTCACAAAATGTCCTCTAGAATGGCAGAAGTTGAGACAACAACAAAAACACTTACCACTGACACGACAGCTCTTCAAAAACAAGTGCGGCAACTAGTGGCAGACAACAAGCTACTTTCGGCCAAGCTCGATGATCAAGAAGGCCGGTCGCGGCGTAACAACATTCGAATTCTTGTCGTACCGGAAAAGACAAAGGTAATGCCACTTGACCTATTCGTTGAAGACTTGGTCATGAACCACCTAAAGCCGCGCGGATTATCCAACTACTTTTCAGTGGAGAGAGCTCACCGAGTGCCCAGAGGTAAGCCCAGGCCAGGGGCCCCCCCGAGATTTTTCCTTGCCCGTATTTTTAACTTCGGAGACAGCGACTTGATACTCTAGGCGGCCCGCGTGGCCCCTCCACTCCGTATAGACAACAGCACTATAGCAATATTCCCGGACTATACGACTACAGTATCGAAACAGCGCAGTGGATTTCTAGAGATAAAAAAGGAGCTCCGAAACCGTGAACTTAAATACTCAATGTTGTTCCCGGCAAAACTGAGAGTAGAGGCAGAGGGGAAGACGTGGTTCTTTGCGACACCCGAGGAGGCTCAGACGTGGCTGGAGGGATGGCGTCAGGCCCCGGGCTCAAGACGAACCGGCAGACGAGGGACACAGCACTCGCGAGACGGAACACCAACAGAGCCAGGAGCAACGGGTGGACAAGACAGGTCATCGCAAGCAAGCGGAGAAGAGTGAGAAAACTCTTAGGCAAGAACAATCAGCTGGTAGTGGCAAGCAGTGAGAAACGAACAAGAAACTGCACAAAGTGGACATAATCCTGACAATGAAAATTAATGATTGGTGATTACACTCTTAGTCACAATGTAGCGGCCTTGTATATTGTGAAAGCGACATGACAAAGCAAATTGTGATATTAAGGGAGTCCAATAATGGTTCGGATCAGGTGGTCACCCCCTTATTTTCGAATGTATTAACCCAAGAGTTTGATCATGCCGACACGTTTCT
The DNA here is from genome assembly GCA_963921515.1 of Calotriton arnoldi. Lineage (NCBI taxonomy): Eukaryota > Metazoa > Chordata > Amphibia > Caudata > Salamandridae > Calotriton > Calotriton arnoldi. The sequence goes on from CAWUFW010001931.1 coordinate 2,488,280, forward strand.
TTAGAGAGATGGGGTGCATGGCGGGGTTAGCGGATGAATCTCCCCCCCATACAGGTACAAGGGATGGGTATTAAGCACTCTGCGAAGTTGGGGTGGCGGGTAGTTGTAAATCCGTCAAGCTGGGAGGCAGGGAGGGGGGTGGGCAAGGGTAAAGGAATAGTTGGTTTTATGTTAATTTGTGTTTATTGTTTTACACATTTGACGGCCCGAACTCAATATTTCCACTTTAGGCTTCTCACACAGAATGATCGGCAATCCCCTATGACACTTGGGTACGATGAGGAAGGATAAGATACCGGTCCAGGGAGCATCCACTAGCATATCAGTGCCTATATCAGATGGTCCCCCACTAACACTTTTATCGTGGAATGTCAACGGGTTGGGGGATAAAATAAAGAGAGGTCTGGTTTTACAGTACATCAAAAGGCCTTCGCCGGCAGTGGCCCTCCTTCAGGAGACGCATTTGGTAGGAACTACATGTAAGGCCTTGGACAGATGGGGTTACCGAATGGTGGCACACTCGGAGTTCACATCCGGCTCACGAGGAGTAGGTATCCTGATTCGGAAACAGTTCCCAATCCTAATTAAACAAACATGGACGGAGGACCAGGGACGATTTGTAGCCATTACATGTCAATGGGAGGGACGGGTATATAATATTGTCTCAGTATACATCCCGCCGGCGCTCCATTCGTTGGCATTTCCAGCCCTTAGTACCTTCCTCCTGGCACTCCCTGAAGGGGAACTCCTTATAGGTGGCGATTTTAATGCCACAATCAACGATAGGCTAGATCATAAGCCACCCAAAGAGAAACATAATACCAATCCCCGATTTGCTGAGTTCCTCGACGCAATGGGCCTCATAGATATATGGCGATACAAATTTCCTTCAAAACAAAAATACACATTTTACTCCAGGGCACATAATAGTCTATCTAGGATAGACTTTATACTAACGCTGGCAGATAGTTTGGGAAAGCTGGAAGAGGCAACTCACCTACCCAGAGGTATCTCTGATCACTCCCCAGTCGTAGTGAAATATATGCATCCTACTAACATTCAACGTCGGACTTTCCCAATATATCTGGGATTTCTCAAGCATCCCAAAATCGGGAAGACCCTGACCAAAACGACGCAGCAATATTTTCAGGAGAACGAACACTCGGTCGCATCTCCAACAGTGCTGTGGGAAGCATACAAGACAGTTCTTCGCGGGCAGGCCATATCGGCAATCGCTGGTCATAAAAAGGAAAAAAAACAACAAGTAGAAACCTTAGAACAAGAGCTAAGTCAAGCTGAGAGCGCACATGCCACAAACCCCACCGCGGACACTGCCCACGACCTTCATTTAAAAAAGCAGGGATATAGAGAGTATTTGTGGGAAGAAACCAAGTCTAACCTTTTAGCCGCCCAACATAAAGTGTATGAAGTGGGGGATAAAGCGGGGAAAATGTTGGCTTGGTTGGATAAAAAAGAGCGAGCTAGCCGCTGGGTCGCGCGGCTACAAGTAGAAGAAGGGGATCCCATAACAGATCCCCAAAAGATAGTAAACACGTTAGCAGCACACTACAAGAAAGTATATACCTCAGAAACCACCACTACAGTCCAAGAGGCACAGGCATTCCTCAGAGATATTAGTATGCCCACACTTACACGAGAAGAAGCTCAGGACCTTGAAACAGACTTCACCACAGACAAATTAGCGTTAGCCATAGGATCCATACAATCAGGGAAAGCCTTAGGTCCTAATGGTATACCCATCGAAATGTACAAGAAGACAGCTATGACAATCACACCGCATCTACTATGGATGTATGCAGATAGTCTAGAAGTAGGAGAGCTCCCCAGAGACCAGCGTATGGCGGCAATAGTAGCCATTCATAAACCCGGGAGACCCGCCATGGCCTGTGCATCATACCGGCTGATATCGCTGCTAAACGCAGAGGCCAAAATACTAGCTAAAACCCTAGCGGCCAGACTTACACCCCATCTCACTAAATTGATACATCCAGACCAATCCGGCTTTATGCCGGGTAGAAACACAGCACTTAACATACGACGTCTACATAGCGTACTCGCTCGCACTTCCACGATCCAGGAGGCAGCAGCAATCCTCTCCTTAGATGCACGCATGGCCTTTGACATGGTGGAGTGGCCCTTCTTGTTTGCCATCTTGAAACATATGGGTTTTGGCCCTAAATTTTGCGCATGGGTTCAACTGCTTTATACAAAACCCTTAGCACATGTGGTAGTGAACGGTCATATTTCAGCTAACTTCCCCCTTGGACGCGGCACACGTCAGGGCTGCCCCCTCTCACCACTTTTATTCGCTTTAGTGTTAGAGCCCCTAGCAACCTGGATAAGGAGAGACCCTGTCATTCGAGGCCTCAAATGGGCAGTGGGATGGGAAGACCGTATATCCCTGTACGCGGATGACATACTACTTTATGTAGTTTTCCCTTGATGCTCCATCAGCAGGCTCTTAGATATATGTGGCGTGTACGGTAAATTTTCCGGGTATTCTATTAACTGGGCTAAATCAATCCTCTATATCATACACGGTCCTCCACCACAGCTACCAAAGGGATGCACTATACAGATTACCACTGGCTCCTTCAAGTATTTGGGAATATATATCACCTTACGGCCAGAAGAATTTATGGCAAAAAACCTTATGGCGCCCCTACAAAGACTTTGTCAAGACACAAAACATTGGCGTTCCCTGCCACTAACACTGCTCGGGAGGGCAGCACTTTTCAAGATGATGGCACTCCCCAGATTTTTATATGCCCTTCAAAACACACCATTCCTGGTCCCTATATCTTATTTCAAGGCGATTGAAGCAGAAGTGGCTACCCTGCTTTGGGATGGCAAACCGGCCCGAATTGCCATGAAAAAATTAATACAGGGTTGGTATGATGGCGGAATCGCCCTCCCCAACATACAAATATATTACTGGGCCTCACAATTAATTGTGGTGAATCAGTGGTTGCACACTTCACAGACTGACCCAGCGTTTTGCGCCGACAGGAATAGCTTAGGGGAGGGAGGAATCATGAGACATTTATACAACAAAAATCAAAAAATATCACTACCGGGCCCCCCAGCACACACAGTTCAAATTTGGCACCAGGCACTCAGACAGCTAGGGTGGGACGAACAGATAACGCAAATGACTCCGCTATGGGAGACTCAACGACTGGGCAGACTTATTACTAGTAAGGGATTTAAACATTGGGATTCAATTGGAATATCAACGGTGGGGGACCTTTGGCAGAAAGAGGACATAGTGACTTTTCCACAACTCCAAGAACGATATGAGATGGCAGCAACAGAATTGTTTCGTTACACTCAAATTAAACACACACTTCAGAAAGCCATACCAAGAGGAACTATACTCCCTGAAGCCTCCCCGCTTGAGGATAGGCTCCTAACAGAGAGGATAGATAAAAAGGCCATCTCCCTCACTTACTGCAAACTAATCAATAATCAACCAGAACCCACAAAGGGCCTCCGAGAAAAATGGCAAGGAGAGATGGGAGACTTAGATGAGACTGATTGGCAGGAAGCCCTAGCATCCCCCCGTGAAGTGGCAATGTCCTCCAAATTAAGATTAGTTCAATTAAAAATACTTCATCGTATTTATTATACTAGAGTAACCCTTCATAAGATAGGGAAAATTGACAACCGACTTTGCCTGAGACAATGCGTGAGGGATGGCTCCTTCTACCATACACTGTGGGACTGCCCAGTAATAAAAACTTACTGGAAGACAATCATGAACATACTTACGCGAGTGAGTGGAGTAACGATTGCCCAAGAGATGTATTTTAAACATATGGGAACCAACAGATCTCAACCATGCGGGGCAAGATTGGGCAACATTAGGCATGATGTTGGCAAAACGGAACATTGCCAAACATTGGAGAGATCCTAACGCACCAACATATCAAGAATGGCGTGGGGACATGGATGGAGTCATGGTGGCTGAGAGGGCGGCATAAATACACCGGGGATGCCCAAAAAAATGGGAAAGAATATGGGGCAAGTGGAACACCTACAGGGGGAACATTTGTGAACCCCCCCAAGTGAGTCGTCGTTGACCTCAAGCTGAATATTAAGAGTGTAGAACTGTATTAGCCCAATTATTGCACTAAAAATGTAATGGTGTCACATTTATGACAGAATGTATCAATATTTACGGAAGCATGTCGTTATGTCGATATTTTACTGAACCGTCAAGATGTTTTCTTATATGTAATCTAATAAAAAGAATAAAAAAAAAAGTATGTGAGGACCAAATTAAGGTCCCACTGAGGCATAATAAAAAGAGAAGGGGGAAACAAATGGACAAAGCCCTTCAAAAATCAATTTACAATAGGGGAATTAAATAAAGAGGGTTGGTAGGCAGCCCCAAGAAGGCAGACAGAGCAGAAATATAACCCTTCAGAGTGCCTGAAGCAGAGCCCTGCTGACCAAGGGTATGAATTAAAAGCAAAATATCAGAAAGTGAGGCAGAAAGTGGCCCAATTGACTTTTCTGTATACTATGATGCAAATTGCTTCCAGTGGAAGGCATACACCATCTTGGTGGAGGGACATCTGACTGCCAGAATAACATTGCAAACTTCAAAGGAAGGTCGAAAGCTATAAACTACCATGACTCAATCTCCAAGCAAGAAGGTGGAGAGTTGACAGGTTCAGGTGGAGGACCCTCCCCTGCTGCTGTGATAGAGGATCCTCCCGAAGAGGAAGCCTGATCGGAGGATGGACACTCATGATGAAAAGCATCTCCGAGTGAGAGCAGCCTTGAAAACTCTAGCGAGCAAAACTGCTGACGTGTGTTCTCAGCAGAGGCAATAGATCTGACTAAGGCTCTCCCCACTGCTGAAAGATACCTTGCACCACCTTCAAGTGGAAGCGCCATTTGTGATCTGTTTGGCATTGATTGCTGAGTTTGTCTGCTCTGGCATTCAGAGAACCTGCAAGGTGTTGAACCACTAGGAATATTCCCTGCTGTTCCAGCTGTCCAGATATGCAGGATCTCTTGACAGAGGATCCATGACTGAACCTGCTCCATTTGTTGCAGTACCACATGGCGGTGGTGTTGTCTGTGAACACTTGCACTAATCTTCCCTAGAAAGGCTACCAGTGTCAGTCGGATTGCATGCAGCTCCAGCATGTTGATGTGGAGTCTGGATTCTGCTTGAGACCAGAGTCCTCTGATCTCCACCTCTCCCAGGTGGCCTCCTCATCCCAGGAGTGGTGCATCTGTCACTACTGTGAGATGTAGTTAGAGAAGGGAGAGGGGTCTACCTCTGACCCAATTACAGTTCATTAGCCACAACTGCAGATCCTTTGCAGTTCCCTCTGACATCTGGATCATGTTGGAAAGAATCCCCTGATGCTGCTCCCACTGGAACTTCAGGTCCCACTGCAGCGCCTGCATATGTTATCTGGCATGCATCACCAGCAGGAGACCATGAGACCCAGCAGCCTCAGAGACAGTCTCAACAAAACCCAGGATAGAGGCTGAAACATCGGTGTTATAGCTTGAATATCTTGGATTTGCCGTTCGGGAGAATAAGCTCGAAACTGCCTTGTGTCCAGAACAGCTAAGATGAATGGGAGCATCTGGGAGGTAGTCGGGTGTGACTTCTGCATGTTGATAGTGAACCCCAGGGAATGCAGGAGGTTTGCCATAGCCTGGAGTGGGAAACGACAGCCTGGGGCAAGCCCGCCTTCAGCTGCCAGTCTTCAGGATAGGGGAAGACTAGCACCCCTAACATGCACAGATGAGCTGTCACCACTGCCATCACCAAGGGGGCACGGAGAAATGAAAGTCCTCATGGCCTACCGTAAACTGCAGGGACTGCTTCCTCAAAACCTTTGGTGCCGTGGCCCGGCGGTCAGAGACTGGAGTCGTGGTTGCGCTCCAGACACCACAAACACACAGGGTGCAGGTCCAACAGCGACATAGCACAGTGATAGGCACCACATGGTTTTAAACCTGTCTTCTCGATGACATCCTCGACACACCAGGATGAAAAAACCTCAAAAATGGTCAACAAAATGTCTCAAAAATCCTGTAAAACCTGACAGAGAGGTAGCTCTTCTCTCGAATCAGCACTGGCTGGCGCAGAAAAAAGAGAACTGATGTCAGCGTACTGAGGTGGCACCAATATAGGTGACACGGACATCACTTCCCGCACAGACGATGCAGATGACGCCATTTTGAGCCAACCAACACCCCCCACCGGCACACAGAGGTATTGCTCACAAAAAATCTTATGGATCCAGTCTGATGCCTGGGGAAATTCAAGGGTAAGGAATTTGCAACTAGAAGTCTCTATCATATACATACATACAATCAAATTGTATATGTTGACATGCACAGGCATATGCTGTACATTTGTGTGTGAGCATGGTGGTCATGTAGGAAAGAGACAAATCTTGAGTAGCAGCGGCAGTGCATCCATAGAAGCACCATGGCATTGCCCCCCTGCATGCCAGCCATCTCATATAAAATATATTTTTTCAGTAAAGTGAATTTATTTATGGCCCTGGCCCAGCTGTGATTTCCATAACCATGCCCGATGACGTACCTTGGCTGGTCCAAAGCAGCATAATGATTGGCAGCAGCCGCCCCAGTTGCAGTGAAATGAAGTGCGCATGTCAGTTTGGCCATTTCGTTTTCCACAGCCAACCTGACATGAATACTTCAGCTCTTCTCAATGTATGCTGTACAAGTGAGCGGAGGGAACAGAGACACAGCCTCCTGGTCTCTAGCTGAGTGCTGTGTCCTCCTGCCTTACCAATCCGTGGGCTGCTGTCATGCTGTCCACTCATACAAACAACATGAAAGCAGCATCAGGATTGATTTATTTGGCGGCCGCAGATGTGCCTTATGGTGAACATCGCCAGGCAGTGGAGATGCTGATGAAGGAGCTGCCTTTGCCAGAGGGTTGGGAAGAAGCCATGGATTTGGATGGGAAGGTGTACTACATTGACCACACCAGCAAAACCACCAGCTGGATCAATGCAAGAGTTATGAGGAAATAGAAATACCGGTTGACTGCCATTATCAGGTAGTGGGAGGTGGGGTGTTTTCTGCTGCGCTTTCACTTGGCAACCAGGCCTGGAGTCTTAATTGCACTTCCCTTGCCATATTGACTGCAAGGAAGCAGAAAGACAAAACAAACCGTATTCCAGCCAAAATGCTGACGGAAAACATGCGATCATCAAATCAACTGTGAACCACACAGCCAAACACTTGCCCAATACAGGATCACGAAAGAAACATCCACTCTCTTACATGGCTTTGAAATAAAAATTCTGAATTCTGAGTAACTGCATTAATAATTCCTAACCACCAGATTTATTATAATTGTTGGTGTGTTGAAGACACTTTTTGACTGTTCCTCACTGTAAAGAAATAGATGATACTCCTTTTCATTACAATTCGAATTTTGTACAAGCAAGGGAGGATTAAATTACAAGAAAAATAAATTTACTGATTAGGGGATTTATTGACAGTAGTGTTTAGTGAAATACATGTAAATAAAAATGTTCTGTGTGTGATATTAACCCTAAAAGTGCAAGGCGATATATATTTTCTTCAAAAATGTTTAGTAGCAATACTCCAAGCCAATAATGCAATATTAACAAACTCACACTCTCAACGTCTTCATTGCGCCCCTGATAGCGCTATGCATTTACACTACGAAGATAAGAGTAATGCATACTTTGCCCTCGCTTTGGTTACCAGCTACAAGATCGCTGGCCTCACAGAAAGATTTTGGTTTCACAGTTATCTGATTGGAGGCGTTATGTACATTCACCTCAAACTTGAGGGAATCCTTTTTTAGGTCTCGCAGACCTGCGTTGCAGCGCGCATGCGCTGCTCGCTCTGCAAGGCTTTTTGTAATCGGGTAGATTTCAGAAGGGGACTTGAAGCCCCGCCCATCATTCCTATTGGCTGGCGTCAGCGTTTATGCTAAACGCTGGCTTCCCATTGAAAACGAGGCTTCTTTGTTACCGCCCTGTCTCCTTCTCCGACGGCCCATCCGGACTAGATCTTTTCCTTGCGGCTTTACACAGTGGGCTTTATCTGGTGGGTGAGCACTATTTTCCAGCTTGTTTACAATGACGTTGGGCTGCTGGCCGGTGCTCTCCCTCTTACTTTATAGGTCCGCACAAAACGGCAAACACATTACTCCTCGAGCCGCAGATTTGTTCTCGAACTGCTTTTTTGCCTCCCCGCCTTTAATACCGGATGTTTTACAGTTTTCATAAACCCCCAGTTATGCTGCAGGAAAACCTTGGGTGCCATTATTGGAGGAAAGGGGCATTTTACGACCCTTCCATGCAACTGATATAATTGGATACATTGTTTGTCTTGTCTGATGTTGTTGTAAACAACATTATGCACGGGGTATGCAGGAGGTCTCGGGGCTATGCGCTGCTTGTTGTTCCTCGCTGTGAGCAGCAGCATGTCTTCAGACAGAGACAGTGAGTCTAGCGCTCAGGATGGAGGGCTTGAATTCCCTGCTCTCCCCTCACCCCCCACCCCTCCGCCCCCACCAGCCAGAGCCGGCCGCAAAAATAATGGGGTGCACTCTTCCACCATGCCTGGTTTAAACCCTCCGCCCCCGTAATGAGGCCCAGCGAGGCTGCCCGCGCCCCGTGTTTACGCAGAGACGCGGCCGCTCCAGCAGTAGGGTATTCTGGCCACCTCTCTGATGCCATTAGCCCCCGCCCGGGCAGCCTTTATTCTTGGAGGAGTCCTTAAAACTGATGCCAGCCATCTCTCCCTCACATACACACCACCACATACATCCTCCCGCTGCGAGGAGGGCACGCGAGCGCAGGGGGCAGCGCCGTGACTCCGCTCAGAGGACGCAACAAGATCTCACCAAAGGATGCCCCACAAATTCCTCCCTTTTAACAAGATCCCCCTCTGAAAACAAGCAAGCAGAACAATTCATCCGCTCGGCGGACTTCCACACCCGCTTCCTTCTGCCCGCACCTGATTTCTCCACTCAGACACTTTTAAACTTTGCTCACATTTCTGACTGGATTGCACGGATCCATTTTAAAACAGCTATTGTTTTACTTCACTTGTCCCCGCCGCAGTCCTTCGGCACCTCGCTTAGCCGGCTATATTTACAAACACCCCTGCCGGTCCCACCTGCGAAACCTCAGACATGCAAACACATCTTTTGTGTTCATTTCTCCTGTTTAGTAAAGTACTCCCGAATCTAGCTCTCCAACTGCTCCCGTGCAGCCCAGGCGCGACGCACAAACCCACATCACATTTATTTGAGAAATGGAGATTTTTCCAAGAGACACTTGTCGGAAAGTTCATAATTTTATTAATGACAGGGGCGTTTGGTTAGATGCACGTCATATTGTAAGTCTCTGCAGAGTGCTGGGAAACACATGGGGGCCGATTCCGATCTCGGTCGGAGGCGCACCCAATACCATTTGGTCGGGAAAAAAGCCATGCGAATGCCTGTTTCCCGACCGATCCGTACAGCAGACCGAACGAGTAAGTACGATGCGCACAACAGCACAGAATCCGGCCGAGTCGTACTCACCCAATCCAGGTCCTGTTCTCCGACCGAGGCGAATCCGGAAACGCAGAATCGAGTCGCACGGAAGGGAAAATGCAGCTCCGTCCGGCCGACCAAGTACGATGCGCTTCCCGTACGCGCCGAACCCGTCACTACGCACGGCACGTCAAAGCATCCCGGAGAGGCGCACATAAGCTCCGATTCGCGCCACAACACAATCCACGGCTACGAGACGAACACGCCAGCGACGAGGACGACGCGAAGCGACGAGGACGACGCGAAGCAACGAGAAGTACGAACGACACGAAACAACCATGAATCCCTTCGTCCCGATCATACCAATATTCTACATTTACTACCGGAACAGGCACGGACGCGTACGGCGCAGAAGGTAAGTCAGACACCAACCACAAAACACATACAACACGTACACGACACATCACACACACACAGAGGGATGCAGAATTTACTTACACCAGCAACAGCAGCACCATAGGGGCGGGATGCCCATCACCAATGCCACATATGCACACAGGGGCCTGAATGCGCACCACCACCCCTACCCAGGGGGGGCCGGATGCCAACCACCACTACCACCCTTAGCCAGGGGGGTGTCAGATGCCCACCACCACTACCACCCTTAGCCATGGGGGTGCCAGATGCCTACCACTACTACCACCCTTAGCCAGGGGGGCTGGATGCCTACCACTACTACCACCCTAAGCCAGGGGGCTGGATGCCAACCACCACTACCACCCTTAGCCAGGGGGTGCCAGATGCCCACCACCACTACCACCCTTAGCCATGGGGGTGCCAGATGCCTACCACTACTACCACCCTTAGCCAGGGGGGGCTGGATGCCTACCACTACTACCACCCTAAGCCAGGGGGACTGGATGCCAACCACCACTACCACCCTTAGCCAGGGGGTGCCAGATGCCCACCACCACTACCACCCTTAGCCATGGGGGTGCCAGATGCCTACCACTACTACCACCCTTAGCCAGGGGGCTGGATGCCTACCACTACTACCACCCTCACCCAGGGGTGCCAGATGCCTACCACTACTACCACCCTTAGCCAGGGGGTGCCAGATGCCTACCACCACTACCACCCTTACCCAGGGGGGCTGGATGCCTACCACTACTACCACCCTTAGCCAGGGGGTGCCAGATGCCTACCACCACTACCACCCTTAGCCAGGGGTGCCAGATGCCTACCACTACTACCACCCTCACCCAGGGGGGCTGGATGCCTACCACTACTACCACCCTTAGCCAGGGGGGTGCCAGATGCCTACCCCCACTACTACCCTTAGCCATGGGGGTGCCAGATGCCTACCACTACTACCACCCTTAGCCAGGGGGGGCTGGATGCCTACCACTACTACCACCCTCACCCAGGGGGGCTGGATGCCTACCACTACTACCACCCTTAGCCAGGGGGTGCCAGATGCCTACCACCACTACCACCCTTAGCCAGGGGTGCCAGATGCCTACCACTACTACCACCCTCACCCAGGGGGGCTGGATGCCTACCACTACTACCATCCTTAGCCAGGGTGGTGCCAGATGCCCACCACCACTACCACCCTTTGCCATGGGGGTGCCAGATGCCTACCACTACTACCACCCTTAGCCAGGGGGCTGGATGCCTACCACTACTACCACCCTCACCCAGGGGGCTGGATGCCTACCACTACTACCACCCTTAGCCAGGGGGCTGGATGCCTACGACTACTACCACCCTCACCCAGGGGGTGCCAGATGTCTACCACTACTACCACCCTTAGCCAGGGGGTGCCAGATGCCTACCACCACTACCGCCCTTACCCAGGGGGGGCTGGATGCCTACCACTACTACCACCCTTAGCCAGGGGGGTGCCAGATGCCTACCACCACTACCACCCTTAGCCAGGGGGTGCCAGATGCCTACCACTACTACCACCCTCACCCAGGGGGCTGGATGCCTACCACTACTACCACCCTTAGCCAGGGTGGTGCCAGATGCCCACCACCACTACCACCCTTAGCCATGGTGGTGCTAGATGCCTACCACCACTACCACCCTTAGCCAGGGGTTGCCAGATGCCTACCACTACTACCACCCTCACCCAGGGGGGGCTGGATGCCTACCACTACTACCACCCTTAGCCAGGGTGGTGCCAGATGCCCACCACCACTACCACCCTTAGCCATGGGGGTGCCAGATGCCTACCACTACTACCACCCTTAGCCAGGGGGGCTGGATGCCTACCACTACTACCACCCTCACCCAGGGGGGCTGGATGCCTACCACTACTACCACCCTTAGCCAGGGGGGCTGGATGCCTACCACTACTACCACCCTAAGCCAGGGGGGCTGGATGCCAACCACCACTACCACCCTTAGCCAGGGGGGTGCCAGATGCCCACCACCACTACCACCCTTAGCCATGGGGGTGCCAGATGCCTACCACTACTACCACCCTTAGCCAGGGGGGGCTGGATGCCTACCACTACTACCACCCTCACCCAGGGGGTGCCAGATGCCTACCACTACTACCACCCTTAGCCAGGGGGTGCCAGATGCCTACCACCACTACCACCCTTACCCAGGGGGGGCTGGTTGCCTACCACTACTACCACCCTTAGCCAGGGGGGGGCCAGATGCCTACCACCACTACCACCCTTAGCCAGGGGGTGCCAGATGCCTACACTACTACCACCCTCACCCAGGGGGGGCTGGATGCCTACCACTACTACCACCCTTAGCCAGGGGGGTGCCAGATGCCTACCACCACTACCACCCTTAGCCATGGGGGTGCCAGATGCCTACCACTACTACCACCCTTAGCCAGGGGGGGCTGGATGCCTACCACTACTACCACCCTCACCCAGGGGGTGCCAGATGTCTACCACTACTACCACCCTTAGCCAGGGGGTGCCAGATGCCTACCACCACTACCACCCTTACCCAGGGGGGCTGGATGCCTACCACTACTACCACCCTTAGCCAGGGGGTGCCAGATGCCTACCACCACTACCACCCTTAGCCAGGGGGTGCCAGATGCCTACCACTACTACCACCCTCACCCAGGGGGGCTGGATGCCTACCACTACTACCACCCTTAGCCAGGGTGGTGCCAGATGCCCACCACCACTACCACCCTTAGCCATGGGGGTGCCAGATGCCTACCACTACTACCACCATTAGCCAGGGGGGCTGGATGCCTACCACTACTACCACCCTCACCCAGGGGGGCTGGATGCCTACCACTACTACCACCCTTAGCCAGGGGGGCTGGATGCCTACCACTACTATCACCCTCACCCAGGGGGTGCCAGATGTCTACCACTACTACCACCCTTAGCCAGGGGGTGCCAGATGCCTACCACCACTACCACCCTTACCCGGGGGGGCTGGATGCCTACCACTACTACCACCCTTAGCCAGGGTGGTGCCAGATGCCCACCACCACTACCACCCTTAGCCATGGGGGTGCCAGATGCCTACCACTACTACCACCCTTAGCCAGGGGGGCTGGATGCCTACCACTACTACCACCCTCACCCAGGGGGGCTGGATGCCTACCACTACTACCACCCTTAGCCAGGGGGGCTGGATGCCTACCACTACTACCACCCTCACCCAGGGGGGCTGGATGCCTACCACTACTACCACCCTAAGCCAGGGGGCTGGATGCCAACCACCACTACCACCCTTAGCCAGGGGGTGCCAGATGCCCACCACCACTACCACCCTTAGCCATGGGGGTGCCAGATGCCTACCACTACTACCACCATTAGCCAGGGGGCTGGATGCCTACCACTACTACCACCCTCACCCAGGGGGGGCTGGATGCCTACCACTACTACCACCCTTAGCCAGGGGGGGCTGGATGCCTACCACTACTACCACCCTCACCCAGGGGGTGCCAGATGCCTACCACTACTACCACCCTTAGCCAGGGGGTGTCAGATGCCTACCACTACTACCACCCTTAGCCAGGGGGGGCTGGCTGCCTACCACTACTACCACCCTCACCCAGGGGGTGCCAAATGCCTACCACTACTACCACCCTTAGCCAGGGGGTGCCATATGCCTACCACCACTACCACCCTCACCCAGGGGGGGCTGGATGCCTACCACTACTACCACCCTTAGCCAGGGGGGGCTGGATGCCTACCACTACTACCACCCTCACCCAGGGGTGCCAGATGTCTACCACTACTACCACCCTTAGCCAGGGGGGGCTGGATGCCTACCACTACTACCACCCTTACCCAGGGGGGCTGGATGCCTGTCACTACTACCACCTCCACCCATGGGGGGCTGGATGCCTACCACCAACACCACCCCCACTCATAGGATGGACAATGCATGACACAACCAGCACACCACAACCTAGGGAATGCAAGAAAAAGACATCCCCCCAACACCATGACAAGCGTGTGTAGACTGTGTCAAATGCCTACAACACTGAACATGACTTTGAACATACAATGTGACCCCCTAGCACATGTGCCACACATATATGTGTGTGGCCCCCACAATGCAAGCAGGCCATGACCATTGTGGCAATGGGGTCCAAACCTCCATCATCACAGTGACCAAAAGGTAAGTGTGGGGTCCATAGCTGAAGCACATTTTGAACAGTGTGGCAATGGGGTCCAAACCCCCATCATCACAGTGACCAAAATGTAAGTGTGGGGTCCATAGCTGAAGCACATTTTGAACATTGTGGCAATGGTGTCCAAACCCCCATCATCACAGTGACCAAAATGTAAGTGTGGGGTCCATAGCTGAAGCACATTTTGAACATTGTGGCAATGGGGTCTAACGCCCCATCACCACAGTGACCAAAATGTAAGTGTGGGGTCCATAGCTGAAGCACATTTTGAACATTGTGGCAATGGGGTCTAACGCCCCATCACCACAGTGACCAAAAGGTAAGTGTGGGGTCCATAGCTGAAGCACATTTTGAACATTGTGGCAATGGGGTCCAAACCCCCATCATCACAGTGACCAAAAGGTAAGTGTTGACAAAGAAAGAGCTGCAACTGCCAAACTGCATGGATGATTCCTGGTCACAGAACAAAAAACACATCAGTGGCAAAGTAGTGCATGTGTCCCATTGCAACATAAATTGGGGGAGCCAAATACTGCAGTGCAAATAAGACATACCTTTGGCCATGTGCAGACAAACAACACCCATGGGGGCTGACACTGTCAACATTCATCAATGACACAATGACAGAAGTGACCATCAGAATGCAGACCCACATATTTGCACCAATGGGCACACAAATGCAGATACCCTGTGGAGACTGTAGATGTGAGGTGAACAGATACCATACCATGGCAGCAATGGGACACACAAACCATGATCATTGTGCTGACCGATGACCTAGGAGTCCCAGGGACAGCAGGGGAAACCCACCAAACTACATACAGCCAATGGCACACCCAAGATATGCCAATGCAGTGGTGCAGATGCACAAACACAAACAGGCAGACCCACACTGCACATCATACACAACAGGTGGGGGGGTGCCAGTGTCCCCAGGCAACCACACAACACATGAGGAGACCTGAATACCAATCATACAGATGTGCATACAGTGCCACACAAAGGTAACTCATGGATCCAAATCCCCTATGTGGGCAAGCAGGCATTGTCAGATGAGAGGGAGCACAAATCACACATGTCACACAGGCACGTAGGAACAGCAACTGACACAGCAAGACACAGACACACCACAGCACTACCCCCAGGGCCCCCACAATGTGGTGACCCTGGGCTGCATTACAATCCCACTGTGATGACAAAGCTAAATGTCGTTCACACTGTGAACCACAGTCATGTGTCCTGAGCAACAAACTACCATCACACCTACACAAGCACAAATCAATCAGCATGGCCAGTAAGCCAAGGCCAACATGGAGGCAGGGGCCTAGCCGGGCAACAACTCTCATCTGCACACACTCAACACCACACCCCTCGACCTCCAACAATGTGCAGCAGTGAAGCACACATGCACTGGTGACATTGCACATGCACCCATGACTATTCCAGGGTGGTGGGTGGGAACCAAGGTGCAGAAACACATCACACATGGCCACTCAACAAGACTCCTGAATGTCTGACACACTGCACACTACGCTGTACATGGACATGACAGCAATACCACACCAACCAATGGGATCCCAGCCACAGTCACACACCAATGAAGAAGCCAAGGTCACCCACAAAGAACACACATAGACAACAACCAACATTGCAGCCCGGACCCTGAGGAGTGCCAGCAGTCACACACACAATGTGTCACAATCACTGAAAGATAACACAAACTGGAAATCACATGACAGGGGCAAACAACAAGTGCCAAGGGGAAACCTGACTGTGACCCATCTGCGTCTGCACACAAACTCAGCCCTGACAGCAAACACACCTATGGGTGACACCCTGATGACCAGTAATGTGCCATGCACCCACATCACAGAGAACCCAGGGAGAAGACTTTGGGAGAACATAGGTCAACTCAGCAAGCATCACAAACAGGTACAACACTAGGGATCACAGCATGCACGGCTAAACGGAAGTGAACACACAGACATGCACATACAACACACACCTTGGGCGCAGGCAATGTCACAGGAGTACACACTGCCATGAGGGGACTCCACTCCTGTGTGAGGAAAGCTGTGCCGTATGTTGCCTCAGTAGGGCCCCATCATGTCAGCTGAGCACTTGGTCACACAATCAACAGGGGAGAGGAGTTGGCCTAACGGCTAGGGCGTTCGACCTGGGGAACTGGGTTCGAGTCTCGGTAATGACGCTGAACATCCTGTGATTCTGGGCAAATCACTTAATCTCCCCGTG
The DNA here is from genome assembly GCA_963921515.1 of Calotriton arnoldi. Taxonomy (NCBI): domain Eukaryota; kingdom Metazoa; phylum Chordata; class Amphibia; order Caudata; family Salamandridae; genus Calotriton; species Calotriton arnoldi. The sequence goes on from CAWUFW010001931.1 coordinate 2,504,719, forward strand.
CCTAACAAAAATGAATGCGTGTCCTCATGTAACGTAACTGGTGCTATGTAAAGCGCTCTGATACCCGATTCGGTTGCGGGTCAAGTTCGCGCTATATAAAACTCTGCAAAAAAAAAAAACAATTAGCACCAAATGAGGGCTCCCGTCACATCAGCCTGGTCATGGAAGTGCCAACGTAATCATCAGCACAGATCCAACACACTTGTATAGCAATGTTGCACTGACAACACAGATGAGTCCTTCCCCATTGATGCCCAAACCTGCATGTCCAGTGGAGATGGCCACACGGTCAGGGAAGTAGACGAATTGAACAATGGCAGGCACAACAGATGTGCAGGGGTGGAAGCCACAGATGTGAAATAGCTAATCTAAGTAGGAAATCCCATTGCCAAATACTGAACACATGACACCCTCAGATGCTGCTATGGATGACATGGATACACCACAGGATAGGACACATTCCCCCTGGACCACATGGGTTCCTGCACAGTAACACTTCATTATCATGAGACCAAATATCACCATCACTGCAGCTAGGGCATGGTTAGCATCATCAACAACATGTCCTTCAGAAGCATAAGCACTAGAGAACAGAAAGTTGCTTTATTCAGCATATGTGTGTAATGAAAACAAAGTCCAGAAAAAACACAAAGGCCAATGGCCAGTCCATTGTCAAAGTCCAAACAGGGTGACAGTGGCAGATGTCACCCTACGCATGCCTGCACAAAACCAGGGACAATCCACTAGGAGGGGCAACCGGGGGGGCAGGCCAGGCACCGCAGGGACAGGATCAGGGTTCACCACGAGGAAGCAGGGAAGGGGTGGTGGGTGCTGGAGAGCCACTGACAACTGCAGTGGAGGTGTCTGACATGGTGTGTGCCGGCACAACTGGGGGGCATGACTCAGATGTTGTGGGTGCCGGCACGACTGCAGTGGACCCTGCAGATGGAGTGGACAGGTCTGCCACTGCAGTGCCCAAGTCAGACAGGGGGGTAGTGGACTCCACTGCAGTGCCTACCACCAGGGGAGGAGAATGGGGAACAGGCAAGGTGGGCTGGACAGAGGGGAGGACACCCTCACCACATCAGTGGCACAGACAAGCGCAGCGGGGGTGTGGTGCCGGGAGAGCAAGTGGCAGGGGGAGAAGGCCGGATCCTCTTGGGGATGGTATATCTGTGGGTGGGGGAACCTGGGGCAGGGTGTGGTGGGGGCACCTGTGGAGTGGGGGCCTGAGGGATGGAGGAAGGAGACCTGGTGCCTGAGCTGCAGGGCGGCGGCGGGGTCTTGCTCTTACGACTCCGGGGGACTTGCGGGTGGGGGCCTCAGTCTGTCTGCGCCTGGGGGAGGGTGTCCGGGGGCGAGGGGCACTCTGCTCCGTGTGGGTGGGCTTCCTCTTCCCCCTGAATGCTGTATCAGCTGGATCGGAGGGGAAGAGGCCGAGGTCACTGAGGAAGAGCCGCTGGGTCTTTGGTGTTGCAGGTGAGGCAAGGGAGGGTGTTTTGGAGGGAGAGGCAACTGAGGACTGCGCAGTGCTCGTGGATGCGTGTGTGTGTTCCAGGGCCCCATCCCCTGTGAGTCTGGTTTCAGTCCCCTGACTGTGCGTGCGTGTGCGTTTTGTTTGTGGCGTGTGTGTCTGTGTGCTGGATGTGTGTGTGCTGGTGTGTGCCTGTGCCGGTGTGTGTGTGCTTGGGACGGGTAAGGTGCTGGGGAGTGTGGATGGAGCAGAGGCAGGAGGGGTGAGGGACTGTCTGAGGAGGGACACTGCTGCCGTCAGGGAGGAGTCCATGGACCTATTGCCCCTCTGTAGGTCAGACATGCCCGATGAGATGCCCTCCATGAACGACACCAGCTGAGTCAACAGAGCGGTGTGCGCATGGAGGACACTCAGCATGGCTGTCTGCCCTACATGGAGCTGGCGAAGGAGGTACACAGACTCCTCACTCAGGGCAGCAGGGGACACAGGGGCAGGGGGTGCGGTGCCTGGCCCAAAGGAGACACGCTCCCGAACATGGGAGCCTCCACGGACCTGGGGAATGGGAGCCGATGGGAGGGCGGTGGTGGTGCTGGTGGTGGCGGGGACAGCAACACTAGCTGGGGTGTGGTGGCTGCTGACACCCGCCTCCATAAGGGAGTCATCCTCCGAGTTGCTCTGGTCCTCAGCTGAGGTGGATGGTGCTGAGGACTCCTCGGTGTGGCTCCCTCGCCCTCCGTGCCACTGGGTCCCTCCGACCACTCCTCGGCTGCTGACCCAGTCTGGCTCTCCGGCTCCTCCTGGTCCGTGGAGCTGTCCCCTTCCGTGGCCGTGGATGTATCTGCAAACAATGGGGAAACAGACAGACATCAGTCACCTGCACCAAACGCACACACCACTGTGAGCACAGCACATTACAGAGCAAGCCCTGGCATCATTAGTTGTACATTGCTAAAAGTGCCCTAACTGAACAGGAGAAGCCAATTGTCAGTCTGATGCCAACCATGGCACTCACATCCCACATGGCCTTGCACCCATCTGTCTGGTGTCTGTTGGATAGCAACACCCCAGTGTGGACACATGCACCAACTACACAGTAGTTGGACAGTGCAGAGGACACGGTGTAGCATGTGGACATCCACACATCACAATTCTTGCCACTGAGTCAGTACAGGTTTCCGGATGAAAGGGACGCCCAGAGTCAAATAGGATATGCATGTGATGCATACCAGCGACAGACACCATGATGCACCCATGTCCTGATAGCCATCGCCACAATGGTGTGCATGTAGCACATGTCACTCCCCAGCAGGATCACCAATAAGTAGACACATGCCATGGCGGAGGCATGACTGCTAAGTCATACATCACTGTCTCAGTGATGTATGACTTGGCAGCCAGACAACACACTCTGCACTGTGTCACAATAGTAGGTCATGGGGAATGCAAGTCCTGGAGCTGCACAAGTGCACATGTACATCCCCCACACAACACATCATCTTAACCCTCATCTGTCCAGGTCATACCGATTGGACATATGGGAGACCTGTGACACTACCCTCTGAACCTGAGCCCCTCACAATCTGCTGTGAATGGGGAACAGCTGCCTGAACTTCACATTCGCATACCCCAGTCTGCACGGGCAGCTGATCAAACACCTATGTGACACACAAGTATCGTCTCCTATGGTCACATCTCCAGTGGCATGCTGAGCCCCTACCAAGAAACACCCCAGCAGTCCTGGCAACAAATCCACAGCACACTGACACAGAGGCAGACACCTGAGGAGTCAAATCACTGCGCACAATGTGTCAGCTGATACACGGGAGTGGGAGTACAGAGTGCATTGCATGGCCTGGAGTAGGCATGACTGTCCTGCCCCACATGAATGAGGGATGAGCCCTGGACAGTGGATAGCTGGCTATGTATGTGTGACACACGTAATCTGCATACTCCTGGGGCCCAAACATTGTTCCCACCCGCTGCATGGGTGTGTGCCACATACCCCAGGCACATGTGGTGGCTCAGCTCAGCAAGTGGACCGCATATCAAAGCAACACGCAGATTACATGTCCGAACACAGGCGTTGTGTGAACAATGGACCCACCCATGATGCCCACAACAGAGTTAGGGAAACAGATGCTGTCCCCCACCTTTAGTGAAGCAAACTGCAAGGACACAGTCCCAAGTGACACAATTCCCTGAATGTAAGGGCCACACCTGGGTATCAGATGAGGAGTGGGCAGTGCACAATAGAGGGACATGGCTCCTGGACAACATGACTGCTGTACTGTGGCAGTTGAACCAGGCCAGAGGAGGGCACATAGCATGTAATACAGAGTTCACAGTGCAGTCTTTGACTCACCCCTCCTTGCTGCTGTCTGGCCTTCAGCTGCCCATCCAGGTCTGGAAACACCACCGCCAGGATCTGGAGCATGTGGGGGTCAGGGTCCGTGGTCCGCCCCTCCTGCGAGGAGGCGACAGCTTCAGCTGGACCCGTGCAATCCTCCGGGTCCAGCCCCGAAGGTCCTGCCACCTCTTCTGGCAGTTGCGGATCCGGCGCTTGTAGACCCCCACGGACCGGACAGCCCGGACGATGTCCTTCCAGATCTCCTGCTTCCGATGGGTATTAACCTGTCAGGATGACAACGTGAAAAGGCCATTACTACACATGCAACATATCCGTGCATGACACAGTTGTATATACATGTCTCATTCACAGGGGCACATGATGTACACAGGCAGTGCAACGCTGCCCATGGACAGTTTGCCAGACGTCACTACATGGTATCATTGCATGGGAAGTAAAACCTTGTTCAAATGCACTGTCACTGCACCATACCTGTCCAGTGCATGTCACTACACACTATGGGGGGTGACAACTACTCAGTGAGCCTGCTAGCCAGTGGCGTGCAGACTTTCAGCCTTGCTAGTCAGACAAAATGCACATTCAGAAAGGCAGTGCACAGAACACTCACCTGCTCCCCTGGTGTCCCATACAGCTTGCTGTACTGTGGAAGTAGGCTGTCCAGCAGGGCCTGGTTCTCCTCAAGGCTGAAGGCTGGGGCTCTCTCCACAGTACGTGCCAATGCAGGGTCCAGAGGGGCAGAGACAGCAGCAGTGCAGTGGCAGATGTCGTCCTGGAGCATGTAGTGCAGGCAAGTGAGCTCTCAGGGGAACAGCCAGCAATATATATGTGCTGGAGAGGCAGATACTGTCCCTTGTGTCCAAAGTAATAGGTCCAAGTCGTTTGCATCTTCTGAATCTGGCCAATCCATGGAATAGCAGCACCAATACACGCCCACGGCATCCTTCAAATCTTCAACTTCATGACATACATGATTTTGCAACATTGTTGTGGGTGACCAACTGAATTTCCAGCAACCGACTCGTTCGAATTTCGAAAACGCGTCCGTTGCCAGGCAAGGCCATTGTCAATGGGTGCGCACCGATCGGTCCATTGCAGTACAACGCGTACAGGGTACAACGCGTACCCGCACACATTGAATGCAATGGGCCGGCCGGGGCACCGATCGGTCCATTGCTGATCAACGCGTGCAGGGGTACAACGCGTACCCGCACACATTGAATGCAATGGGCCGGCCAGGGCACCGATCGGTCCATTGCTGATCAACGCCGTACAGGGGTACAACGCGTACCGCACACATTGAATGCAATGGGCCGGCCGGGGCACCGATCGGTCCATTGCGGTACAACGCGTACAGGGGTACAACGCTGCACTCGCGACACATTGAATGCAATGGGCCGGCCGGGGCACCGATCGGTCCATTGCTGATCAACGCGTACAGAGGTACAACGCTGCACCCGACACATTGAATGCAATGGGCCGGCCGGGGTACCGATCGGTCCATTGCGTTACAACGCGTACAGGGGTACAACGCGTACCCGCACACATTGAATGCAATGGGCCGGCCGGGGCACCGATCGGTCCATTGCGGTATCAACGCTGTACAGGGGTACAACGCTGCACTCGCACACATTGAATGCAATGGGCCGGCCGGGGCACTGATCAGTCCATTGCTGATCAACGCGTACAGGGGTACAACGCTGCACTCGCGACACATTGAATGCAATGGGCCGGCCGGGGCACCGATCGGTCCATTGCGTTACAACGCGCACAGGGGTACAACGCGTACCCGCACAGATTGAATGCAATGGGTCGGCCGGGGCACCGATCGGTCCATTGCTGATCAACGCGTACAGGGGTACAACGCGTACCCGCACACATTGAATGCAATGGGTTGGCCGGGGGCACCGAGTGGTCCATTGCGTTACAACGCGTACAGGGGTACAACGCGTACCCGCACACATTGAATGCAATGGGCCGGCCAGGGGCACCGATCGGTCCATTGCGGTACAACGCGTACAGGGGTACAATGCGTACCCGCACACATTGAATGCAATGGGCTGGCCGGGGGCACCGATCGGTCCATTGCGGTACAACGCGTACAGGGGTACAACGCGTACCCGCACACATTGAATGCAATGGGCTGGCCGGGGGCACCGATCGGTCCATTGCTGTTCAACGCATCCCTGTACAAGTGACTGGCATATGTCACCATGCCTGTCTCAGATGGACATATGCCAGCCACAGATAGCTCCCAGGGAGTGAGGGGCACACCTACAACACGACAGCCTGTCCAAACTGTATGATAAGGCATGTAAGGCTGCATTTCCTATTGTGTGTATGTTGGTGTACACGTTGTCCTGTGGGTGTCACCTGGGGGCAGCCACCCCCAGGCTGTGCACGTGTTCATGGGGACTGGATCCTGGGTGTTACGTGTACATGACCACTGTGATGTGCAACTGTTCATATCTGTGCATGTGCCATGGTCACATTTCACAGTGGTGTATGTGTATGTCATGTCACATACCCCGTGAGTCCCATGTGGGACGGTATGTTTGAGCCAGGGTGTCCCAGTGGCACAATAGTGATGGTCCTCCACAGTCTGTGTGCATGTAGTGTTTACAATGTCTCTGATTTCATGTGCACAATGGGAGACAGTCTCCACATCCACGTTGTGTGTGCATGGACTTTGATGTTGTGCGTGTGTGTGTCACAGACGTCCATGTCTGTCCTGCAGTGGCAAGTGGGACCACTACCTGTGGGGGTCATAGTTGTTTTGCTGTGGTGTATACATGATACTCCATGTAATGCCAGTGTCCATGTGGCAATACAGGGTCCCTGGGAATGTACCTGTCATTGAGCTGTGATGCCTGGGGCACATCTGTCCTCACATGTCACTGTGGGGGGTGATTGTGACACGGCAGCAGGAGATGGGAACTGTGACACGGCCTCATGATATCCAAGGGGCCAACCTGGGACTTATTGATGCCACTTGTTGGACCGTGATGACAGATGTTGGCCATGTATGTACCATACATGTCCTTACGGAACTGCACACTTCATGTAGTTGTGCCTCATAATGATGTATGTTGGGATATTGAGTGTGTTCAATGCCGCATATGTGGGCTGACTGACAATCTTGCTTACTTCTCCTCTGCACTGCAGGGCTCCTGCTGTCCATCGACCATTCCCAGACCTGGCAACGATGGTGGAATGGGACAGCATCCGACGGTACCGCTTCACCAGGCAGCTGATTGAGGATTTGGCAGTGCAGTTGGCCCCACATTTGCAGCCTGGCCGGCCGTATCCTACAGCGCTGACCCCCAAGGTGAAGGTGATGGCAGCCCTACACTTCTTTGCCACCGGTACCTTCCAACATACTGTGGCGACTGCTGGTGGGATGTCACATACCATGTTGAGCCGTGTGCTCCGCGATGTTTTGGTGGCAATGTTGCTATTCCTGAACCGGTACATCTATTTCCCTAGACTGCGACGACTCACTGACTTGAAGAGTGACTTCTATGCCCTGGGGAGGATGCCGCATGTCATTGGCTCCATTGATGGGACACATGTGGCTTTGGTACCACCACAGGCCCAGGAGCAGGCCTACCGTAACCGCAAGCACTACCACTCGGTCAATGCACTAGTGGTGTGTCTTGCAGATATGACCATCACACACGTGTGTGCCCGTTTCCCTGGTTCAGCGCACGATGCCTTTGTGATGAGGAGTAGTCGCATCCCCAGGATGATGGCACAGATGCAGAACCAGCGTGCCTGGCTTGTCGGTGTGTACTGACTTTGTGCCATTGTGTGTGATCTGATCTGTAGTATTCCGCCCACTTTTCCAAGTCAGCTAATGTGCACTTGTCTGTCCGTAGGTGACTCAGGATACCCCAACATGCCGTGGTTGCTGACACCCCTCAGGAACCCTGTGACACCAGCCCAGATGTGCTACAATGAGGCACATGGTCGGACCAGGAGAGTGATTGAGCGGACATTTGGTCTCCTGAAGAGCCGCTTCCGCTGCCTGGACAAGACCGGAGGGTCCCTCCCATATGCCCCTGCGAAAGTGTGCAAGATTATCATTGTCTGCTGCATGCTCCACAACCTGGCAGTGCGGAAGGAGTTGCCTCTCATACAGGATGACAATGACCAACATCCGCCACCTGTGGAGGATCCTGGCCTGGACCACGATGCCAGTGATGATGATGAGGGTGATGTCCGCACACAGCTCATCACCAACTTCTTTAGCTGAATGTGAGTATCCTGAGGTGTCATGTCAATGATGTGAGTTGGCATGATATGTGTAGGTGGTGCTCTGCTGCTGTTGGAGTGTGTCCATGGGCTACTTGACTGGATGTGTGTAACGATGTGTGCTTACAGGTGGTCTGTACTCCCCAACAGTGTTGACATGCTAACTTGGTTCTGGGTGGGTATCTTGTAACATGTATTGTGCATGAGTTTTGCTGTTCTGTCCTGTTCTCCATTGCTTTTGACTGTGTGTCATTTCTGTCCTTCACACGGTACTTTCAGATTCGTTTGGTCAACTGTGTCCACCGACGACGTGATTGCACTTCCAGGGTGGTAGCTGTTGTGTCCCTACAGGTGATGTGCGCCACACCCATGGACTTCCTTCCTTCTACAGTTGTTGACTGTGTGCCCGCTGCCAGGTGGGATTACCTTGCATCTGTAGTGGTTATGACATGTTGCAACTGTGTAATAAACCTGTGCTTCACTTTGTGATGTGCGTTGTCTGTGGTCACACATTTGACTGCCATTTGCTTACTGCACCTGTGGGCTACTTGACTACAACTGGGAATGGGTGTGGTGTCTGTGCATTGCACCGTCTTCCCTGGCAACATCAGTGTAGGCAATGAGTCAGATGGCCTAGGTGTGTATGTGTTGTGTAGCCCTGGTGGTGTGTCTCCCTCATATGTGTCACGTTGCCTTTACTCACATGCCTGTGTTGTACTTGCTGTTGCAGTTCGCATACACAGTGTAATTTTGCAGTTCATCATCCCCATAACAGCACCCACGTTGGAATCACAACAGAGGCAAGTATGGTGTATTAGTGTGTTTATTGTGATACATTTGTGTGAATAGTGCATAGGATGGGTAGTGCTGTACATAAATCTTGCAATCAGAAGTTCCTAGGTGAATTGAAAGTCCTGGTAGACAAAATCCCCAGTATCGGGGCCACAGTTGTCTGAGACATTGGTCCAACTTGTACTCCCATGCAATGTGTGGGAGTAGTGTTGCCGTCAACAGGGTGAACAGTCTGTGCACAAAGGTGAACATCCAGAACAGGTTCAGGCTTCCTGGGAGTTGCGCTTGGCCATCGGCCTCTCACTTGCCCCTCCTCGGACGACCCCTCTTCTTTGGGGGGCCCCTCAAGTACAGGCTGCTGCGGTGCAGGGGACTCTCCACCAGAGTCATCCTCCCTCCCTGTGGCAGTTGCAGTTTGTTCAGCACCAGATGTTGTTGGCACACAAGGAGGTGTGGACTGGTTGCTGTTCATCTGGCGGAGGCATTGTAAAATGTCCCTTTGCACCGCCGTCATCTCATGCAGTGCATCCCACTTGGACTCCACGCGGGACATGTGTGAGTCCACGCGGGACATGTGTGACTCCACGCGGGACATGTGAGAGTCCAAGCGGGCATGATGGGCAGCCTGCTGCTGTTTCATGTCTTTGAGGAGCCCCACTACCTGGCTGAGATCTCCTGTGCTGGACTGTTACGCATCAGCTATGCGTACCAGTTGTGGGTCATCATGCACACCAGCAACCTCTGCAAACAGCGACCTCTGTCTCCCACCCCTCCCACCACCCCTGCCGACATGTGCAGTGCGTGCAGTGGCACGCACAGATGACCCTGGTCCACCTTGGGGGTCGGTGGTGGTGGTGGTGTCCATGGCCCCACTTTGGTCCAGGGTCCCTGTGCTGGTGTTGCTCCTTGTTCTGTCCATGTCGGCAGGGATGGTATTTGTGGTGACAGTCGTTGGAGGGGTGGGTGCAGGGGGTGCAGCTGGTGGTCCTGCTGTTGCTGCAGCTGGTGGCCCTGCTGGTGCTGCATGTAGACTTGCACCGGATGTGCCAGGTTGGTCTTCTTCGTCCGAGGAGGGCAGAGGCTCTACGACACCAGTGAGCTCCGCATCCTCTTGAGCCTGGGACTGGGACTCCTCAGCGTCTGCTGCTGTGTCCCCATCATCACCTGTTTTTGGGAGACACACACAATGTATGTTATGTTTCTGCAGGCATCAATGGTTGACACACCTGACAGTTGTGACTGTGCCTCTGGGTGCGGGCCTGTACATTGCATTGTCCTAAGTCGTCACAGTCAGGGGTTGATATTGGTGTGGCACATTGTCCTGCATTATTTGGGCATTTCTATGTATTTGTTGGGGTGTGAACATGGTCTGCATTGGTTGTATTT